>SNVD02008009.1:0-31333 GCA_013180625.2 Boswellia sacra | reverse complement strand
AAAAGCTCACCCTAAAGATCTCATTATTGGTGAACCATCATAAGGTATGAAAACTAGATCTTCTTTTAAGAATTTTTGTAATCATTTTGCTTTTGTCTTTCAATTTGAACCAAAATCTTTTAAAGAAGCCGAGTATATTGCAGTAGGAAGTTGTTGTGCACAATCTTCTTGGATGAAACAAATTTTAAAAGATTATGGTATGGTATTTGATCATATTCCCGTCAAATGTGACAATACAAGTGCCATCAACATTTCAAAAAATCCCATACAACACTCTAGGACTAAGCATATAGAGATTAGACATCATTTTATTAGAGATCATGTGCAAAAAGGTAATATTTCTTTAGAATTTATTCCCACCGATAAACAATTAGCTGATATATTTACTAAACCCCTTAGTCAAAATAGATTTTGCATAATTATAAAAGAATTAGGCATGTTGGATATGTCTTAATTTTGCTTTAATATGATAATCTTTGAATGGTAGCATATGTTAAAGGGGAGAATATATTTAGGGGGAGTAATTAATTTGATTACATCTTTTTGATGATAACAAAAGGGGGAGAAATTGGTGCATTGCTTATATTCATAACAAGTGCCATTTTTTGTTTATTCTTGATTTTATTTTCATTCTTTCTTTTAGATATTATTTGAAAACAATCAATGATTTGTCATCATCAAAAAGGGAGAGATTGTTAGCCCTAAGGCTACATGATAATTTTGATGATAACAATACACATTGATTCATTATGATTTACTAACATGTTTATTTATGTGCAAGAGTAATATCATTGAAATAATTGTTAAATCAAGAAGGGGCTTATTAAAATGAAGTGTTGAAGCTAAGGAGAAGACTACATGTTAAAGGAAGAACAAGGTTTGATTCAAGGAATGTGACACATGAACAATGTTTAATCAATTAGTCATATATTTCTCTACGGATGTCCAAATGATGTGATTCTTAAGCCTTTGGAAATCTTACTCAATTTATAACATTTCATATGTTTTAAAGAAATTTAAATTTCAAGTGTAAGGTTGTCCAAATCATCATGCAAATTGAAAGACAAATGGAAGCAGTTGATATGAGCACCGAATACTCTTTTGGACATATCTTGAGCTAGAAAAATCAAAATGACTTGATTCTTATGGCATTGGAAAGAGGAAATAATGAGTCACATTTCATATGTTTTGAAGAAATTCAAATTTCAAATGGAAGGCCAACATAATTGACATGCAATTTGATAGACTGACACAGATAAGAAAAATCAACTTATATGAGCACCGAATGATATTTTGTCCATATCTTGAGATAAAGATATCTAAATGCTTTGATTTTTAATTTTTTGGAAAGCTAATTCAAATATGCAGATCTTTTATGTTTTGAAGAAATTCAAATTTCAAACAGAAAGCTGACAGAATTATCATTCAATTTGGTGGACTGACACAAGGAAGAAAAATTAAGTCCCATGAGCACCAAATGGTTTTTTGGCCATATATTAAGCTACAGATATCCAAATGACTTGGTTCTTGATGATTTGGAAAGCTTATTTAATTGTGCAGATCTTTTATGTTTTGCAGATTTTTAAATTTCAAACAGAACATTAACAAAAATGACAGACAAGATTATGGTTTTTATGGTGGGCAGAAAATTTGGAGTTAGTGTCTTCACTTGATTAAGTTCTTCCCTTTTGCCTATAAAAGGAGTCCTTCTCCCATGCATTCAACAAGTGCAAGAGAAGCATTTTATCAAGCAAAAAAAAAAAAAAGAAATATCAAGTCTAGAGAGCTTTTATATTCTTTATCTACTCTTTAAAGAGAGTTATACTTTTGTTGTAAAAATTATCTTTGTTCTTGTATTGTGGTGAGAGTGAGATATTCTTGTAAAGGATAATAGTTATCATTGAGAGAACTCTTGTTGTGTGTTATCAAGAGTTGAAGGAAGTTGTCTTGGTGAGGTTGTTCATCAAGAAGAACTCTTGGTGTGGTGTTATCAAGAGTTGAGGAAAGTTGTCTTGGTGAGGTTGTTCATCAAGAAGAACTCTTGGTGTGGTGTTATAAAGAGTTGAAGAAAGTTGCCTTGGTGAGGTTGTTCATCAAGAAGAACTCTTGGTGTGGTGCTATCAAGGGTTGAAGGAAAAAGTCTTGGTGAGGTTGTTCATCAAGCAAGTTGTAAATATTTCTACAACTTAGTGGAAAGCCTAGCTTGTGGAGCTAGGAGCCCGTGGACGTAGGCAAGGTATGCCGAACCACGTAAATTGTGTTTGCACTCTCTCTATCCCTATCCTCTTTACATTTACTTGCACTTGTGATTGTTCTTTATTACCATTCTCTTGATTGCATTCTATTTTCATTTTCTTCACCTTTGTTCTTAAAGAAAGATTTAAATAATTTTGATCTTTCAAGAAAAGTTTTCTAAATCCGTTTTTATAAATAAAAACTCAATTCATCCCCCCTCTTGGGTTGCCATACCTGGGTCAACAAGTGGTACTACTAAAGGTAAAGTTATCTATTTGTCATATCAGTTTATATATGTGTAGAGAAAATGTTCAGTATTGATGTTTTATGAATTAACATATATATTAGGGATGAAAAATCTTCAAGTCAATTATAAACTAAATGAAACTAATGACTAGAACTCTCAATTATCAAGTTTTAACAAAAAGGCTATTATTGGTTAGCATCATTATGATTGATAATTGATAAAAGAGTAATGTTGTACCTCCTAAGTATAGTCCCCAAGTGATATGACAATAAAATAAAATCACAATATCACTTGTCATAGTAGTTCAATATCTTTGTAACAATATTTATACATTAAACCATATTGCTCAATATATCAAATTTATCACAAAAAAAAGGAATCCGTAGTATTAATCTCGGTAAAAATTGAATTATCATTTTGAAAAATAATTATTGTAGTTGGTAATGGCATCATAGATTCATATACTTGATTTATGCTTTTTATAGGGTAGTAAAGGACAATAGCAAAGAGAAGTTTGGCATGTTAAGTTTTATGAAAATGATATTATTTAATGTCTTATTTAATATTGATTACTTTTAGCTTCTCCATTCTTTGATTAATCTTTAAAAAAAAAAAGACATCAATCTGGTTGTATAAACTTTGTTAATTTACTCAATTCACAACATATATATAGACGCACATATTTATTTATTTATCAAATTGGTTGAATACATTTATCAATTTTGTGTTGAAATATATGTTTTGTTTTTGGACTCACTATGCAATATTAACTCAATGTCTATATTCATAATCTGAATAAACTAATAAATTTAGGAATTTATGGAAATTATAGCCGAGATTAGTGAGTCAAGCTAACAAGTTGGATGAGACGACTAAAAAACAAGTGATTTTAAAGGGTAGAGGGAGAATATGCAATTATTTTGGTCATGATTTTATAAGGAATTACAAGTGGTGATCTGTCTCTTAGGTCACCACAAATGTGTAAAAGCTAATTAATATTGTCTATGATGTAAGAGTTATGGCTTTGAGTTTTTTTTTAATATTTAATAAAGGTTATTTATGCATTTAATACGAAACTTTAATAGTTCTATGCTGCTTTCCAACTCTTTATATATTTATTATGATTGCAACATCTAATTACAATTTTTTTAAATCCAAAAGAAAATATATAAAGGTTTTTCTTGAAGATTATATTTAATAATACAAAAATTATTCAAAATAGATAAAAAATTCATTATAATTAAGATAATTTTTATAATTAAATTGTACAATCTTCAAGAGGCGATATTTGAGATATTAATATATTTATTCTTAAAATATATGTTAAGATTGCTTATTATTATTACTTGAGAACCTAACAAATTATGCTTAAACCTACTCTAGCAAGACACAGACTTGCATGACATATAACATATATTAGGTTTTGGTTTTGAATGGCCCCTTTACATTTAGGGTCATGTTTTGACCCAAGAAGATATTCTTTTTGTTTATTATAACCCTTTTATCTATTAAAATGTTGATGATAAACTTGATATCTATGGGAAGATTGTAGCCAACCATCATTCAACACTACAATTTACAAAAAAAAAAAAAAATTGGGTAGACAATTTTTTTACCAAAATATACTTATTAATTTCTTAGAGCTATTTCAGGAGGAAATAAAACGATTAATGAGAGTTATATTGTATAACAACTTATTTGAAAACAAAAATATATAAAGTTTTTTTTTTTAAAGTTAGGATTTGTTGACCCAGGTATGGCAACCCAAGAGGGGGGGTGAATTGGGTTTTTATTTATCAAAATGGATTTAGAAAACTTTTCTTGAAAGATCAAAATTATATAACTCTTTCTTTGAGAATGAAGGTGATGAAGATGAAATTAGAATTTATCAAAGATGCAATCAAAAGAATAATAATGATGAACAATCACAAGTGCAAGTAAATGTAAAGAGGAAAGGGATAGAGAGAGTGCAAACTCAATTTATGTGGTTCGGCAAACCTTGCCTACGTCCACGGGCTCCTAGCTTCACGAGCTAAGCTTTCCACTAAGTTGTAGAATCTTTACAACTTGCTTGATGAACACCTCACCAAGACTTTTTCTTCCAACTCTTGATAACACCACACCAAGAGTTCTTCTTGATGAACAACCTCACCAAGGCAACTTCCTTCAACTCTTGATAACACCACACCAAGACTTCTTCTTGATGAACAACCTCACCAAGGCAACTTCCTTCAACCCTTGATAACACCACACCAAGAGTTCTTCTTGATGAACAACCTCACCAAGGCAACTTTTCTCAACTCTTGATAACACACAACAAGAGTTCTCTCAAGGATAACTATTATCCTTTACAATAATATCTAACTCTCACCACAATACAAGAACAAAGATAATTTTTACAACAAAAGTATAACTCTCTTCAAAGAGTAGATAGATAATATAAAAGCTCTCTAGACTTGATACTTCTCTTGCTTTTTGCTTGATAAAATGCTTCTCTTGCACGTATCTTTCTGAATGCATGCATGGGAGAAGGGCTCCTTTTATAGGCAAATAGGATGAACTTAATCAAGTGAAGACACCATCTCCAAATTTTCTGCCCACCATAAAAATCGTAATTTTGTCTGCCATTTTTGTCAATGTTTCATTTGAAATTTGAAAATCTTCAAAACATAAAAGATCTGCACATTTGAAAAAGCTTTCCAACGCATCAAGAATCAAGTCATTTGGATATCTGTAGCTCAAGATATGGCCAAAACACCATTCGGTGCTCATGTGACTTGATTTTTCTTTCTTGTGTCAGTCCACCAAATTGAATGATAATTCTGTCAGCCTTCAGTTTGAAATTTGAATTTCTTCAAAACATGAAAGATCTGCATATTTGAATAATCTTTCCAAAACATTAAGAATCAAAGCATTTGGATATCTCTATCTTAAGATATGGCCAAAACACCATTCGGTGCTCATGTGAGTTGATTTTCTTCTTTGTGTCAGTCCACCGAATTGCATGTCAATTATGTCGGCCTTCTGTTTGAAATTTGAATTTTTTCAAAACATATGAAATGTTTCTCATTAAGTCATCTTTCCAATGCCATAAGAATCAAGTCATTTTGATTTTTCTAGCTCAAGATATGTCCAAAGGAGTATTCGATGCTCATGTCAGCTGCTTCCATTTGTCTTTCAACTTGCATGATGATTTGGACAACCTTGCACTTGAAAGTTGAATTTCATTAAAACATATGAAATGTTATAAATTGAGTAAGCTTTCTAAAGGCTCAAGAATCATTTCATTTGGATATTTGTAGAGATATATATGATCAATTGATTAAACATTACTCATGTGTCACATTCCTTGAGTCAATCCTTGTTCTTAAACTTTGGTGCCTTTAACATGTAGTCTTCTCTTTAGCTTCAACACTTCATTTTAATAAGCCTCTTCTTGATTTTAAAATTATTTCAATGATCTTACTCTTGCACATAAATAAACATGTTAGTAAATCTCAATTAATCATGTGTATTGTTATCATCAAAATTATCATGTAGCCTTAGGGCTAACAATCTCCCCCTTTTTTATGATGACAAACCATTGATTGCTTTAAAATATAATCTAAAATCAAGAATGAAAATAAAAATCAACAATAAGCAAAAAGAATGGCACTTGTTATGAATATAAGCAATCCAACTATTTCTCCCCCTTTTGTTATCATCAAAAAAAAAAAAATTGTAATCAAATTAACTACTCCCCCTAAATATATTCTCCCCCTTAACAAGATGCTATATAAAAACAAAATTAGGACATATCCAACATGCCTAATTCTCTTCTAATTATGCTAAATCTATCTTGACTAAGGGGTTTAGTAAATATATCTGCTAATTGTTTATCGGTGGGAACAAATTCTAAAGAAATATTACCTTTTTGCACATGATCTCTAATAAAAGGATGTCTAATCTCTATATGCTTAGTCCTAGAGTGTTGTATGGGATTTTTTGAAATGTTGATGGCACTTGTATTATCACATTTGATGGGAATATGATCAAATACAACACCATAATCTTTTAAAATTTGTTTCATCCAAAGAGATTGCACAACAACTTCCTACTGCAATATTACTCGGCTTCCGCGGTTGATAAGGCAACAGAAATTTTGTTTTCTACTAAACATGAGACTATGCAGTCCTAGAAAATAGCAAGAGACACTAGTGCTCTTTCTATCAAGAAGACTTCAGCAAAGTCCGCATCGAATAACTAATTAGATCAATAATTATGACACTTGGATACCACCCCGACCTAGATTTATGGTTCTAAGAAGAATCGAAATATCACTTTTGACAGCTTAAGGTGAGATTCCTTGGACAAGATTGAAAATCTAGCACACATTACACACACTAAAACATAATATCAGGTCTACTAGCAGTAAATACAAAAGGAGAAGACCAATCATACCTCGATATTTTGTTACCTCAACCTCTTTTCCTTTCTCATCTTTGTCAAGTTTGGTTAATGTACCCATAGGTGTGTTATATGTCCTTGAATTATCCATGCCAAACTTCTTGAGAAGATCTCTTGTGTATTTAGCTTGATTAATGAAGATCTCATCTATTGATTGCTTGATTTGAAGTCCACGGAAGAAATTTAATTCTCCCATTAAGCTCATTTCAAATTCTTGTTGCATGCACTTGGAAAATTCCTCACACATAGAGACATTAGTAGCACCAAATATAATATCATCAACATAGATTTGAAAAATTAATAAATCATCATTTTTTGTTTTAACAAAAAGAGTAGTATCAACTTTTTTCATTTCGAAACCATTATCAATGAGAAATTTGCTCAATCTATCATACCATGTTCTTGGTGCTTGTTTCAAGCCATAAAGTGCCTTTTTGAGTTTGAAAACATGGTTTGGAAAATCATGATTTTGAAAACCAAGAGGTTGCTCTACAAATACTTCCTCCATCATAATGTAACCATTTAAAAATGCACTTTTGACATCCATTTGATATAATTTAAAATTTTTATAACATGCAAATGCACACAACATTCTAATGGATTCTAATCTAGCAACCGGTGCAAAAGTTTCCTCATAATCAATACATTCTTCTTGATTGTATCCTTGAGCAACAAGTCTAGCTTTGTTTCTAATAATGGTGCCATTTTCATCTACTTTATTTCTAAAAGTCCATTTAGTGCCTATAATAGAATGATTTTTAGGTCTAGGGACTAATTCCCAAACTTGATTTCTCTCAAATTGATTCAATTCTTCTTGCATAACTAAAATCCAACTTTCGTCATTTTCGGCTTCTTTAAAAGATTTTGGTCAAATTGAGAGGACAATAAGCAAAAGTGATTACAAAAGTTCTTAAAAGAGAATCTAGTTTCATTCCATTGTGATGGTTCACAATAATGAGATCCTTAAAGGTGAGCTTTTGCCATACCTCCATTCCTTTGGTAATTCTTCGGAAGAATCCATTTACTTCCACAAGCTTTTCTTGTTGAAGTGTTAATTCAGCTGGCTTCTTTTTTTCAAGCCTTGATTCCTTGATTTGCCTTTCTACCTCAACAATATCATCATCTAAATTCTTTGAAGAAATAACATTAGTTTCATCAAATTCAACATGCATAGATTCTTCAATAGAAAGAGTCTTTTTGTTAAAAACTCTATATGCTTTACTATGGTTGGAGTAGCCAACAAAAATTCCAACATCGGCTTTGCATCAAATTTTCCAAGGTTATCCTTAGTGTTTAAAATAAAACATTTACATCCAAAAACTTTAAAAAATCCAATGTTGGGTTTTCTTCCTTTCCAAAGTTTATAAGGAGTTTTCTTTATTAAAGCTCTAATATGGACTCTATTGATTATAAAGAATGTGGTTTTAACGGCTTCGGCCCAAAAATATTTTGGCAAATTATTTTCAAGTAACATGGTCCGAGCCATTTCTTGGATAGTCCTATTTTCCTCTCAGACAAGAGCATTTTGTTGTGGAGTTCTAGGTGACGGAAAAATTATTGGACTTTTTCCCCCAAAACCATTTATCATCACAAAGATTTTGTCAAAGCACATTTGTCTACTTCACAGCACCAGATCACTCCCTAATGGACACATAGAATACCCTTTTTTGATTTGGGACTCTTTTTGCAAATTTTGAAAAAGCTTGTATGGCCTCATTTTTAGTTTTCAAGAATAACACCCAAGTGAATCTTGAAAAATCATCTACAATAACAAAAACATAATACTTTCCACCAAGGCTTTAAGTTCTTGATGGCCCAAATAAATCCAAATGAAGTAATTGTAGAGGTTTATTTGTTGAAATAAATTTCTTTTGTTTAAAAGAAGTTCTCACTTGTTTTCCAAATGACAAGCATCACAAATCTTATCCTTTTCAAATTTTATTTTTGGAAGACCATCAACTAAATCATTTTTAGAAATTTTTGAAATTGTGTCCATGCTAGCAGGACCTAATCTTTTATGCCATAACCAAGCATCATGATTAACAATGAAACACTTTTCTACATGATCATTAACATCAATATCAATTGTATAAATATTACCACATCTATTACAAATAAATAATGTCTTATTGTTACTAACATCCTTAATCACACATCTATTAGGCTCAAAAGCAACAAAATATCCCTTATCACATAATTGACTAATGCTAATCAAATCATTTTTCAAACCATGAACAAGCAAAACATCTTTAATAATAGGTGAAGAAGGGTTACCAATATCACCATGTCCGATTACCCTTTCTTTGGCATTATCACCGAAGGTCACATATCCTCCTTTCTTCATGATTAATCTTGAGAACTTGGAGGCATCTCCGGCATATGCCTGAGCATCCGACTACTAAGTACCGACTGGGGTTTGCGCATCCCTTTGTCTCTGTACGAGAGCAACATCAGAGGAGTAACTTTTTGGTACCCAAAAGTTCTTGGGTCCTTGGGGGTTAGTTTTGGTACTTTTTGGAACCCATATTTGTTTCAACTTAGGATTTCTTTTAATATAGCAAGAATGCACTTTGTGTCCTTTTCTTCCACAATAAGTACATGAATGATTAGGATTATTTCTAGAAGATGCATGAGCAAAATAATTTTTAAAATAATTTTGATTTTTATGAGTTTTATATCCTAACCCTCTTTTATCAAAAACACACCTTTGGTTTTGTAACATAGAATTCAAATTTTTTGTGCCTTTTGTAAAACTATCAACAATATTTCTTAAGTCATTATTTTCCTTTTTCAAAATAACATTTTCTTTCTCGGAATTTATCATAACCTTTGTATTTTAGAAAATGTTCATGTTCAGTTTGTAATAAAGTATTTGACTTTCCAAAACTTTCAAGAAATCTTTGCTTTAAAGATTTCATTTCATTTTCTAAAGCTTCATTTATTTCTACCACCTAAGTTTCTAAGTGAGATGACGTGATTTTTGACTTCTTTTGTTGAAAGCATTAATTTTGTGTGAAATATTGTTGACAGCTTATCAACTTGCACATGTAAATTTTGGAATGCTTCAAGTAATTCATCATATGAAAGTTTAGATCATAGTTAGAATACTTGTGTCTCATTTTCTCTTAAAGCCATGAGAGCATATGGGTTGCCACTTTGGCAGAGTCTTCTTCTTCATTCTCCTTCAAGGTGATTTCATGAGTCATGAGAGAACCCATAAGTTCTTCTAATGGCAGTTTGGTGAGGTCCTTTGCTTCTTGAATTGCCGTCACCTTTGGCTCCCAAGATTTTGGTAGACACCTAAGAATCTTTCTCACCATTTTAACATTAGAATAAGATTTACCAAGATATTTCAAACTATTAATAATATTCGTAAATCTAGTAAATATTTCGAGAAATGATTCATTCGATTTCATCTAAAAAGATCATAACTTATGAACTAGCATGATAATGTTTAGATTGTCTTAACTTGATAGTCTTCAATGAGTGACTCAAGCGTTGGTGCCATATTTCTTATGTGCCGTTCTAGAACAAGTAGATATTCTAGTGAAAACTCCCATTTCTATCTAGAGCACAAAGTATAACACATTCATAGCTTTAGCATCAAACTCAATTTCTTTTTATCATCTTCACTAACTGCTTTAGGTTTCTTTAAGCATGCTTTTCCATTTTCAATTTGGGTTAGGAACAAAAGGTCATTCCAAAACAATAGACCACAAATCATAATAAAAAGATTTCAAGAAAATATTCATTCTACTTTTCCAATAAGAGTAATCACTTCCATTAAAATATGGAGGTCTAGAGATAGAAAGTCCCTCAACATATGAGGTTGAATTAAAAGTTGCCATAGCTCAAAATCGGTTAAGATTTAAAAAAAAATGAGCAACCTTGCTCTGATACCACTTGTGACCCAGGTATGGCAACCCAAGAGGGGGGGTGAATTGGTTTTTATTTATCCCAAACGGATTTAGAAAATTTTCTTGAAAATCAAAATTATTTAACTCTTTCTTTGAGAATAAAGGTGAAGAAGAGAAAATATAAATGCAATCAAGAGAATAGCAATAAAGAACACACAAGTGCAAGGTACAATAATCTAGTCACTGACTTGAGGATAGGGATAGAGAGAGTGCAAAACTCAATTTACGTGGTTCGGCAACCGCCTACGTACACGGGCTCCTAGCTCCACGAGCTAAGCTTTCCACTAAGTTGTCGAAAATCTTTACAACTGCGTGATAAGCACCCACAAAGACTTTTTCTTCCAACTCTTGATAACACCACACTAAGAGTTTTCTTGATGAACAACCTCACAATAGGCAACTTCCTTCCAACTCTTGATAACACCACACCAAGAGTTCTTCTTGATGAACAACCTCACCAAGGCAACTTCTTCAACTCTTGATAACACCACACCAAGAGTTCTTCTTGATGAACAACCTCACCAAGGCAACTTCCTTCAACTCTTGATAACAACACACCAAGAGTTCTCTCAAGGATAACTTTTTATCCTTTACAAGAAGATCTCATTCTCACCACAATACAAGAACAAAGATAATTTTTACAACAAAAGTACAACTCTCTTCAAAGAGTAGATAAAGAATATAAAAGCTCTCTAAACTTGATATTTCTCTTTTTTTTTTTTTTTTGCTTGATAGATGCTTCTCTTTTCTTCTTGTCTTGCTGAATGCATGGGAGAATGGCTCCTTTTATAGGCAAATGAGATGAACTTAATCAAGTGAAGACACCATCTCCAAATTTTCTGCCCACCATAAAAACTGTAATATTGTCTGCCATTTTTGTCAATGTTCCGTTTGAAATTTGAAAATCTGTAAAACATAAAAGATCTGCACATTTGAATAAGCTTTCCAACGCATCAAGAACCAAGTTATTTGGATATCTGTAGCTCAAGATATGGCAAAAACACCATTCGGTACTCAAGTGACTTGATTTTTCTTCCATGTGTCTGTCCACTGACTTGAATGATAATTCTGTCAGCCTTCCATTTGAAATTTGAATTTATTCAAAACATAAAAAATCTTTATATCTGAATAAGCTTTCCAAAACATTGAGAATCAAAGCAATTGGATATCTCTATCTTAAGATATGGCCAAAACACCATTCGGTGCTTATGTGAGTTGATTTTTCTTCTCTGTGTCAGTCCACCGAATTGCATGTCAATTATGTCAGCCTTCCATTTGAAATTTGAATTTCTTCAAAACATATGAAATGTTCTTCATTAAGTTATCTTTCCAATGCCATAAGAATCAAGTCATTTTGATTTTTCTAGCTCAAGATATGTCCAAAGGAGTATTCGGTGCTCATGTCAGCTGCTTCCATTTGTCTTTCAACTTGCATGATGATTTGGACAACCTTGCACTTGAAATTTGAATTTCATTAAAACATATGAAATGTTATAAATTGAGTAATCTTTTCAAAGGCTCAAGAATCACATCATTTGGATATTTGTAGAGATATATATGACCAATTGATTGAACATTGTTCATGTGTCACATTCCTTGAGTCAATCCTTGTTCTTAAACTTTGGTGCCTTTAACATGTAGTCTTCTCCTTAGATTCAACACTTCATTTTACTAAGCCTCTTCTTGATTTTATAATTATTTCAATGATCTTACTCTTGCACATAAATAAACATGTTAGTAAATCTCAATTAATCAATGTGTATTGTTATCATCAAAATTATCATGTAGCCTTAGGGCTAACAAAATCTAGTTAGGAACCTTGATTTGTTGTAGACATATAATGATTGGCACATTGGATGCTTGAACCCATTTACAAGAAGTGGTATAAATATTGGTAATGAAACAAATATAATTCATATAACTAAAATGGGTTAATTATCCTTATTTGAAATATCAAGGGCGGATCCCCTAACCTTAGCCTTCATTGTTATTGTGTTAATTCCTCTTGTATTTTTAATTATTCTATTGTTTATGAACTTTTTATTTTATTTACTATGGTAGGTTCTACCACCTTATGAAATTGTCTTTAATTTACTATGGTTGGTTATACCACCTATTTCCATGGATGGTTTTACCTCCTCTTGCTTTTTGTTTTATATTTGAATGGTCGGTAATACCGCCTACCATCTTACATACTTGTTGATATTATCATGTCACCTCTTTGAATCATCCATCTCACATTTGTTTAGCTTATAATTTGTAACGCTTAAATTCCCTTCCTCGTGGATCGACCCCGGTCTCACCGGGTTGTATTACTTCGACACTCCTATACTTGGGAGACAATCCTTTTTCGGATGTGTCGAGTTTTTGGCGCCGTTGCCGGGGAAGGTAAAAATTGGCGTGCAAAATTGTAAGTATTCTCTTTTCTCATTTCTATTTTTATTTTTCTTGTATGTGTTTCTCTTTTCTCTCCCCATTTCTATTTTTATTTTTCTTGCATGTGCTCATCTTTTATTTCTCTTTGCATTAGTTGGTAGAATTGTTTGTAGCCATTCACCTTCTTTGGAAAACATGCTCATACCCAACCAAGGACATTAATGGATTACATAAGAACTCATGCACAATCATGCATAGTCTTCCCTCATATGTAAAATATTTCAACCATGAATCGGATTTCATTCAATTCTTACCCCACTTTCATGGCCTAGATGTTGAAAACCCATTTTTGCATTTGAGAGAATTTAAAATTTTTTGCAATATCTATTGTGACCTAAATTGTAGCATAAACATCTTTAGATTAAAGCTTTTTCCTTTTTCTTTAAAAGATAAAGCTAAAACATGGTTACAAAATCTTAGGTCAAGATCCATTAGTTCATGGGATGAAATGCAACAACAATTTTTGAAAAAATTCTTTCCTCCCTATAGAACAAATTCTCTCAAAGGGCAAATCATCAATTTCACTCAAAAACAGGGAGAGACCTTTTACCAATGTTGGGATATGTATAAAGCATTGCTTAATACTTGTCCTCACCATGGTTTGGAAACATGGAGACTAGTTTTAATTTTCTATGAAGGTCTTACACATCAAGCTAGGCAAATGGTAGAATTAATGTGTAATGGACAATTTCAAAATAAAGACCCTGATGAAGCCATGGATTTCCTAGACTTACTAGCGAAAAATGACCAAAATTGGAACAATGTTGGCACTTATGAGGTACCAATAACGTCTAGTAGAGGTATATATAACTTTAGGGAGAATCATGATCTACATGTTAAATTTACATCCCTAGCTAGGAAAGTCGAGGACTTAGAAATGTGGTCTATGCAAGAAACTGTCTGTCAAACTTGTAATTCTAGTGATCATCCTACGGATGATTGCCCAATTGTGCCTACCTTTAGAAAAAGTCTCCATGAGCAAACCAACGTTTTAAACACTTTCCAAAGGTCAAATCCTAATCCTTACTCACAAAATTTTGAATGGAAAAATCACTTGAATTCTGATTTGAGGAATGATAATAATGCACAATTTTATCAACCTCCCTTTCAATTATATCAAAATTTTCAAAAATCTCATGATCATGCATCTTATAAGGATCTTGAAGAAACATGGAATTCATTCATTGCAAAGCAAGAGGCTTTTAATAGTCAAGTTGCTCAAACTCTGGCAAACTTGAATGATGCTCTTGAAAAACTTGCATTTGCATTTAGTACTCATGAGAAAGGTGTGTTTCCATCTCAACTCGAGCCAAACCTCATCAATACACATGTGAGTAATCCAAATGGCCAACATCTAGATGAAGATTCGGTAAGTGCTCTTCTCGAAGATTCGGTTAGTGCTCTTCATGATGGCAAGGTTGATCAAGAACATATTCCTAACCCTTACGAGAAAGATGATGAATCAATCCTAAAGGGTAAGGAAGAGGTTAATCAACTTACACCTAACAAAGAAAAGACCGAATCCTCACTTATGCATCATGCAAAGGAATTTAACCAAAATTTTGATATTAATGAATTTTTTGAGCATGATGAAAATGAGGAAGCTAATAGGACAAAAACTAACGTGGAAGACTATATCCAAAATGAGAATTTTTCAACTCCTTTGGAAATCGGGTTAACTAGTTCTTTTGAATCAAGTATGCAACTAGTGCCCATTGCTTCTAAAGAATTTTCATTGCTTGATTTTGTACAGGTGAAGGAGATTAAGAGTTGGGAGCCATGGTTCGAAAAAAGGTAGGAAGAAACATCCACACTCAATAATGCATGCTTTAAGGACAAACAAACTCAGACAGTGGTAATCTCTTTCATTCTCACAAATAAAGGAAAAAGAAAGGTACCACCTCAATGGCATATTTTTGACCGTGGTAAATCACTTTCGAAGAGATTCATCTTTTTGCATTTCTTTATAATGATTGATCAAATTTTATCCATCTATGCCATATTTTCATTTTTATTTTTATTCTTGATTTTTGCTATCATTTCTAGTTTGTTTTTATTTTATTTTGTGTGCGTTTATTTTAGTTGTGTGTTTTTGTTTTATTTCCCGGTCAAGTGGCGGATACGGTACTCCGTGGCTTTTAAAGTCGGTTTTTCAGTTCCTTAAAAACTGTTGCTCACCTTGCATCCATTTTCTTTTCTTCTCTCTCATTTTCTTCACATGGATACCATTCTCTCAAAATTGCACAAACATTTTCCCCCTCTTCCTCAAAATGATTTGCTTAAAATTTATAAAGCTCGTGCAGAAAGACTAAGGTTGTTGATGCGTAAGGGTATTCCTGCTGATTTAAGATCGTTAATTGAAGCCAAGGTTCGATTCTCTTGTGAGTTTTCAGATAATCTTGTTTCCCATATGCCAGGTTTGGGAAAAAGCTCTTATGCCAAAAAGCAAAGAGCAAAAAGGTTACAAGTTTGTCACAAATGTGCAAGATGGACTTGTAACCAGCGTTGCCGCTTCTTGGGATATTTGTCTAACAATCGAGAGGATAAGCTACAGTTCATCAAGGATGGACTGAGTAAGGAATCCTTGGATGATATCCGAGTGACTCTTGAGACGCATTCTTGTGGACTTGTGCAGCGTGAAATTTTTAATTTGTGGACACAATTCCGAGATGAGCTGGAACGATATAGTCTTGGGAATCTGACTCAAAACGACCCTGTTTGCCAGTTTATAAGAAAACTGGATGGGAAGCATATCCCTAACTCATAGAAGGTGTTTAAGCCGTTTTTGGACGTAAAACCAGAGGAAGATGTGAGCCACAGTCACAACTACCTGTACATATGCATGCGTGCCATCATTTTTGAATTTTAATACCTCATAGCTGTCATTTTTGAATTTGTATCTTTGTTTGACTTATGGTGTCTTATTTCATCATCTTTTGAATTTTTGTGCATTATTGTCAACTTTTTCAACAAACAATCGTGCTACCTAGATAGATATCATCATTAGCATACCTTTTTGCACTCCATAAATACCACATGTATTGTTCTCTTCTTCACACATAGTTAGAGAGTTACATAGACATGGAGGGAACTTCAAAACGTCGAATCCAAAGGATATGTGTATTCTGTGGATCTCGACCAGGTAAAAGTGAAGAGTTCGTAGAAGTAGCGAAATATCTTGGTAGGCTACTGGCTGAAAGAAAGATTCATGTGGTTTATGGGGGAGGTAGCCTCGGGTTAATGGGTTGCGTATCAATAGCTGCACATGTAGGAGGTAGTCAAGTGTTAGGAGTTATTCCTAAAGCTTTGGTTGTAGAAAGCATTGTTGGAAAAACGGTTGGGAAGGAGTTACAGGTCTCCTCTATGCATGAACGCATGGCACATATGCTCATCAATTCAGATGCCTTTATTGCTTACCAGGTGGCTTTGGCACTCTTGAAGAAATTTTTCAAATTGCCTCTTGGGCCCAACTGAATCTCCATCAAAAACCCATAGGTTTGTTGAATGTCAAAATTTTCTTTGATCCTTTGATAAGTTTTGTTGATGCAGCTGTGGAACAGAATTTTATCCCTCATTCAGCGAGAAAGATCCTTATTTCTGCCACTTCTGCTGGTGAGCTACTTGACAAATTACAAGAAGCTGAGTATGAACCTGACCCAGCTAGTACTCAAATTAATTGGGCAGGAGGGCAAAACAAAAAGTGCAAAGTGGATCTGAATCTCCGTTTGTAATTTTTTGTCCTTTATTTTATTTTATTTTATTTTTAGCATGTTATTTTATGAGTCTTTTAGGTCATCTCTCTTGAATAACAGAAGCTTCAGGTAATGTTCCTAACTTTATTCTCTACATTTAACATTGAGGACAATGTTTCATTTGGTTGGGGTGGGAAGGATAGTAGACATAAGTGTGTCTTGAAATTCTATTTTTTCTTGCAAAAAAAAAAAAAAGCGAGTTAGTTAATAGATCAGAGTGCGCTTGATATTGTAAGGAGTTCAAATCCTCTTGAGACGCATTCTGGGTCAGGAATGGCAGAGTATGGAGGGTCAGTTTGAACTCTTGAAACCCATTCTATCCAATTTGTCATTTTATTTTGATCTTATGAACTCATTTTAGCTAACTTGATATTATTTAGACTTGATTTTTGAATTTTATAACAAGGAGGTCTTATTCATTTCACTTTGAATTATTCAAATTTATGAACTCTCATAACCTTATCATTTAAAAAATTGTGTGCTTATGTACTCATTAAGCAAGTATCCATGAACCTTTCTTCACACACACACACATACCTTGATGCATGATTGTGGGTGGCAAAATGAAATGTTGTAATATTGAGTTCTTTTGTTTTGTTTAGGATAACAACACAAAGGAAGGGGAAAGTTAAAAAAAAAAAAAAGAGCAAAAAAAAGAAAAGAAAAAAAAAGCGAAAAAAAAGTAAAAAAGAAAAAAAAGAAAAGAGCAATTGTGGATAAGTTTGGTCTCGTAGCCTCCTTAATTCGAGCAATTAAGCCCAAGGGGTGCCTCAACACCTAATACCCTAAGACCAACTGGTTTGGGAGCTATTGGCCCAAAGCTCGCTACATGGATTAAGGAGAAAGCTTAATGGGATTGAACATTGCACTATCCACAGGTTTTAAACAAAAATAAAGCATCGGCAACCCGAGGCGTTAAGCTCGAAGGGGTGTCTTAACACCTAATGCCCTAAGGCCAACTGGTCTGGGAGTCATTAGCCTAAGGCTCGCTACATGGGTTAAAGATGCATTCCTTCAAAAAAAAAAAAAGAGAAAAAAAATAAATAAATATATATATATATATAAAATGAATAAATGCCCCTTAGCTAAGGTTGTTAGCCTTAACAAATATTAGAACCAATATGGCTTCTTTCTAATAAGCCCCATAGTCATGTGTCGACTGAGCACAAAAAGGAGGTTTATTGATATCTTGACTGAAGGGTCCATGAGTCATAAAATAAAATAAAAAAACGGTTGAGAGTTTGTTTATTTGGATAAAATCAAGGAGAGTGCAATAATGACCACCTTGGATGTAAAATTCTATAAATCACTTCTAAATAATAAAGCTTTAATTGCTAGGGACTAGCAATAAGCTAGTTGGGGGGTGTGATGAACACTTAAATATGCATGTTTAATAAGAGTTTAGTTCATCATATTACATTAATAGTGTCATTAAATTCCTCAACTTAAGCATATTTGTAGCATTTGCATCTTTTGAATTAATTCCTCTTAATTTTGGTTTTCTTACAGGTTCGGTAAAATGGGCATAACTCTCTATTTATAGATCCGAATGGTGCAATTCTTAATGTTTTGGAAAGCTGATTTAATTGTCTACAAGATTGCATTTCACAAGAATCATCAAATTCGGGCTATTAGTGGACCAAAATTGGGCTTGAAGTGAACCCATCTACAGTCTCGGCCCAGTCTGACCAGGCCTCAGTATTTGGACCGTATCTCTCAAATTACGTATCCAAATTGTGCAAATCAATATGTTCTAGAAAGCTGAGAGAAATATCTACAACTTTCATGAAGACATATGATTAAAAATCACAACATTTCAATGTCAAAATTGATGGTCAAATTCGGTGCCTAATGATCCCAATTGTCAAAGATATTTACAACTAATATTTGACAATTATGCTCTTGTAATTTGACAAGTTTGCCCCTGGATGTATCTATAAATAGAGGTGCCTTGTGACCCATTAGGGCATCTTGCCTTGGCTGGAACATTTTGGCTTTGGCTAGGATCTTGTATTGTGTTTTGTGTGTTTATGTTATTAATGAATTTCCTTTTTCTGGCATTTTATTTTCTTTCTATTATAATGTTCTTCTAATTTCTCTTTTGCTAAGGTGAAAGGGTGAAACCCTTGATATGAGAATAAGGATTCTCTAACCTTAATATGTGCTTAATAATCTTAATCTTATAATGTTTATTCAATATGATTTATATTTAATTTCTTAATCAATCTTGACACCACTCGTAAAGTGGAGGTATTGATCCATTGTCGACAATCCTGGGCACATCAAATGCTTGGATCCTTTCTAGATGATGTATGGTTCTTCCTTACCGACACGAATCTAGTTAGGAACCTTGATTTGTTGTAGACTTATGGTGATTGGCACATTGGATGCTTGAACCCATTTACAAGAAGTGGTATAAATATTGGTAATGAAACAAATATAATTCATATAACTAAAATGGGTTAATTATCCTTGTTCGAAATATCAAGGGCGGATTCCCTAACCTTAGCCTTCATTGTTATTGTGTTAATTCCTCTTGTATTTTTAATTATTCTATTGTTTATGAACTTTTTATTTTATTTGCTATGGTAGGTTCTACCACCTTATGAAATTGTTCTTTAATTTACTATGGTTGGTTATACCACCTATTTCCATGGATGTTTTTACCTCCTCTTGCTTTTTGTGTTATATTTGAATGGTCGGTAATACCGCCTGCCATCTTACATATTTATTGATATTATCTTGTCATTTCTTTGAATTATTCATATCATATTTGCTTATCTTATAATTTGTAACGCTAAAATCCCCTTCCTCGTGGATCGACCCCGGTCTTACCGGGTTTATTACTTCGACACTCCTATACTTGGGAGACAATCCTTTTTCGGATGTGTCACTCTTCTTTTCTTGTAAGTTGCTAAACTATTGCCATGGCCAGGTGCTTGTCAGAGGTGTTATTCAAAAATTCCTTTAGTGTCTTAAGGTCGATGCAGAGTCTTTCTTCTCTTCTTTCTCTCTCTCCTTGCCTCTTTTTTCTCTCTCGTCTCTCTTCTTTTTTTTCTTTTCTTTTTCTTTTCTCTCTCTCTTCTTTTTCTCTTTTCTATCCCTTCTTTTATTTCTTTTCTCTTGTCTCTTTTATGCTTTTACATTTCTAATTATCCGACTATGAACCTTCTTCTTTTTTCAAATCCTTTCTTCAAAATGGCATTTCATTTTCATGGCAGATTTCCTTCTTCAAGGTGAACATCAAATTTCTCCTTCAAAATCCCTTCTTTAGGGTAGACTTCAAATTCCTCTTCATGGTGAACATCTTTCTTTGAAACAGATGCCTTCTTCAAGGTGAACGCCTTCTTCATAATAAATGCATTTTCTTAAGAGAAGTTCTTTCTTCAAGATTGATGCCTTCTTCAACGGAGATTCCTTCTTTAAGGTGGATGCCTTCTACAAGGCAAGTTGCCTTCCTCAAGGGAGATTCCTTATTCAAGATGAACATCCTTCTTCAAAGGGGATACCTTCTTTATGGTAGTTGCTTTCATCAAGAGAGATTCCATATCCAAGATGGATGCCTTCTTCAAAGGAGACACTTTCTTTAAGGTGAATTTCTTCTTTCAAAACAGTGGTCATTTTCAATTGTCTTCAACTGTAGTAGTTCTTATTTTTATGGTGATTATTGTTCACTCCAAATACCTTGTACATGGCAATACTTGAATTACTTGAACACATTATGCTGCTTTAAGTGATCATTAGATCTCATCAAGACTAAGCTGCTTAACCGAAGTAACTTGCATATCGTTTTGCCTCCATTAAGACTGGCTTGCTCGTCACGCTGCTTCTATTCCTCTAGGTGCTGAGCCTTTTTCTTTTGTGGTTACCCTCAGTATTTCATATTGTACTGTGATTCTACAAAACTCGGTCACTTATAGGCTGTATACTATTCAAGATTGCGCTTCCTACAAGAAAACATTTGATATTTCATGTATGCATGATGTCTATCTTAATAATCTTTTCTAACTATATGCTTCTTGCTTAGACTAGACGGGTCGTTAACAAATCGAGTGTCTAGAGTGAGAGGTTGGGCGTCTTCAGGCTCAGGTTGCTGCTTCTTCAATTTATGTTGGCGAGAACGATGATAACTGTCATCATCAACCTTCTGTTTTTCCCTTATACTTCTCCTCACACCTTCCAATGCCTCTTCTCGCATTTTCTAACATGTTTGAGGCCATTTTAAAAGGCCCTCTAGCCTCTCTTGAAGCTTCTAAAGGATGATGATTGGAGACAACTCGAATCTACAATTTGAAATTCCTTCGACATGTAAAGCTCGAGGTTTCTTTCTTAAGAAATGCACAACCTTCTAGGATCCTCAAGATTATGTCTTCTACTTCAATGGGCAAGACTTTGCCCACTATATAAGAAATTCTCTGCTATACTCTATACTCTATTATTATTCGTCTAATTTTGAAAGCATCATTTTGCCTACTGTTAAGACACCATCAATATCTGATCTCATCAACCTCTTTGGATTCCTAACTTCTACCATGGGCATTCACACTAGAGGTGGTAGGGTGACATTATCTTCCATTATCCCTTTACTTAAGATGGTAGATAGGATCTTGTTCGGTTGTCTTTTCCTTCTTTAGTTTTGCATCCTTGCGTAGTTTCTACTAGTCTTATTAGATGATTTCAGAGATCTATATCTTGTGACCATCATTCCTCAAATGGGCCTTGGTTTCACAGTAGTTCTTTTGATTGTAGTTGAGACATTGATCAAATTGGATCGAGTCAGGATTGATCCGTGTCTAAGGTTCAGTGGTAGTCTCTTGCTACTTCAGGTTTTTTCTTTTAACCCTAAATTTTGCCGAAGCCGCCCTTTCAGGTTTTTGACTTAGCGGGTTCATTCCTTTTTTTTTTTTTGTGCTTTGATTTTTGCCTAAGTTGCCCTTTCAGGTCTTTGACTTAGTGAGCTTGCCCTAACTTTTGCCTAAGTCCCCCTTTTCAGGTTTTCAACTCAGCGGGTTTTTTCTTCTTTTTTCTTTTTCTGCCCTAACTTTTGCCTAAGTTGCCCTTTCAAGTTTTTAACATAGCGGGCTTTTTTTCTTTTCTCTTTTTCTGTCCTAGCTTTTGCCTAAGCTACCCTTTCGGGTCTTCAACTTAACAGGCTCGTTCTTCTTTTCTTTTCTTTTCATATCTTATTCATATTTGGTTACAAGAGAGGCTGTCCATTCTAGCATCATTTCTTCCACTTCCTTTGAGATTATAGAGATAATTCTATCTACCATGATTTTCAAAATGGTTGGGGTAATTCTTTGCCCTCTTGCTTTTTTTTCCTTCTCAAGATGAATGGGCAATTCTTTGCCCCTTGGAGAATTTCTTCTTCTAGCTTTAAAGGCATTATCCTTCTTCTTTGTAGACATCCATTCTGGATGAAATGGCTAACTTCTTCCATATATCTTGCTTCTTCACTGCTGGTGGCAAGTTTGCCTTCTTTGATACCATTGGTGGGAACTACTAGCAAATTTTCTTATTCTTAACATGTTTTCAACACATCCAATATCCTCCAACAATAAATTGAAATGCCAAGGTTTGATTTTCTTGTGAATTTTTAGATGATCTTGTTTCTCACATATCAGGTTTGGGAAAAAGCTCTTACGTCAAAAAGCGAAGAGCGAAAAGGTTACAAGTTTGTCGCAAATATGCAAGATGAACTTGTAACCAACGTTGTCACTCCTTAGGATTTTTGTCTAACAATCAAGAAGATAAGCTACAATTCATCAAGAATGGGCTGAGTAAGGAGTTGTACTCTTGAAACACATTATTGTGGAAATGTGCAACGTGAAATTTTGAAATTATGGACAAAATTTCATGAAGAGTAGACACGTTATAGTCTCGAGAATCTGACTCAACACGACCCTGTTTGCCAGTTTATAAGAAAACTGATGGAAAGCATGTCCCCAACTCATAGAAGATGTTTAAGCCATTTCTAAACGTAAAACGAGAGAAAAATGTGAGCCACAATCACAACTATCTGTACATATGTATGTATGTTATCATTTTTGAATTTTATGCCTTATAGCTGTCATTTCTGAATTTATATCTTTCGGTTGACTTATGCATTTATGTTGTCTTATCTCTATCAATTTTTTTTTGAATTTCTATGCTTTATTGTCAAACTTTTTCAACAAATAGCCGAGCTACTTATATAGATGTCATCATTAGAATACCTTTTTGCACTCCATAAATATGATATCTCTTGTTCTTTACTTCACACATATAGTTAGAAAGTTACATAGACATGGAGGGAACCTCAAAATGTTGAATCTAAAAGATACGTGTATTTTATGAATCTCGACCTAGAAAAAGTGAAGAGTTTATAGAAGTAGCAAATTATCTTGGTAGGCTTTTAGTTGAAAGAAAGATTCATGTGATTTATAGGGGAGGTAGCCTTGAGTTAATGGGTTGTGTGTCAACAACTGCACTCTTAGGAGATAGTCAAGTTTTAGGTGTTATTCCTAGAGCTTTAGCTGTAAAAGCATCATTGGAAAAACAGTTGGGTAGGAGTTACAAGTCTCCTCTATGCATGAACGCATGGCATATATGCTTATCAATTCGGATGCCTTTTATTTCTTTACCAGGTGGCTTTGGTACTTCTGAAGGAATTTTTTAAATTGCCTCTTGGGCCCAACTGAATCTCCATAGAAAACCTATAGGTTTGTTGAATGTTAAAAATTTCTTTGATCCTTTGATACGCTTTGTTGATACAACTGTAAAACAGAATTTTATCCCACATTCGGCACGACGGATCCTTGTTTCTGCCACTATTGCTAATGAATTACTTGACAAATTACAAACAGTCAAGTATAAACCTGACCCAGTAATAACTCAAATTAATTGGTCAGGGGGACAAAACAAACAGTGCAAATTGGATCTGACACTCCGCTTGTAATTTTTCTTGTCTTTTATTTGTAGCATTTTATTTCAGGTGTCTTTCAGGTCGTCTCTTTTGAATAACTGAAGCTTCAAGTAATTTTTCCTATTCTTTATCTCTCTACATTTAAATATTGAGGACAATGTTTCATTTGGTTAGGGGAAAGATAGTAGACATAAGTGTGTCTTATATTTTCTTCTTGCATTAAAAAAAGAAAAGAAAAGTGTAAGCAATTAGATTTAGAGTGGCAGTGTAAGGAGTTCAATTCCTCTTGAGCCGCATTATGAGTCAGGAATGACAGAGTAAAGATGGTCATTTTGAACTCTTGAAACCCATTCTAACTAATTTGTCATTTTGTTTTGATTTTGCACTTTTGAAGACTGAATTTAGCTAACTTCATATTATTTAGTTTTGGACTTTTGAATTTTATAACGAGGATGTCTTATTCACTTCACCTTGAATTATTCAAATCTATGAACTCTCACAACCTTATCATTTAATAAACTGTTTGCTTATGTACTCATTAAGCAAGTATTCATGAATCTTTCTTCACACACACGTATATCTTGATGCATGATTGTGGGTTGCAAAATGAAATGTTGCGATATTTGAGTTTCTTTGTTTTGTTTAGGATAATAACAAAAGGAAGGAAAAAGTAAAAAAAAAAAAAAAGAGAAAAAAAGTGAAAGAAAAAAAAGAAAAAAAAGCAATTGTGAATAAGTTTAGTCTTGTAGCCTCCTTAATTCGAACAATTAAGCCTGAGGGGTGCCTCAACACCTAATACCCTAAGACCGACTAGTTTGTAGCTATTGGCCAAAGTTCATTACATAGATTAACGAGAAAGCTTAAGGGGATTGAACATTGCACTATCCAGAAGTGTCTAAGCAAAAATAAAGTATTGGCAACCCGAGTCATTAAGCTATTAACACCTAATGCCCTAAGGTCAACTGGTCCGGGAGTTATTAGCCTAAGGCTCGCTGCATAGGTTAAAGATGCATTGTTTTAAAAAAAATATAAAAATAAAAATAATGATGAATGAATTCCCCTGCCTAAGGATGTTAGCCTTAACAAATATTAGAACCGATATGGCTTTTTTCTGAAAAGCCCTATAGTCATGTGTCGATTGAGCACAAAAAGAAGGTTTGTTAATATCTTGATTGAAGGGTACATGAGTCCTTTAAAAAAAAAAAGAAAAAAATCGGTTGAAAGTTTGTTTATTTGGATAGAATCAATGAGAATGCAATAATGGCCACCTTAGATATAAAATTCTATAAATCACTGCTAAATAATAATGCTTTAATTGCTTGAGACTAGCAATAAGCTGGTTGGGGATGTGACAAACACTTAAAAATGTATGCTTAATAAAAGCTTAATTCATCATATTGCATTAATAGTGTCAATAAATTCCTCAACTTAAGCATATTTATAGTTTTTACATCTTTTGAATTAAGTCATTTTAATTTTAGTTTTTGTTATAGGTTTAGTAAAATGGCATAACTTTCTATTTACAAATAAAAATGGTGTAAATCTTGGTTTGTTGGAAAGTTGATTAAATTATGTACAAGATTGTATTTCACAAGCATAATGAAATTCGGGCTTTTAGTGGATAAAAAATGGGGTTAAAGTGAAATGATCTGTAGTGTCAGCCGAGCCTGACTATGCCTCCGTATTTAGACCATATCTCTTGATATACATATCAAAATCATATGAATCAAGATGTTATAAAAAGCTAAGAGAAATATCTGCAACTTTCACGAGGACATATGATAAAAATTCTAAATAATTCAGTGTCAAAATCGGTGGTCAAAGTTGGTGCACATGAGATCCAAATTGTCAACACGATATTTTACAATTGTCCATTTATAATTTGACAAGTTTGCCCCCGAATGTATCGATAAATAGAGGTGCATTATGACTCATTAGGGCATCTTGGCTCTTGGTTGGGATCTCTTATTATTGTGTTTTTCTCTCTTGTGTTTTGTTCTCTTAATGTTATTAATAAATCTTTTTTTTTCTTGCAATTTGTTTTCTTTCTTTCATAATGTCTTGCTAAATTCTCTCTTGGTAAGGTGAAAGAGTGAAACCCTTGATATGAGAATAACGATCCTCTAACCCTTTAATATGTGCTTAAAAATTATAATCTTCTGTTATGATTTATATTTATTTCCCTAATCAATCTTGACACCACTTGTAAAGTGGAGGTCTTGAACCATTGTAGACAATCCTTGGCACATCAAATGCTTGGATCCTTTCTAGATGTCGTATGGTTCTTCCTTGCCAACAAAAGTCTAGTTAGGAACCTTGATTTGTTGTAGACATATGGTAATTGATACATTAGATGCTTGAACCCATTTACAAGAAGTGGTATAAATATTGATAACGAAACAAATATTATTCATATAACTAAAATGGTCTTAAATGGCATATAATTCGATTGGAACCTCCTTGATGTGTGATTCCAATTGAGTTATAATTGGGTTATTTATCCTTATTTGATATATCAAGGGCGGATCCCCTAAACTTAACTTTTATTATTATTATGTCAATTTCTCTTACTTGTGTAATTTAAGTATTCTTGTTTATTACTTATGAAATTGTTCCTTCATTTGCTATGGTAGGTTTTACCACCTATTTTCATGGATGGTTTTACCACCTTTTATTTTTGTTTTACATTTGAATAGTCGGTAGTATCGCATACCATCTTTACTTATATTTGTTAACATTATTTTGTTACTTATATAAATCATTCATATTATATTTGCTCATCTTTTAGTTTGTACTACTAAATCTCCTTCCTTTTGGTTCGACCCCAGTCTCATATTTCATGGATGTTATGCTCAAATGTTGAAGAATCAAGAATGAAACTCATCTGGAAAAAGGAGTCAAGCATGCAAACAATACAATCTCATGTATTACCAAAAATCTATTTCCAATAAGTATCATGATTTCATCAATGATCATCAAATAAACTCACAACTTAACATAAAACAACATTATTCTTTCTCTAGGTTAGGAATCTTCCATTATTAATCAAGTCTTGTGTTAAGCATGTTATTATACATCCTTCTCATTTGTTTCGCTAGCTTTGTCATTCTGCCATTGATTTCTTTGAGGGTAGTTATTGCTTCTTTTCTTCCTGGCTGCCAAATCTTCTATTTAGATTACCAAATCTTGCAAGTCGTCAAATGTTTCGATTGGGAAGCCCACCAACCTATCACTGATGAAGGTATAGGCTCCATTAATCACCATGTAAACCTATTTTTCTTTATGGGCCTGGTGGTCATCTTGGTAACCTTGGCCTGTCCAACGGACTAGATACTCTAAGAAGGTCTTGTTGGACTTTTAAGAAGTTATCTCCAAATCCCTCAAGGTTACCCCCAGTTGGGTGTTATGGCAATACTATTCTATGAACTGTTCGAATAGTTCCTCCCAATCTTCTCAAACTCTCTTGGTGGGGTCATGGTACCATATTATTGCATCATCTTCTAGGGATAGTATAAAGTACTTCAATATGTGCTCCTTTGACAAAGGAGTAGTGGCCATGACAGTTGCATACTGTCTCAAATGTGTCTTCAGATTGCCCTCTTAGCATACAAAACTTTGGTGGTAAATCATTGTACCCCATGAGTAAGATGTCATCTAGGTTTTTGACCCTTTTCAACCCCTTTTTCTTCAAGAGAGATTTGACATTCTCCATATCCCTGGCCAACTACTTGATCGAGTTGGGTTCGGCTTGGGCGCTAGGCTTTTCCCTTACCTCTACCTTGGCTAGTCTCACCCTTATCACCATCATTCCCTTTGGGTGGAGGTTGGTTCATGTGTTTAGGCCTATTTCATGGAGCTTCAATGAGTTGGGCAATTTGTTATTGAAGAGCGATGATGTACAATGGTTTGTTGTGGTTTCTTCCTTTGAAGGGTAAGTCATCGTCGGTAAAGGTGATCATACCTCGCTCATTTACCCTGTTGGGTTCACTTCCAGTCACAGTAGCCAATATCTCATTTGGAGTAGCAGCCATTGATATTTATACCTCTACCAAAAATTTTGCAATGGCTTCTTTAAGCTTTTGGGATGAGATCAACAAGTCCCTAATACTAGCATTTGCTTGGGTTTTCTTCAATTGCTTGATGACTTGGTCTTCCTCTTCCTTGGTAACTTTTTTGCCCTTCTCGATAGTCTTCTTAATTGGTTTCTCCTTCTCCTTCTCATGGTAAAATCTACCACTCTTTATCACTTCTTGGACATTCTCACTCTCACCCTTAAGTGTTTCTCCCTCAACTCTTACTTCTTCTTTTGCATCACCACTAAAGTCAGCCCAAAAGTTTGAAAGAGTCCTAACTTTAGGGATGTCATCCCAAATTCCTATGACTCTCACTACTTTACACCTTCTAGGTAAACTCTCTTGTCTTACAAGGCTCTCAACTTGCTTCCCTTTCTTAGCTTCACTTCTCTTTTTCACCTTGAGTTTTCTAGGTGTTGGGCCTCTTCCACCCCCTTTTCTAGCAATCCATTTTTAAGTAAAGGCACCTCAACTTCTTCTTTTTCTTCTTTTTATGGCTTCTCCTCCTTTTAGTCATTGAGGCACACAAATTAGGGTTCCAAATTTCGTTTGACTTCTCTTATTGCAATATTGGTCCATCCACCCTTCTTGGTGAAAATCTGGGCTACCAAAGGAATGGGCTCATCTTCTATCCTTTCAGTCATCTCTTTGGGTTTTTTTCTTCTTTGGGCCCTTCAACCTTGGGCTTCTTCTTCATGATCACCTTTCTAATAGACCCTTCTTATTGCTCTAGCATAAGCTTCTCCCTTCTTTTGGCTCTCTCGACCTTGCTATATGTACTCAAAAGAATTCATAACTTGCTCCTCAGTCAAGCCTAACCCAATCATGTTGGTCATTGGAGGAGGTATCCGACTATGATTGGATAATGGGCTACTTCTTGTGTTGGGTTCTTGCAATTTTGGGTCGGGAATCTGGCCGTTATCAATCAAGTCCCAGATCTCATGGCGGAGGCGATGACATTTGTTGGTAACACCCATTAGTTGGTGAAAAGACAATTTTCATGATGCTTATGATTGGCTGGACGAGGATTCTAAGGAGGTTTTGATGATTTGTTAACCCACTGGGTTGATTTAGGTTTCCTTCGGTGGTCAAAGTTTGTGATGATCAAAGTGGTCTTGAAGTTGAACCAAGTCTTTGGATAGACAACTCCTTTAGCTGGGCCACTTGGTGTTTCAATGCTTCCATGTCCATACTCATCTTACTGATCCTCTCGTATTGATCGAATATTGTAGTTGTAATTAGCTCTCCTACTTCTCTCAAAATCTCAATGACTTGAGTCCCTCATTGTCCCATTCATTTTGTTTAGCCATCTCGTCTAATTCAAGCTATGATGGCTACAAAACAAAGGTGTTAATACATCATACATGTATTCATGATATGATGCATGGTTATACAAGGGCATAGACACACTTTTAGATCCCACACACGTGCGGTTGAGTCCTTTTCCTAGGATTTTTGGTCTTATTCCCAAATCATCATCATGGGAAGCGGGAATGCGAGATTCTCTCTACTATTTCTAACATTCATGTTGATGTTTGGATTCTTCATGATTATCATAGCATGGCTTCTAAACGTCATGATAACCTTAACTTGTGACACATGTCCCTATTTTATTCTTATGGGTGACTTGACGTGTGGCATTCATTCATGGTTTCATGAGGTTTGAGTCAATATTATTCTAATAAGGGGGATCTTACATCCATAAACACGCATCTCGATATGGTTTTTGGATATTCACCCTAGTGCAAGTTTCTAGAGTCATCTACATGGGTTTGAGTCTCAAGAGTGCAATGGTCTGGGCTCCTTTGAGCAAGAGATGTCCTTTTAGGCAAATATCTTTTTATATCGATTCAATGATACGTGCTCAAAGGTGGTGACACCAACATGAGTCGTCTATGGGTTGAATGGAGCCAAAGAGTTCTCATGCCAATGCCACACGGCTGATTTAGGTAGTTCGTGCTCATTGTGTGCAAAAGTGTAGTGATGCAAGGACTCATTATACTGACATGAGCTATTAGAATTTAGTATTCCCATTAAAATCAACTTCTCTTATCCCTAGTGGAGTCGCCACTGTGAACAAGGCTTTCATCTCACCAAAGAGTTTGCGACCATGACACTATGTCAAAGTCTCTTTCGAGACTTAAAGGAACACAAATGAGTTATAGCCACGTCTGGAGAATAGAGTCACCACCCAATTATTCAATTAGAAATGAATGGGGCAACCCAATCCCTTGATTCAGGACCTAAACTACCGTCGTATTCAGTTTTTCATCTAGTTAATCATCCAACAAAACCCCCCATTTAGTTAATTGTTGCTAGAAATAACAAATTCAATTAGAATCAATCATCGTGGGAACGATATCTTACTTATCACTTTATTACTTGTGCGACTAGTATACTTGCTAGTTTCGAACGCATCAAGTTTTTGGCGCCGTTGCCGGCGATTGATTTTCTAATCGATTTGTTATTTGTTTTCATTGTTGATTCATATTTTCTTTGTTTTTCTTTTCTGATTGTTTATGTTTAGACAACATGGCAGTAAACTTCTATCAATTCAGTAGCGGATTTGAGCCACAAGTACCATGGAGAGTAAATGAGGTAAGCACTCCGAACATTGAAAAACAACTTTCTGAGCTAACCTCTCTTGTGGAAAACATGGCTGTAGGAGATATGCAAAAATCTTATGAATGTGGGATATATTCTACGATGGAGCATCCAATCGACATGTATCCAACTTTAAAAGAAGAATATATGGAACAAGCCAATGCCATGGGTGGATTTCCAGGACAAACAAGGCAATGGTATGATCCCTTCTCTAACACTTACAATTCCGGATGGGAAGATCACCCTAATTTCAGTTACTGGAATCATCAACCAATCGCCCAAATGCCATACCAAATCGGCCACAAGGTTTTAATCAACTTAGAGTGCGTCAACCATTTCAGAATGCCAACCACACCAATGCCAAATCCAGCACCACAACCAGCTTCACAAAAACTCAGGTAGTCTCTCCAGGATATTGTTAATGCCACTTGCACTAACACAATGCAATTCCAGCAGGAAACTGGGGCAAGTATCCAAAATCTCGCAAATCAAATGGGACAATTGGCTACTAGCATGAGCAAATTCGAGGGCCAATGCTCAGAACAATTATCTTCTCAAACGGTGATCAATCCAAGAGAGAATGATTGTGCGATAACTTTGCGAAGTGGAGAGCAAATTCGAAATGGAGAGCAAATGGAAACTGGGCAAGTATCCAAAACCTGACAAAGAAATCACAAACTGATGAAGGAGATGACACCACTTCCACCATGAACAACACA
>SNVD02008008.1:0-324069 GCA_013180625.2 Boswellia sacra | reverse complement strand
TCAAAAATTCTTTTTATACAATAAATACTAAGCTTGGAAACTTTAAGGACTAAACTAAAATTTCTTAAGGGCTAAACTGAAATTTCAGAAACTAAAGGGGGCACAATGTCATTCACCAGAACTACAGGGGTCAAACTGATATTTCCTAGGGACTGAAATGTAAATTTCATAAACTCAGGGGGTCAAAATGTAATTACCCGGAAATACAGGGGCCAAAATTTAATTTTCCAATTTTTTGCTGACGTGGCAACGTGGGGACCACTGTGCTGACGTGGCAGTGACGTGGCGTGCTGACGTGTCCGGATGACGTGGCGTGCTGACGTGGCGATATGCTGACGTGGCCTGTTAACGTGGCAAAAAGGTCGCTGACGTGGCTGCTGACGTGGTCGTCTTCTTCCTTGGAATGGCGCGTGCAGCGCGTGGGGCGAGTGACGCCCACTCGCAGAACAGGTCGGAGGCGCGTGCGGCTTCTCTGGACGTCGGATCGGTCGCCGAAAAATTGCAGAATGATCAGGACGACGTCACGAACACACTGGACACTTCAAATTCGAAATTCGATGACTTTCCAAAAAATCGAAATTTTCCAGAAACAGGGGACAAATTTTCTCTGAATTTTTCCTTTCTGTTCTGACGTTCCAGGAGCTCAACGAGGCTCTGATACCACTTGTTGGAATGTAATGATCAACTCAGAAAAGAATTTGAGAGAAAAATTACTTGTATTAACAGAGAAAATTAATGTACAAGAATTATACAAAAACTTCCCTAAAATTTCTGGAGCTCTCCTGGCTCTCTTTCTTAATCCTAAACTCTCTGGTTTAGACTCTGGACTCTCTCTGGAATCTCTCTGATGCTTAAACAAGGCAGAATTCGTCCCATATTTATAGGAAAAAATCTGCATACAAATTCAAATCAAATTTGGCTACTTCCTTTGATTTTCAAAATTGGAGGTGCCTAACAAATTTGACTCTCAATGCATTCACATGGGAGGGATTCTGGAAGCCATGCATGTCATGCATGAGCTCAGCAAAATTCTAGAACTCATGCATGTCATGCATGAGCTCATCATAAATTCCAAGCTCCTTACCTGTTCATGTGGATTTTTATCCAGAAGCTCATCCTTGTTATCACCATTTTGCAGCTTCGACATACCATGATGTAAAAAGCAAGGGCTTTAAGCCATGTAGTTCCTGTTTTCATAGAGGATGCCAAAATACATAATCAAAACGTGCTTCAAACTGTGATTGATCTACTAACATACCTTTTAAATTTCCCTAGGATACCAAAACCCTTCATATTGGTCGAGCAAAGTGGAGTCCCAGAATAATTCTTTGGGCAGTCGATCGAGTTCCACTTCTTGCTTCAACAAGGCATTTGTGGTTGTGGTTGCCATAATAAGAAAGAAGGCGCGCTTTTAGTTTTCCAAGCACACAAAGGGTCATATATATATATATATATATATATATATATATATATATATATATATATATATATATATATATATATATATATATATAGCTAAATAAGCCTCACCTCGTCCTCGAAATCATAAACGATTGAAAAAGTTAATTTGATAGTTAGTTGTTCAGGAATATAATTAATTACTGGACAACACTTACAGCTTGTATATGGGTACGATATAATATGATATTATCGTACCATACCCTACCCTCTCTAGGTCGAGTTTTAATTTTTTATATCATACCATATCATTCTTAAATACAATACTATATCACATCTTTACATGGTAGAATAAGGGCAAGTATGGTATGATATTTTCGGGTGGTTGACTAAACTGACCAAAATTTGAATAATGTTTTACCATGTTTTTTTTAATAATTTTAAAGCTTTATTTATAACTTTTTTTCAATATTTTGATCATTTGAGTTTTTATTTTGACATTATTTAATATTATGATTATTAAATTTTGTACTAATTACATGTCCTTAATAATACAAATAATCAAACAACTACATATTCCATAACAATAAAAGTAATCAAGTAACAACATATCTATAACAACACAAAAATATCAACTAAATATTCTATAACAACAACATATACTCAAGCAATTAAATATCCATAACAACACAAATAATAAGTAACTACATATCCAAATCCTTCCACAAAGTTTCAACCTTCAAGTCAAACCTTTAAGTCTTACAAAGTTTTAACTTCCAATCTCGTACAAATTTTAAAAAATTAAAAAAAAAGAAAAGAAAAAAGAAATTATAATTCACTTAGAAAGATAATAAATATATTAAAATTTAAAAAGAATAACAAAAGAAAGTTAGAAATGAATATTACAATAAAATTATTGAAATTACCTCAAACTTTTCATGATTAGGGATTTAGGGTTACCAACCTTTTCATTATATACTCTATTAAAGTATATAATACTCACACATACATATTATACATAACTAATTATATCATTACACGTGGTATAATTTTTAATTTTTGAAAAGAGATAAGGTATGGTATGATATTGTTGGGTTTTTCAAAAAATATCCGCCACCATACCATACAATGAGGGGTTTTTCAAAATTTTTACCATACCATACCCTATTCTTTTCTTATACCCTACCATACCTCCACTATATCATGGCTATTCTTTTCTTATACCCTACCCTACCTCCACTATACCATACTATACCATGGCGGGTATATCGGATTTGGACGGGTACCATGCACACCCCTAAATGAGATTATAACTGTGCTGAGATTGAGATAATTAAGATTTTGTCTTTGGATACATCTCTGCATGTACATGTGATCTGCACATTTGTCTTTAATCTCTGCATTTACTATACTCCAGCAGGTACTATGTGTCAATAGCATATATCTGCTAGCTCTTTCAATTTTCAGGAGTAAAAGCTCATCATCCGCGCGCCATGGCAGTGGCGATTGGAAGAATTATAAAAAATCCAAGATGGAGCATGCTATAGATTGGATCACACACACCAAACTAGCTAGAAAGCTCTTGCCTTGATTATGAAACATATTAGTTAGTAAATAGATAATGTAGCAAACCTCTCCTACTTTTTGGCATAATACCATAGGACTTTTGCTTTTGCGCCTAATGAGTTGCTTTGTTTTGAGAAGTGCTTGACAAACCTCTCTACTGTTATCTGTGCGACATCATTTTTCCATTTAAATCCATTGTAATTATCAAAATTCTCTTAATAATTAAATTAATTAATAAAAAAATAATTTGAACTTAATAAAATAATAAATTTTCTAATATTATTTTTGTTCTTCTCTCTCCACCTCCACCGTTTCTCTCCAATTCTCTCTCCCCTCTACATTTTTTTCTTCCAGCAAAATTAAACCCAAAAACAATCCCAGAAACTTCAATTCTATTACAAGCTAACTGTGGGCAAAATTAAAGTACGGAAAACAAATAATTCTCTGGCACTTCGAGGGTCCAAAAACCTCTCAAAACATTCAAAGTTGAATGATATTAGCAGACTGTTCTCTTCTCTTATTTCTTGGCCATATTTAAATACAAATATATAAGGTAAACTAGACTCCTAGTGGATTACTTGACTCCTATAATTATGGGATTGTAACAAATTTATTTGACTAATTCAGGAAAAAATAAAAAATTGTGCTAAAAATATGGAAAGACAGCCACATGTTTAACCAATCCAAATCTCAAGCAAACCACCTTCATCACATACGTAACATAGTTGGACCCTGCTTGGACACTTGTAACAAACTCCCTCCAGGGTGGTGGCTATGGCGATTCATCACCATTACTTGTCAATTCTTCACTTTCTTTCTCTCTCTGAACTCATTCTTCCCTTCAACACTACACATAGATCGGTTACTACTCTCAAATCTCCTTGAACCAGTGAACAGTTTTGGTTTTTCTTCAATATACCAATAGTAAAACAAAATATACTACAAAATCAGATGTCATTTTCGATTTGCTACTGATGAAACCGAGCTAATGATGAAGACTACGAAACATAAAGTCTAGGATAGTAATTGATTCCCTTAGCCAAGATGTCATAACAGTTAGTGAATTGAGACTACCAGAAGCAAACAAGCCTAACTGTGAAAAATAACAAATAAAAATAAAAAAATCCAACCCAAGTATCCAAGCTTAATTCAAGGAAAAGAATTCAAACCCAGAATTCATCATTAGCTTTGCCAGGAAGCAATCAGGGGGTTTTGAACACTTCTGGACAAAAAACACTTGTAAAACATCTTGGGTCCCCTTCAAATTTGCATAATGTATCACTAACCAGCACACAGAACACGAGAAATTCCCATTTGGGTCATTGTGAACTTTGATTATTGTATTCAAAACTGATGGATTTGATAATAAATCTCTATCAGGGATTTGGTCGAGCAGGTTCTGTGCAGTCTCAAAGTGTTTGTGTTTGGTTGAAAACGATATCATTATCTAAGAAGACTGCAACAGGGCTTGTATTTGGTATTGAGGATTTATCCATTTGAAGAATGCCCACAAAAGAGAGCCATAGCCGCCATATTGAGTAAGATAATCATAGATGAAGGGAGCTTTGCCGTTATCGTTTGAAGAGGAAGAAACAAATGAGAAAAGGGAGGAATCCGACACGACAGGTTTGTTATTTAATGGTACAGTTGATTTGATGGTGGAGGAAGTGAGGGTTGGGGTGCGAAGGCAGGTGGGCTTGGTGGTGAAGTCATCCAATTGATTTTTATTCAACGAGTCAATTCCCCAAATCTCCCGAGCCTCGTTGACATCCTTCCCAATTTCCTGCCCTCCTGTAAGAACTAGGGATGACAAAATTCGGGTGTGGGTGTAGATTTTATGTTTTTACACTCGCACCGAATTTAAAATTTCTTCCCCGGTTCTCGAAAAAATTCTCAAATTTTTTCGGATTTTTTCGGGTGCGGGTATTTATGGATTTTGAGATTGTACATACCGTACCCGCACTGCACCCGAAAAAAACCCGGATTTTTCTGAATTTTTTTCCACTTTTTTCTTCACCCAGAAAAAACTTGGATTTTTCCGGATTTTTTCTCACTTTTTTCTTAATTTTTTTCATAAATACTTTGAGTTATGCGGGTGCGGGCAAAATCCGGGTTTTTTTCACCTGAATTGTCCCGGGAAAATCCGGGTACCCGGATTACCCGGGTTTTTTTGCCATCCCTAGTAAGAACCACTAAAAATTCTATTAAAAAAATTTTATAATTGAGCATTCAAAATATTTAAAATTATAAAATAACAAAAATTAAAATAAAAAATATCTTGAAATTTAAATTTTATAAAATAATTTTTTACATGCAAGTACGATAAATTTTTTATTATTTTAAGATTTTAATAAATGATTTTAATATTAATTTTTTAATAAATTTTGTTAATTTATGTATCATTTATTATAATAGTATTTTTTTTAAAGATTCTTGATGTAATAGTTGATAGAAGATTAATAGCAAGTTTTAGGTTTTTTAATTTTTTTAATTTTTATTTTAAAAATTTGAATATTTTTAATAGTCAACTATTGGTAATTTGAAAAATTTATATTATCTTAACAGAATTTTTAATGGTTTATAACAGAAAGAGGTGAATTTTCAGAACCATAGGTGGTCATGTAAGATTCCTCTAAATCTTAGGGGAGGTTTGTTGAATTGACCCTTATTCAAAACAATAAAAATTAATTGCATTAGAAATTAACTGTTGACTTTAGGTTTATATATTGTTGACTATATAGTTAAATGGCCAACCTACCCCTCTAAATTCTAACTTATTTATGATGATTCAATAGTAAAAGTAACATAAGGGAGGCCTGTAACGAGTTTCGTAAAATATAGGGACTCTTTCGAGAACAAAGCAAAAGTTCTATTGTTATGATATTATATCAAAAGGTAGAGAGGTTTGTGGCATTATCCTGTTAATAAATCTTAATTAATATCACTTATAATAATCTAAGTTTTACCCTATTGTGTAAATTCCTCTCTTCCAGTCCGGTTAATTTGTTAAACTAATAATTGATTACTATTTTTAGTAAACAAAACTATATATTTTAACGTTGATTTGGGCATTCCATCGCACAAAATGGGCGCAATCATTTAATATTATCATTTCAAACGGCTTCCATTTGATTTCTTTGGTAAATAAATCAAGAAAAAACAAAACCTAAAATGCATGGCATAGTTCAAAACTTGTACATCGACAGAGATACATATCTTAAACAGTAACATTTAATAGTGCGTGTCCATAATTCAAGCTACTAATTATTGAGTGATACTCCAAGTACAAGCACGTGATAAAATTTGTTGTTTTAGTATACAGGAGAAACATTAGAGAATCCTAGATTGCATCATGGTTCAAGAAATCTTGTTTTTGTTTATGTGACAAACATATCTTTATGAGAGATGAAAATGGCCTATACTGTATATACTTCAATTGAGATATACAATGAAATTTCGATAAATAAATATTTGATAAATTAATAATTTTGATTAAATGGTAAAATCCTCCGATCTCGACTCGGACTTCTATAATAAATTAACAAACTTACTAAATGCATAAGATAAGTATTTTTTTTTTTTCAAATCTTTTAGGATCTAATGGAATAAAATATAAAACATAAATAACATATAAGTTCATAATATTAGGTAATTTTATCTTAATAACTTTTAGTTTTTCAAAATATGCATCTAATTTTTTTCTATCTAAACTAAACTCAACCTTATCCTTAATTTTTTACAAAGAATGCACTTTATTTGTTATATTTTTTAGTTATTGTAGCAAGTAATTATTTAAGGTTATTATTGCTTGAATGATCTTTTTTTGAAAAAAATTGTGTTAAAACATAATTATCATCATGATTATGATCATCAGTAGTCAACATATCTATATTATTTTTTATTTATAATACAAAAATAAATCTTGATAAAAATAATATATCATAAATAAATAAAACATAAAAATCTTTTTGAATTAATAATTAATAAATTATTATTAAATTAATAAATTATTTATTTATCAAAAAATAAATAATATCGATTAAATAATAAATTTTTATAATTCTAATAGGATTAATTTATTGAGATTTGACTGCATAGAATATAATGGAGGGGGAGCATATTAAATGATGAGGCTTAAACGAGTGCTGATACTTGGAGGAATTAACGCTCGCACTCCCGTTAGATCTCGAAGGTAACACTCACCTCTCCGTTGTTTCAGAGGTAACATTGACCTTCCGCATCACTGCCAACTGTTATTAGAACTTGTCAAATACAGTAAATCTTACATGCAATGCAATGACTAAATTATCCTCATTTGTCTCATTAAGTATATTATAATAATACGTATTCAAGAAAAAGTAGAATAAAACTGGATAAAAAAATTCCAAAAGCCGTCCTCTTTCTCCCACATAATTTCTCATAATTTTTTTTTAATTTTTTGAATAAATCTGAAATTTTTTCAGATTATAAAAGAAGTATAGAATCAGGTTACTCTCTAGCTCACCAAACTTCAACAAATCCGGAACCCATTTGCAAATATGGAAGAAAACGCATACACAAGGCGGCCACACCCGCACAAATCAACAACTCTGCCAACACAATCCACCACACATATATTTTCATCTCATTTTACTTCCTCTTTTCTAGCACCTCATGCCCTTCACCTTCAACTCATCAACACCATCAAGAACTCAAATCCCTTAGCCGTTACACCACTAGACATTTGAAGTTGATTTAAAAAAATAAATAGATAAAAGAAGACAAATAGAAGAAAGGAGAGAGGAAGAGGTAAGAGACTTTTTAATCCGCAGCATGTACCAAAAAGAGATGAAACGAACGAAAAAGTAAAGAGGGAAGAAGCAGAAAAAAGAGTGAGAAAAGAAAAAGAAATGTTAAAATAAAATAAATATATATTTATATATTCCTAATATTTATTTAACATGGTTATGGGTTGTATTTTTAATTTGATATATTTTAAAAAATTAACAATAAAAAAATCTCTCGCATTTCTCTCTCCTCCCCGTCTTTTTCTTACCCTTAACTCTTTCTTCCATCTTATCTTCTCTCTCACCTCTCTTCTCTTTCTTCTCATCTCTCTCTTCTCTATCGACCATTATATGTCTGCATTTATGCATAGGTGCTCATCACCTCCCTGAATCCCTCAGCCATGCATGATTTTGAGGAAAAACTTTTGTGAGGAGAATAAGAGATACCACCTGGCCTTTCAAAACCTTTCTTTATTTTGCACTTTTAATGGTGGTTCAATGTTGGGATAATATATATTGAGTGAGGAATAATCAGTTGCGACCATTGCAAGCATGGGCTCGCGGCTTTCACTCCCATATCTCGGAGCAAATATGAGGAAATAGTAATGAATTTTTTTTTTCATTTTTCGAACAGAAATCTGGACACTTTTCTATATTAGATCCACGAACAAAAATTTCGAACCGTTGGTGTCACATGGCATCTCATACGTATGGAATACACGTGATCATTTTTATTTTATCATCGTAAGATAAAAAAATTAATAAGATTACTTTTCTAAATTTATTTTGTATCTATGGAAGTTTTTGTTAGGAAAGATTGGTTAATTATAGTGCATTTTTTAAAATTCATGTCATTTAGGAAGGTAATATCTTAATTATCAATTATATGCATGATTAGGATATTTTGACAAGTGTTTATCTTGATTGAGATATTTTTGATAAACACTTATCTTGATTGACAATTACATATTTGATTAAGGATAATTTTGATAAGCATTTATCTTGATTATTAATCAAATATATGATTGGGATATGTACGTAAATTATCTATGTGATTGATTACTTTCTTTTATTGATTTATATCTAATCTTTTTATGGAGGTAAGTATTTATCTTGATTGCTAATCACATCTTTGATTAGAATATTTTTGGTTGTCAATCACTTATATGATTAAGATATACTTGTTAAATTATGTAAGTGATTGAGATATGCTTTCCTATATTATTATATGGTCTTTATCTAATAAATCATACATTTTGAGTCATATTAAGATTTTGCCAAATTATGATATTGATTGAGATTGATGTCAATTACTAAATAGAGCTATCTACATAGCCTATATAACGACATTCAAAACATGGAAGCAAGAAGTGTGGATTAACTCAAAAAAAAAAAAAAAAATAGATGTATTAAAAGCATAGTGTATTGTGTTTTCTTTTGATTTTTTTTTTTTGTAAAAAGCTTGCTTTATTTGAGTGAGTGAGTTAAGATTGTGTATGACTCATATTTGATGAGTATATGATCAGATTTGATTTATAAGTGTTATTAAAGTTGTGTAAGCTTAAGTGAGTTGAGTGATTATATAAGTCTATAACAGTTACGTTAGTTATGTGTCTAACTAAATCAGTGTAGTTACAACAGTCATAACCGTTAAGTGCAACATCAAAAGAGTATGTGAAGGACTATAGTTGTGGTCGAGGTTCATCAAGTTTGCATAGATTAGATTTGTGAGTGAGCGGGTCTATACTACTGTAAAGAGTCATAAATCGAGTGTAAACACATACAATATAGTAGATTGTAACTCTTGTTACCCGTAGATGTAAGCTGATTTATAACTGAACTACGTAAAATCTTCTGTTTTATTTTACTCTATCGTTTTTAGTTAAATTATTATTAACTATCCATACTACAAAAACTAACACAAACAAATCTGTTCACTTTCACAACCATTTTTCAGAAAAACTTAGCAAAATAATATATCATTATTATAATATATTTAATGAGACAAGCGAGAATAATTTAGTAATTGCATGTAAGATTCACTGTATTTGACAGAGTCCAATAATAGTTGGCAATGATAGAGGAGGTTAATGCTACTTCTGAAACAGTGAGAAGGTAAGTGTTCCTTTCGAGTTCCAACGGGGTGCGAGGCAAGTCCCCTGTATTTGATAAGTTTCAATAGCCTCAATTAGCTTCTCGTCTGCGGCTCGTATTCCAAGAGTTGACCATATAAACCTCCTGATTTATTATTATTATTATTATTATTATTATTATTATTATTATTATTATTATTATTGTTTAACCTGTGCAAGAACTTGACCTAATCATTATTTAGATGGGCGTACTATGACTTATATATAAATCCCAATTCGACGTAACGCGGCTGATAGATAAAGTCTTCAAGAATACGAATGAACATACATATCTTCCATTCATTTGATAAAATTTTATTACGTACATACATACACCTGCAATTACAAAAATATCATTTTGTTAAATCACCTTTGACAACATTTTAAGTTCTTATTAAGTTAATTACCAAGAACAAATACCATTAGCCCATTTCCCATCTTCTTGCATTGGTTGAATTTTAGCTTGGGTGGGATAATAATTAATCTCTATAGATGTTAGTAAGCTGAAGTTTGAAGACCCAGTACTTTGTATATAGAGCTAGCTAGGAGACCAGACCTATAATATTTATTGAACTATTCAAGATATTCAAAGGTCTATGTATGTTCGTGTTTATACTATTCTTTGCAATCTTATTTGCTCAAAATTGTGAGACTAAACTACATTGTCCATGTTGCCGTTTCTTTCCTGAAGCTTTAACTTGACAAAGACAATATATATAATTAAGGGAAAATTGAAAAAAATAGTCCAAATTAAGGGGCGTCATTGAAAAATAAGCCACTCCCATAAAATTTTGATGCAGTAGACATTTTTTCTCATAAATTACCTCATTACCCTTCTTCCTATATTTTCCTGCATTCTCTTTCATCTTCATCATTTCTCTCTGTAATTCCAATATCTCTCTTATCTTCTTCTCTCTTCTTCCTATATTTTCTCGCATTTTCTCCCTTTTATTCATCATCAAATATATTCATCAACTCAAGTTTTAAAACGAGAAGAAAGAAGGCAAGAAATTAAGAAACAAATAACGGTTTTGGAATCCGATAGCATGAAATCTGACACTCGATAGCATGAAATCCGACACTCGACAGCATGAAATCTGACACTCGACAGCATGATAGCCGACACTCGACGGTATAGAATCTACCACTCAACAATATAAAATCCGACATTTGACGGAATCCAACACTTGACAACGTGAAATCCGAAACTCGAAGGTATGAAAGCCGATACTCGACGATATGGAATCTAACACTCAATAGTATAAAATCCGACACTCGACGGAATCCGACACTTGACAAAATGAAATTTGACACTCGAAAGCATGAAATCCGACACTCGACGGCATAGAATCCGACACTCAACAGCATAAAATCGACACTTGATGGCATGAATTGATGGAACCCTTGTTTATTTTTCTTTCTTCTTTCTTTTCAATTATTAAGGGTATTTTGGTCATTTTCTAAGGAAAATGTCTATAGCGTAAAAATTTCTATTTTTTCACTACAAGCCCCTAATTATATCTATTTTTTCAATTTTTCATATAATTAATCAGATCATGCCTCATCGTGCAAAGGATCTGATACGATGTAAGCTAGTGTGGTTGACCCAGCTTGTCGGTGTTTAGTTTTGTTTATTGTTCACTTATTTTTAAAAACAAAAATAAATAAGGATTTTAATAAATCTGCATGTGGATATGACATAGATGTAATAAAATTCAAGATCTTAAGACTCTTTGATTGTGTTTAGGGCACCGCATAGGATTGTCATTAACAGTATAGGACGTAGCATTGTATTCAATTATATATATAGTATGAAAAATGAGTAGATTGTATACTGGGTTTGGTTTATCATTGTATTAGATCAATGCTAACCAATACTATATTTGGTACAAGACTAAATTGGATTTTATTAAATTTTTTTGTATATTAAATTAAAATAATAAAAGAAAGCTTTTTTTCTTGATTTAAAACTTTTTCTTTTGTACCAAAAACCACAATTCGAGACCTCTATTGATTCACCTAGCAAATTATTTTTTAAAAATGCAATTTTGATTAAAAAATTTAAAAAAATAAATAAAACATTGGTGAAATTATCCAACCGCATCATCATTCAAAATGAAAACTACTATTTTTTTTTTGAAAAAAGAAATATACAACAATCTCAAAATGAAAACTAAAATTGTTGGTGCAGAATTTAAAATTATCATCAAGAATAAAATCAATTCAAATGAAGAATTTTTTGCATTCCTTTTTAATTCAATAATATAAGTATTGGAAACACAATCTTAAAATGAAAACAAAAATGAGTTTATCACCAGAAAATAAAGTCAAAATGATAAAATCTGAAAACTTAAGAGAATCTACAAAGAAGGTCATCACTTTGTAAACCCAGAAAATCATAAAACAGAAACCCAAACAAGATCTCTACAAATGCAACAGTGCTATAAGCTCAATTTCTCAGACTAGGAAGCCCTCTCCCATATCGTCTACAATGATCTCAAGTAAGAGTAGTGAAGATTAATTTAAACTAATTAAATTTCCCAAACCCATTCCAAATTGCTACCTATGAACCCATCCAGATCGTCGCCTGAAATCTGGTTGCATTGTTTTTGGTTGGTGTATTGTTGGATGGAGAGAATAGAGATTTTTGATAGAAGATAAGATATTATTGAGAGGGAAATAGGGGTTTCAAGGGAGAGTGAAAGAGGCGAGCTTGCAAAGGAGAAGATGAGAACTAGGCATTTCGATCGTCTGAGATTGAGAGAGAAAGAGTAGAGATAGGGATTTCACATGGAGAGAGAGAGAGAGAGAGAGAGAGAGAGAGAGAGAGCATTTTTACAAAAAAATGTTTGAGCGTTAATCGATATTACGTGAACAACATTTATGCGGCCTTAATCCACGGTCCCCCTGGGATAATATATCCGACCCTTATGCAGTTTTTATGCAATATATTACAATCCTATCTTCACATAAAATTCTATCAGACGTGAGTTTATTTTTACTATTGTCATAACTGTCCCTTAATACTATCTAATCCGGTGTGCCAAACATACCCTTTAGGTAATTGAGATAAAGTACAAATAAAGATTATGTGTCAAATTTGCGTCTCTCTCTCTCTCTCTCTCTCTATCTATATATATATATTGAAAGGGCGTTTAAGTAGAGTGACTATTTATCATATGGTAAGAGAACATTTGAGTTAGGGGTGCACACGGGTCGGGTCGGGTAGGGTCGAGTTTTGCTGAACCCGACTCAACCCGATATTTGATTGGGTTGGAAAAAATTGACCCGAAATCGGGTTTTTGAATCAACGGATCTGATATATAACCCGAACACTCGGATCGGATCAGGTCTGTCGGGTTAGGCTAAACCAATTTAATAGTTTTATTAAATTGGATTTACATCCTTCATTCTTGACCTATATATATTTCAAAGCTTATACTCTATACAAAACAAGCCCATAACATAAATTTGACTATTAAAGCCCGTTCATTTTAATCACCATGATCACCAATCACCCTCCCAACAATTATCAATAGCACCAATCACCCTCCTAGCTACAACACACAGTCACACATCACCATGATCACCACCTAAACAACCAAGCCAATCGCCACCAAAATAATTTAGATTTGTGCCACCGTCCAACAACATCACATCCCAAACAAACCAAATAATAAAACCAAAACCGATTTCAAAATACACCATCCAAAATCAAAATCATTTAAAATATATTGAAATAAAAAATTAAATTGGAAACCTAAACATCTATTACAAAGCCAACCAAGTGTACAATAACCTCCATTGCAAACACAGCCAAAAGCCCAGCCAACCTCCATCGCAAACACAGCCAAAAACCTAGTGTGCATCATCTCCAGGCGTAGCAGGCAAGGCCGAAGGTCGTAGGTGATAGGCCAAATAGAGTCGCGACAAACAGTTGATGACGTTGTCGACTTTGGAGATAACATATTCAATGATCTTGGACAAGGCCAAGGGCTGTGTCGTGGGGGAGATGGTGGGTGGAGGACGACTGTATTAGGCGGGTGAGCAGGGGGAGAAAAAGGTTGAGAGAGATGGACAAAGGCGACAAAAGGCAAGGCTGGTAGAGGCAGTTGTGAGCACGAGCGACGAGAGTGGAGGGCGCAAGCAGGAGTGAAGGCAGAAGAGAAGAGTGGAGGCCGCTAGCAAAAGTGGAGAAGCAGCAATGGAGGGGGTAGAGGCAGAGGCGGATTTGTGAAGGAGAAGAGGCGGCGAGTTTGTTGAAGGAGGAGAAGAAGAATTAGGGTTTTTAAATGGGAAGTGATTGAAATTTATATAACTAATCCGGTGTTGTAGAGTCCACTAAAATATTATACTTCAACTAATAATAGATTGACACATGTCATATTTTAAATTTTTTTTAAAAAATTAATTGAGTTGGGTTTTTCGGTTTTTCTTTAACAAACCCGATCTCACTAAAACCCGATTATTTAAACCCGATTTTGGGTTTTTTAATAATATAACCCGTCTACAACCCGATCAAACCCGATCGGGTCGGATTTTTTTGAACACCCCTAATTTGAGTGAATCCAAGATAAATTAACTTACTTGAATTAATTAGTCCACTTGTCTATATAAGATTGCAAGAAGAAAAAAAGACTCATAACAAATATATAGGGTGGAGACTTTTTAATCCAAATTTATACCTTTTATTTTATATAATTTAATAATTGAAATAGTTGATGAGTTTGATATCATCAAATACAAATTTTTGAGTAATGCTACTCATACAAACTATTTATACAAATTCACACATACAAACTGATGTGGCATCCTTATATGATCGTCACATTACCCATATTAATTAATGTTATTTATTATTAATATATATTTATAAAATCACTGTATTTATTTATCAAATCACATTATGTCACGTCAGTTTGTATGGGTGAGTTTGTATAAGTAGTTTGTAAGAGTAGCATTACTCCAAATTTTTACTTTTAATTTCATCCATGAAATGCAATGAGTTAAAAATCTTACATCAAAAGATCTTAACCTAGTTCTACGTCCATGTGGATGTATATATATCTATTGTGTTATAACATAAAAATTTAAATGAATTAGATTGTGATTGAAATTTTTAATATATCCGTCATTTATATCTAATAATATTGTTGAACAGTTCAAGGAAAATTAATTGAGTCAAAATTGAAATTCGTTTCATAGCATTTAAAATTAGTTAAAGCTTTTGTTGGATGAAAACATTCAAGCAAAAAAAAAAAAAAAAAAGTCCCCAAGACACTCAATTAATCCTTCTCAAAGAATGATTAAGCAGCCAAAGAACTAAACGAACTGAAGGGTTAACAAATTAAGGGCTAAAAAATCTCTTTTAAGTATAGTAGTTTTCGGGCGCTCGATAGATACTGAATGGTGTGGCTCGGCATTAACTTCAATAACTGCTTCAATGGAGAACTCCTTGTCAAGTGACGGTGGTGGCTCCTGTCTAAAACAGTCACTGGAAAACCCCTAAATGAGATGAATTCAGGTTCCGCTGCAAAACACAACGCAAGTGTCCGTCGACACAAGATTTTTCATTGCTAGTTATTAACCCATAGATTAAGTTAGTGAACTGGTGGAATAAGATAGAAAACGGTACTGCATGGTGAGATTAAAAAGTAATTTAAATAAAAAAGTAATAGGATCAGTAATAAACAATGGGCGAGAGCCAGAAGTTGACTTTAACTTGGAAAAAAAGCGCAAAACCTTTTTCAAGTTAAAAATTAAAGTTACTTATATTTATAGACCAATTGAGATACAGGTATTTAGTTTTAATTTTTTTTTGAGTGATATGTGATATAATCTTGTTAGGTTATCTGTCTTTCTAGAAGATTTCCAATTGGTTCACACGTTTTGGATCTGAGGATAGCACAAGCGGCTGTCAGGTGTCACTTTCATGAGTGTTGATGAAAACACCAATATACTTAACATTTACATGTTATGATTTTGGCTTGGAAGCACTCTAGGTCAAAGATAGATCTTAGATGTTTCTTCACTTTTGATCTTGTTTCGTGTATTGAAGAAATGTACGTTCCTTCAAATACCGAGCCATTTACAATACTGATCAGCTGAATTTTAAGGGCAATTTTGATGTTTTATTGAGAGCTCGTAATCAATTTGCCATTTACAGAAGTATATAAGATATTGATCATCTTAAAGAATACTTAACATTGTTATCATGATAATATCATCAAATGAGTATCATATCAAATTAATCTCATTCAAATAAATAAATTAAGAAAAAGAATCTTAAATTAAAAGAAGAAATTGATAATAAATAATGATGTTAAATTAAATTGGTGAATGACTGAGGCTTTTATAAGTTATTTTTCCGTAATGCACAGCCTCTAGTACTGGTCAAGGGTTCATAAATTCATCATAAATTAAATCATGCTAGATTTTGCGACAACAATAATAAATAATCAACCCATCATGCATAATGTTGAATGATAATTACAAAATATAACTAAGCAACATTGGTGGATGGTTACCTTTAATTTTAAAGGTGTCGTCAGATCAATAAATCTAGTTTTTTATTGCAATTTTAATATATCAAAATTTTAATGTAGAGCCTGACGGTGATATTTTAAATTTACAAGTTTATGTTTTTTTTTTTAACTAAGCAACTAATAACTCTCAAAACTGCCATCTTCCAATGGTGCTCGGTCACCGCTGCTAACTTGCTGGTAGACTATTACTTCAGCAGCAAACCTCTCCTCAAATTAAAGAAAGCTGCTTGCAAGCCTCTTTGCCACACATTTTATTGACATATTCGTCGTAACAACTCGCTGTTTCATGTAGCTTTTATATCCAGTTAGTTTTATTTGATAATTTCAAATCAGTTAGTATTAGAGATATTAAAATTTCACTAAGTATCTCACTTGGAATAGGTTCAGGAACTACATAGTATCTAAACAATCTGACTTAGTAGTGAACGACTTACCATTAGTTAGATTGTTCAAATTTTCAATAATAAATTGATTAATTATTAAAAGTGGTGGACCCAGCTCCATAAACACTTTAATATAAATTTTGAGTAGTTCATGTGCATAAGTAGATTTGTGGTGGAAAGGTGAGTAACATGTTCAGAAGTATTATAAATAAAAATAGACAAGAAATCGGCTGATTGCTAACGGTGACCAGGCACAGGTGGAAGATGGCGGTTTTGAGTCATTGGTTGCAGGTGGTTTGAGCAACGTGGTCAGGTCTTGTAGTTACAATAAAAATATCAAGTGTTGATGTATATTATGTCTCTCTTGGGTAAAACACTCTAAATTTGATTAAAAACCGTTTGTTCTAGATGTAATATGTGGTCTTATACTCCATGTAAGTTATTATAATCGTGGACGCAAACTTCTAAATAGGAGATTAATATGGTGTGTATCCGATGACCTTACTTCAAGATGGTTACCACCACCATTGATTGTATCTCTTAAAAATATATTACTTTAGGCTGTCATTTTTTGAGTTTGGTTAACAAGAATTTTGGAACTAATTTTGTAGATATAAATGAATTAGCATCCATGAAGGGATGTAATCAGATTTCTTGAAAATAACACTTTATCTCTCCTCATTCACTCTCTAGATAACGAAATCATTTTAATTACTAACACGATAATTTCAAGAAATTGAAAAGGAGAGGAGATAGAAAGGAGTAAGGAAAGAAAAGGGAGAAATTGAAAGAATTGGGATAGGTAATAATGTGGTGTAGAGACACTTGATATAGATAGGTGCTTCAAACTCCATTTCATCATCTTTTGAAAGCTTGTGTATTTTTGTTCTGATGGATTGGCGAGATTCCTACGTAGTTTTTCTATATATAAGAAACTACTTATCCATGTTTTTCAAATTTGAGTAAACTAATAAATAGACGAAATTTATATTGATTTCTAGAGTTTCAAAAAAAAAAAAAAAAAAAGTAACTGCAGATACTTCCAAATTAATAATATATTTAATATATAATCATGTGCTTATGCATGCAGGTGGTGAAGTGGTGATCCTAGGCAGTGACAAAAATGAAAGTTGGCGTAAAAGACTCGACCGCTATTATACGCCCTGCCCAAAAGACGCCCGATCGAGCACTGCCTGTGGATGTCTAACTTGGCATCAACAGCTCACTTCCCTACTGTCTACTTGTACAGGAATGAAAATGATGATGCTGCAGCTACAGGCTTTGGCCGTGTGCTTAAGAAGGCCTTGAGCGACGTTCTTGTGGCGTTCGACCCCTTGGGAGGGAGGTTCGCAAGGGATGCAACTAGTGGGAGGCTTCCAATAGAGTGCAATGCAGAGGGAGTTCTGTTCATTGAGTCTCAAACAACCTGTGTTATTGATAATATTATTAATCTAGATGACTCGTTCACCCGTAGCTTTATGCTTTCTCGCCTTGTTCCAACCCTAAGTGATTCTACCAACGATATCTCTTCCCATCCACTTGTGTTACAGGTACAACAATAAGCAACTCATCTAAATTACCCAATTTATAATTTAGAATTTATAGTCAACCCTTTCTTCTTGTTTATGTTATATATATATTGATTGGGTAAGTTCATGAATAATATTGATTGTGATTTCAGTAAGTTGAAAGTGTTATTTCGTATGAGATGCTCTAAATTTGATATCATTAATCATAATTTTATATTAAGAATAATATTTACAACCTATTCGTAAGGAGTAAGCATTGCTCATAAATTAAATTTAAAATATATTAAAATTTAAAACGTTTTTAGATTTTAAAATTAACCGTTGTTTTGGCAGCTAACTTATTTCAAGGGTGGAGGCGTTTGTCTTGGAATGCAGCTGCACCACGCCTTGGCAGAATGGAAATTCTGCAATCCATTTCATCAACACTTTGGGCTGAGATCCCACGTGGCCTCCCCATTAGCCTCCCACCCTTCATTGATAGGACCATACTTCGTCCTAAGGTCCCGCCTTCTCCTACATTTTATCACATGGAATATGACCCGCCTCCTTCTATAAATACCCTTACCCAAACACAGGGATTACAATCAAGTCCCGCACCCACACCCACTTCTGTTGCTACTCTTGATCTATCCCTTGATCAAGTCAACAACCTTAAAGAAAAATTAAAGAAAGATCATGGAACTAGTATCAAGATTAGCACTTCAGAGATTCTAGCGGCACATTTATGGCGTTGCATATGTAAGACACGTGGGTTATCAGATGATCAACCAACTAAGTTACACATACCTATAGATGGACGATCAAGATTAAATCCTCCACTTCTATCGGGATACATAACCAAGAGTTGTTGACTGATTCTATCCTTTGGAGACCCATCCTCTGCAGTTGTTCAAGAAATACTTTTATGACTTGTAATAAGTTAATCAAAGGTTACTAATATGATGCACAATGTCAATAACAACTTCTATGTTATATCATCTAAAATGTTCTTAATGTACTTTTGTGTTAATGTACAATGAATCCAAGAGTTGAAACTATTACAATTCCAAAAGATCCAATAGACTAATTTAATAAGTAGAAAACTGTTAATAGTTAAAAAAATCTAAACCCTCTATAACTCTCGAATTCAAAGAGAACTTCTGTAATCCTCCGGATATTTGATATAAATAACTAAACCCAGATTATAAATAGAGAAGTAGCACACATGTTTTTACATATCTTCCAGCAAGCCTTACAAAAACTATAATTCCAAGATGAAATTTGTGTATTATACATGGTCTTGGCTTTTTTGAGCAAGTAAAATAAGAAAAGTAGCACCAAGTTATCTTCATTTTAAATTACTCATCATACATTATTATAAATCAATCTGCATCTTCAACGGTAAAATCAGGCTCTGGAGGCTTCTGTAATTTCACCAACTCCCTAGCAGTCTTGGCGTTTCTGTTTCGATGTACGCCTCGCAGAGCGTTCGCTGCAAACCTAGTAGCTAAGAAGGTCGCACCAATACTGTATGAACCCCCACCTGTATTACTTTGGACTGCATAGGATGTTTCTGTTTCAGCTTCGTCTTCTTCCTTTTGAAATTGCTCCATTTTCTTTCTCTTGATATAACGACGCCATGCAGCTTGGATAAAGCAAGCGGCCCATGTCCTCCACTGCTGTGAGTAAAACCGGAAAGTATGCTGAACCTGTCTACTGTGAAGGCGTCTGAATTGACTGGCCACAAATTTCAACTCTTCAGCTATTAGTGCAAAAGCCTCGACCTCAGTTAAAGCCATCACTGTCCGAGTAGAGGATGGGAGATTTACACCAGATTTGGGATCCAGTGCCCAGGTTAAAAGCTCCTCTCCACAGAAATCTCCTCCTTTCAGAAAACTGCGGTTAAAGAACCCACTTCTTCCACCATCTGTAGTTACACTCTCAAGGCGGCCGCGTATGATAAAAAGCATTTCATCGACTGGATCTCCTTCTCGAACTATATAAGTACTCTCTGTAAATAAGCATGGCTTCAGGCGCTCACAAATAGCATCAAGTAACCTCTCATCCATATTCTCAAATAGAGGTACCTATAAAAACACCAGCAAAGCGATTCATGACTTCAACTAGAGACAAATAACCAAAATCCTTAATAGTTAATATATCCTGCTCTACTGTAATAAAATTTTGATGGTTGTGCATTTCCTTGCATATAGTATGGTTCATTATTTAATAACTGATGAAAATTACTCAACCAATAATCATCCGTAAAGCCTATTTAATTGTCAATCAGGAAATAAGCATAAATTGACAAAAATAAGCATTAAGGATAAGCAAAAGCAAAGTACATTATATCTGAAAGAGATGTTCACTGATTCTTTCATGATTTTGCAACTTACCAAAAGAGACTAAGAGAGTATCAGCAGTAGGCCAAGCCTAACGCAAACCACATAATTTATGGAAAATTCTTGGATCAGTGTGCTTTGTAAAAAGAACAATATAGAACAGAATATATCTGGCAAACAGAACTACCAATAATTTTCTGTACTTTTAACTAGAAAAAATAAGTATAAAAATTGATAGACAGCAAGGTAGCAAAAGGATAAAGTAAACTTACTCTCCTAACCAAACCAAGACACAGGTGCCGCTTGATGTCTCTCCTAAGATCCTTCGGCAGGCTCTGAACCAAACTCTCTTCATCCACCCCTCGTGTTTCCAACCACTTATATTGGTCATAACGTCTAACTCGTTCTCTAAGGTCTGGTGGGAGCAAGCGGTGATGCATCCACTGTTCTGAGTCACGCCTTTTAATCCTCATCTCCTCAAGCCGAATAGTCAATGACTGAAGATAGGTCTGTTACAATAGGAAAAAAGACTTTAGCAACTATAAATAATATTGTACACAACATAGTGTTTATTTATTTTTTCTTAAATGATGAAAGTAAGGAAAATAAACAGCAGCAGGAAACAACAAGACTTAGCTGAGGAAGCTATGAGAAACGGGCAAGTCAAATTCAATATAATAAGTAAAATCAAATACATCACCCAAACATATGAATAAAACTCCATAACATTAGAAGTTGGGGAAGACTTCAAAAGATGAAAATAAATTAAAAAGAAAAAATTCGAAATGAATCTGCAATAGCATTACAATATTCAGGTAAAAGGAAATTCAATATAACCTTTGTCTATTTCATTCATCTTCCGAACTTCATTTTTATTTTTTAAATTTTATTTTTTATACCTAGAGATCCCTCAATCTTTCTCATGACTTCACCAAGGTCTACAATGAAACCATTACTAGATGCTACAACCTTGATAATCAGGAAACATGAGGAATATGAGACCATTTCTATAATACTAAATCCAATATTTACATGTCCACCACTCCTAAGTTCAGTTTTCTGCTTAGCTGAAACCAACAATTGGCTTCTAAGGAATAGTTAGTGGGCAAGGAACTTGTTCACTAACTTTTAGGACTTTGACTCTTACCAAATAGAAATATTCATGGCTCACAGCAGCTTCAGCAGTCACAGATAAGTAAATAATGATCAATTCGAAAAATTCTAGCACTTACATGACCTATAAAAAGAAACTAAAATCAATTAATTCTGAGTTCACCTGCATATTTCCAATCAGAAGAGCAAAGAGAATGAGTCCAAATATGGCCAGCGCTATGGAAAATATGACCTCCCCAGGAAAGGTACTAGTTTCAAGCCCCTGACCAAGTGTACTGCATGGAAAGTAAGGGAAACGTAGGTATATATCATATTTAAGCATCAAAATAATAAGAAATCAAAATTGAAATAGTAGATGGAGCAAACTTTGTATCACACTGATTAAACATATCTCGTGCATATGCTAACAAAAATTTTCATTAGCATGGTTTAGAGCAACATTTCCATTGTAAGTTGCAAGTATTTCAGCAATGAAAAACGCTTAACGGACATAGGCTTATTCAATGCATAACCTTAAATTATCAGAAAATTACTTTGAAAATTGAACATATGCCGTCACATGAAGCAAGTAAGCTTCAATCTACAAAATTTCAGTCATTGTAGGAAAAACATAAACACTATGTAGAACAGTTCAAATCATTGTCCAAAGAATTTTAGTCGTTTTCTGCTTCTTGTAATAAAAAATGGCTTCTTGTTAGCAATTAGATTTTTGTTTTTCTAAACGGAACAAAGAAATCTTTGCAAGTAATTTGTAGCTAAAAGGAAAGCAAGAACACTGAATTATGGGAAGGGGGTATATATATCAGTCATAACACATATTTTGTCAACTAATACGTTCAAAGTGAACATTTGCAAATCTCATCATAGTACATCTTACACAACTTTGATAATTTTACATCTGCTTGGTCTGCGATCCAACATAATTTTCGAAAAATTATTGTTGCATCTTAGTATTTTTGTTATTTAAAAATGTCTTTGATATAATATTTAAAAACCATTTTTAAAATTGAAAAAAAAAAAGAAAACAGAAAAAACAAATTCTTTTGTTTTGTGATTTTATACTAGTTTTTTAGAAAACAGTATGAACTGCAGTTACACCTCCATAGCAAATAAAAGTTCCTCACATTAGTTTTGGCGCGCGCGCACACACACACACACCCCTTGCGTAGCATTTTACATGGAAAAGAGTTCTCTTACCTCAAATTCTGTAGCCCCCACCACAAACAGTAACAATACTTAGAGAAAAACTTATTAGATGCAATTATGCCAGATGACAATGCCTGTGTGTAGATTCCATAATCAAAAAATTGATTATCATCCTCTCCTGAGCAGTTTTTCTTAAGATCATTGCTAATATTCAACCAGTCACTTAAAGCATTCATATCCTGATTTCCACAATACAAGAAGTCTTTATTGCAATTTGCAGTTTCATTACAAGCCTTCCTCCAGCAAGTATCATTGCGTTCTACAGCTAATAAGTACCAGAGTGCTCCAACTATCTGCAAAGATTTGAACGACAGGATTTATATCTTTCCTTCTGATTTATTTAAAAGAAAAAGAATAGAAATCTCTCTCTCTGCTGAAAATATTTATGTATGCTGATGGTGGAAAAGAGAAAAATGAATGACTTGAAGAAGTTGTAGAATCCTTTTTATATGGAATAACCATTGGAGCCAAAATTGCATGTCCATATAAAGCCAAAGGTCAGAAATTAATTATATTCAGAAACTCATAAAACATAAGGAGATGGCTTTCAGCTTAGACTAGAATTTAATTTCATTACACTCACATGAAAACCTAGTAGCATATGTGGTATAGATAAAATCAACATTATCAGTCAATAAAAGACACCCATAATGTTCATCTAGCAGATGGATTTCAATTACTAAAATAATATAAGAAAGTAGCTCAGACAGAGAAACTAGCAATGTTGATAAATCAGAAACCTAGTTTGGAAAAAATCATAACGTAGCAAGTAGCATTGATTTGATTAACTAAACAAGACAAAACAATCAAGAATAAATTATCAATCCAACAAAGATGCTGAAGAAAAAAGGGACTCACATGACTAGCAAGCATGTACAATAGCAAATAATATGCAGCACCGGCCCAAGCAGTTTCAGCAAAGACACCTGTCGTCCTTTTCAGCTCTGAAGTTAAGGGCAACATACGAAGAAATCGAGGGACATATTGAAACAAGACAATGAAAAACAAGGCCTGTTTTGTAGCCAGAACATCTGAACCATTCGAACTCTGAAGGAATCTCCAAACAACAATCTGCACTTTCCCCCAAAAAAATCAATAAGAAACGAGTAAAATGAGAAATAAGTCTGGCAAACACAACACCAATAGAAAAAACTAACAATAAGCAAGAAGTTAAAAGTTAAAGCATTGGAACAACAGGAATGCATGCTGCCTTCAAATCAACAAGTAAAGAGGCTGAGGTTCAGCACAATTGTTTAAACCTGAGGTAGAGGAAGGACAGCAAGAAAATCAACAATAAAATACCGCCGCAAGTATCGCTTTGCTATTTGTGCAGGATCTATCACAAGTTCACCTCGTCCAAAAACCCGAGATGATGGGGCAATAAAAGCTGTTCGAAATTGTAGAGCCATGTGAATAAGATAGAATGCATCAATAACTGTCCGCAACGTTGTTGCTGCAATTGCTAATTTGCGATCCATACGAAGACAATTTGAGGAACCATCAATGACTGGAAGAAAAAAGAATAAAGGGTCCACAGATACTGCCAAAATACATGATATGACAAATAGTTTATTGCACAATAAGAGGAACTTGTTCTGAGGATCGAATATCTTTTTCTCTGACACTTTAAGATCTTCTGGAAATACTGCTCGAGAAACCCCAAATCTAAGTGATCGGCCAATTGACTTAAGTCCTTCAGACCCCTTTCTGATTCCTCTCTTAAAAGATGTTGTATTGCTTACTTGAGCAGTACGACTTAATCCCTCAATGTTAAATCCGCATCTTTTCACTCCAGTATCAGAAGATGATGATAATCTGGAGTCCAAGTCATCCAACCTAGTACACAAACAAAACTTAGATACCTTTAGATGAAGCTCCAAGTCCGAAATTAAGTTAAAACAAAGAAGATAAAAAAAAAAAAGTTATATAAAGCAATTTTCTTGTATCTTATAATGTCATGCATGATAACAGCCAACCTAAATTAGCAGACGAAAGAGGAAGCCAAACACCCACATTGAATAGTTAATACCAGTGCAAATGCAATGTCAATTGCAGCCAACCTGAATGCCAAAACACCTAGTTACTTTTCACATTTCAGGTAACTGTTGATACCACAATCTTGCCCTCCCAACTCTTTCACCAAAATCCAAATAACGGTTCACTCCACTTTAGCTCAGTTGAATTTCTGTGAATTAAGTTGGGTATATACTGGTTACAAATAATCAACAGGTCACTAGTCTTGTCAATATTTAATATCGACGGTTTTCCACAAAAACATTTGAAAAGATTCATGGGGAAGTGCCAAACTCATGTCTGACATACAACATTTGTGTCATAGAAAAAAGAAAAAAAAATACAAGGTACTTTTATATATGAGAGAGATCTACCAGAAAATATTGAAATATAACATTAAACATATGAAAGAAATTTAACTTTCTTATCCTCCAAGAATGTCTCCAACCAAAAGCAAAAAATAATAGTTGATACCTAACAAACTTCTCCCGCTGGCCATCCATATAATGCGATTTGTAACCACAATCGAACATTTTTGTACAGTTGAGCACATAAATACCCCTGCAGTTCAAGAAAGAGAATAATTAAAAAAAAAAGAAATCTGTAGACATCAACTTCATGGCTCAGTGCATGGGCCACCAGTAAGGTTGCCACTTAAAACCACAAGCTGCCAAGTGAATATAAGCCTGAAGCTCACTGTGCCTATACTTAAAAGATTTTGGAAAGGTTAATCGATGAAGATATTTGTTTCCAGACAAAATTAAAAAAAAAAAAAAAAAGGACTACGATAGAAAGCATGAAGGCCCAGGAAACATTGCACCCACACAATCAAGCAAGCCCCATATTGCAACGAGCCAATATGGTCAAAGTTTTAACACCATGGCTAGTCATTAACTGACTGTTCCAACTCCAATTTTTTTTTTTTTTAAATTAATTTTGTCCTGTCTTCAAAGAAAGTGAAATCAGCATCACAAACAAGACTTACAGTCCCAGAAAAGCATGCCCCCAGCAATCCCATCTACTACCACAACTAAACATTCCATAGCATTACATAAAGGTCAGGATCTTGTGACTTAAAATTACCTATTCTCAATAGTTCATCTATCTCAATTAAAGGGTTTAAATTCTTCTTGATGGCAATACAAAATGCTAGTTTATAACCTAAAATCTTAAACCATTTAATCAATATAGATGAATATACTTTTCAATTCAAAATTTTATTGCATAGGGATCCAGAGATAGACCAAGCAATGCTCATTACAAAGTCAAAAACAGTTTTTTCTCCATCAATTTTATACCCAATACAGAAACTTCTCTACAAACCTCCCTCTCCATGCACTTATATATTTTCCATATTAGAATTTCTGATTGGTAAATGACATTTATCCAATGAGTTCTTGATAAGACTACTAAAAATAAAAAACATCCCTAAAATCTCAGTTTTGAGGACAAATGCTATCCAGTGGGGCAAAACGTATAATTGAGGGCTTGAGTGATTTTCAGGAAAAACTTACAAGGTAAATGATATTTTTTCCCCAAAATATCTCCTCTTAGCTAACTTAGATCTCCAAAAAACAATTTACAACAGCTAATCCTTCATCCTCGTATCATTATTTTACAATTTTGTTTTCGAAATTTTGGAAACATTTTCTCTCAACTGTCAATCAATCACCTTCTCTTCTCTCTATACATCACCATTAAATATCATAGTCTGAACATTCACTACAAATTATTCCCAAAAAAAAAAAAAGGCAACTAGAAGAAACGACGCCGGTCGAACGAAACAAATTAATACAGAAAAAAGCAAGCTCGTTCGAAGCTCAAATAGAGAAAACAACACTAAAATCTAACAAAAGTTCAGCTTAAAAGAAACGGAATTACAGAAAATATGAACAAAAATTAACTGATCTCAATGAAACTGGAGATAATAGGAAATCAAAGGAGGGAGAAGAAACTTACAGTGAAACAATCGAAGTTTAGTTCATAATTTACAGAAATTTGAAGTGATAGAGCTAAGAGATTTGTACATTACATCACTGAGTTAAATGGGAGAAAAAAGGAAGTCAAAATTATGTTTTACCAACACTAGACGGAAAAACTGAAGGAGACAAGTTTTCGTTATGACGGTTTTGGCCCTACGTTTCTGTTCTGGCTGGTTTGGTTGGCTGTCCCAGCTGTCCGGTATAGACGGGCCTTGCCTTGTCTTACCCGATTGGGTTGAAGAATTAGACCCGGCCTTTCACTAATTTAATTAGGGTTGTCAAGATTTACATTATTTTAATGCGTTTTATTAAAACAGAAATGAAGTATTAATTATATATAATATTAATTTCGGCGACATGAACGAATATTTAAATCGAACCAATCGTGGGTTTAGAAAGGAAATGGTTTAAAGACCTTTTTAGACTTCTACAATGGTCAATGAAGGAAGGAGTCAAGCCTTCATTGCAGGTCTTCAAGGTCCCATACGTCTGCTAATGATTTTGTTACTTCTACATTAGTAATGCTAATCTGAGCTGGTTTAGCTTATAATACGGCAAGAGTACTATACACTTTCTCTTGTAGTGAAGCATTAAGGACTGGGTCTGGGTCAAAATTACATTTAATTGATTTATTTTTTATGCCTTGAAAATAAAATGTGCAAGAATAGAAAATCTGTCATTTCCGAGTTGAAGAATTTTTAACCATGGGTTTTCAATTATAATCCTAAAAAGACAGTTTAAAGTTTCACAAGAAATCTCGTTAACATTTTTAATGAGATACATGTTTTCATTTTCTTCTGGAATAATTTCTTATCATTTACTTTTTTTTTTTTTAATGATCAATACACTACATAAAGCAATGTGAAACAAACAGTAAGTCAAAAAGATGAGATGTTAGGCAACTAATTAACTATTCTTGGTGAACTATGCTACGAACCGTAAATCACATTAAGTTCTACTCAGTCACCGCAAAATTTTGTTAAGATTTCCAGTCAGTATGGTTAAATGAAAGAAATTTGACCAACAAATTCCAAATTTATACAGGGAGTTAAAAGCCATTAGCCAGTTGCCAAACGCATGTAGTATCTTTGAAGAAGGAGCTGCTGGTCCCAAAGACGACTTCAAAATGCCTGAATTGATAGGCGAAAACCAACTGCTATTACGGCAAGCAAAAAGCACGTGGCTCAGGTTTGGCAATACGCAACCTGCAGGAAAGGGCAAGAACAATACCCACATGTTTTGTTCAGCAAGGTGATATAAGGTACTCGACGAAAAATTGCTGATAAAATCGGAAATATGTTTCTAAAATAACCGTTACATAAAGATGCAATAAAGATAAGATCATCGCGTATTCAATTAATAGCATATGTAAGAACTAATCTAGCTAAAAAAAAAAAAAAAAAAATCCACTGGAATAAGAGTAGCCGGATTAGGTCAAAATACATATCATTTATATCACATATCAGGGGAGATTTAGTCTCACATAAATGTAAATCCGTTGAAAAATAAGCATAGTAGACTTTGGTAGGAGCTCCAACCTCCAAAAACTCATCCAAGGAAATACATTCCAATGGTATTGAATCAAAGCTTGAAGAAATTTCAACTGCAAATTGATTGTTTGAAGGTCTCCAACACATCATATATTTACTCATCACCTAACTTGTGCCTAATTAGAACAACTGAACATCCACCAGTGCTGAACCCTGATCTTATATGCTTGACTGAAATATGGAATCCATAATATTAATGTCAAGATAAACCTTGGTCAATCTAACTCTCTTTGAATTCTTAACATGTAATCACTTTCTTCATTAGTAGCATGCACGTTTTCAACTTTTTCCAAATGATCATAACCATTCAGTTTAGCAAATCCATACTAATAAAACAGAGAGCAGACAATGCATAATGGCTATACCATTTGAAACAAAGTCGCCTATTCTGAATGCAAAGATGGCCACAGTGAAGTGGGGAAAGAGCAGGGAAGAAGTGATTATTACCTTTCAGATTATATTTCTTGAATCCACATGAAGATATTATGTAGTCAGTCATAGAAAACAAATAGTTTGAGCAAATTTTTCAGCCTTGAAGACTAAGCGTATCTGCAGTTATGTTTCTAGCTTCACTGCACAGTACTTCTGCATCTCTTCCTTGTATAGGCTTATGGATAACAACTTTAACAGATCCAGTATTTAAGATACCCTCCATTCCTGGAGGCATGATTTTTCCAGTTCCCATAATGGTCATTGGTATTACTGGCGCTCCAGTTTTTGCTGCTACAGTGAATGCACCTTTCTATAAATCACAAAGATAAAACAAGAGAGCCTTAATAATTACCCACACTTTCTATAACATCCTTGTCTCCTGTTTAAGGATTAAGTTAAAAATATCATTGAAAATATGCTGTGCTAAAAACCAATCATGCATTTTAAAGCATGCATTATTTGTGAGCTTAAAGGTTTAAACCATCTTCCAATTAGTCGCAGAAAATACACGGAGACAAATTACTTCCCTTTTTGTTAATGAGCTTCCGTCATTGGTTTCTTTAAAGATCATATCTAATCATGCCATGCAGATGATAGAAAACCCAACATAGCCTAACCTTGAAAGCACCTAATGTTCCATCTTTACTCCTTGTACCCTCCGGGAAGAAACATACAGAGGCACCCTTCTTGATAAGATCCATGCACCTCTTAAAGCATTCCTACAAAGAAAACCAAGAGAATTTAAAATCAATGGGTTTCAACAGCAGAAACTTAAGCCTATCCAGATGAAAGATGCAGAGAATAAAATAACTGTAACAAAGTTTGGAATGTCATTATCCACAATAAACAAAATAACTAACTACAACTGTATTGATTACAATGTGAAAGAAAAGGGAAATACCAACTGGCTTTTGCTGTCCATGCGTTTCAAAGGAATGACACCCATCATAAACATGGCCCAACCAATCATAGGAAAGAGAAATATCCCTGTCTTGCTGATGAACTTAAAACTTCTCCCAAGAGTGAGAAGGGTGTATATGTCTAAAAAACTCTGGTGGTTGGAAACATATACAGCAGGAGTATCTGGTGGAGGCAAATTCCCCAATCCCTCAATCTCAATTTTAAAAAAAGAAGAAACAGTTAGCATTGCCCAAATTTTAGCAATAAAATGATGAAATTTTCTTTGGTATCGATCCAGCAAGAGCACAAACGGATGTGCCACCAGCATCAGCACAATCAGAAAAATGGCAGCTAAAGCAGTAACAGCATAAAAGCATATTCCTCTGATTCTGGAGCCAAGATTAAGTTCTGCACTTTAAAAAATTTGTTGAAAATAATCGGTTCATAGGTTGAAAATTTTAAAAGGGAAGGAGAGGGGCAGAGGGGAAAAGGGAATATGAGGTGACCGGAAAGGATTTACAAGAAAACCTGACAACGGACGAGCAGAATCAGTAGCCCCAGCTCCAGCAAGTTCAGATCTCACAAATATGCACCTGGATAATTTCTTATGATTATGGAATTTAAAACCATAATGTGATCTATTGGGCACCTCCATCTTTGGTTCCAAATAAGCCTGTGATATCCAAACATGCTTCTTTGGAATGCATGGAAAGACATTTCGAGCAGCTTTAAGAGAAAGAGACAAAGTGCGTTATCAGACTAACCAAATAAAGGACAAATAGGATAACTATATATAGAAGCATAAAGAAGAACCCAATAAAAACATGTTCCTATTTTATGAAAAGTAACATCTTCGTTATTCTATTTAAAATTTCATGTGTGTATTTACAATGCAAATCTTTTTTTTTTTTTTCTCTTGGTCATCCGACGGCATGGTGCAAAAGAAGAATGATCAAAACATAGTGAAACAAATAACAAATAAAAATGCAACATGCTATTATCCATATGGCATGTATTCTGCATTATGGATATATGAAGTAAAACCATAAACTAGGAATGTATTTACTCACCACTATATGAATTTCTCAAAACTGCCTGTTTATATTGGGAGCATCCAAGATAAAGTCCTTTATAAGCACACAGCTGCACTAATTGAAAATAGTATCCAATACAATTACAAAGAAAATTTTATGTGAATTTCTAACAGTATGAAGCTAAGAAGAACTTCTATATTCTGAGATATCAAAAACACATCAAGAAAGAATTTAAAGCAATGGAATGTAATCAAAGCGAAAAGGCTTTCCCCCATTACCATCCATGAGAGCTAGAAAGTTATGGGAGGGAGAGTGAAGGCTATACTTAAGGCAACATTGATACAACATTGAATGTTAAAGAGGTTTGCTCGTGAAGATATAGAATTAATTTGAACCCCTATCCCCTCCCCTCCCCTCCTACAACCATGGGATTACATATTCACACAGTAAGCTCAAACTTAAGTCTACCAAAAGCGTGAACAAATAAAAACTTCTTCCAATGGATTTATGCTACCACATGATCAAACAAAACTACTTAATAAGTATAACCATCCACAGCACTTTACCACAATATAACCATGATCTATTTGCTACTAAAGACAATTGATTACACCAATAGCTCTCATTAAACTTGGAAGATAATACTACCAAGGCTGCAGTGATACTAACAATAGAAGGGATAAATTAAATCATGTGCACAAACACAGAATTTATAATTCTAAAAAACCACTTTAAATGAATGAATATCAAGTGTATCAAGTCCTGAAAAGCAATCTGTTATCTTTAGAAAGACGATTTTTAGAATTTAACCACGATAATTAGGTTGTTCTTGTTGTTGTTCTGTACCATTTCTGCAAATTCTTAAACTCACAATTAGCAAGACCTACAGCCATCGCCATAGCAGAACAACAAAAAGAACCCGAAGTAGACAAATAAACTAATAACAAATCAGGAATCTGCATTACACACTAAATTGAAGGGAGAAATTCCAACTTGTCTTCGATTGCGAATGCAACAAACCCCAAATCCGCACTCACCAACGAATTAGGAAAATTATAGCACAACTGAATTGATTTAACAATTTTAATTGAATGAAATGTCTTCAAGGACAAGGTATGTATATCTCCCACTATGACCACCTTATTGAACGTTCTAGAACAACCAGGCTATTCACTTCCCAGTAGAATTTCGCTCGAAATTTAACAAAGCTTCTAAAACTTTTGCCTGAACACTCTTATTTTCTCAAATAAACTTGAACGAACATACTGTTCGGTTCCTGAGAAAATACAAGAAAAATAAGAAATGCAAAAACATAGAATCTCATATCTCTCATCAAATTTGACGAAAGCTAGCATTAGCAATCAGCCGATTAACTTAAAACATTCAATAAACACGGGGAAAGCAAAAACATGTAAAATAAAGAAAACAAAAGAACAGAAACAAGTAAAGAGAAGAAAACAGCGTACCAGCGGCGATTCTTTAAAAGAAAGCTTTCGGAAATGAAACGGCGTCGTAAGTGAAGGACAAGAAGCAGCAAAGACCTCCATGAATTGAAGTGCAGGGATCTCTCTCTCTGTGATTTTGCGTTGCGTTATCTCTCTGCTCTGCTTCTTGGATTTCCAAGAGAGGTGTGATCTTCACCTTGTTGTGTACTCCTCTTTTATTATTATTATTTTTTATACTTACTTTAATATTTAACATAATTTATGAATAATTTATTTAATTTCCTTTTTTTGTTGTCCGTTTCCACCCGATTCTTTTATTAATACACTCCTTTTTTTTTTAAATTTTATTATAAGATCATCCTTAAATAAAATTACAATTAAGAATGATAGAACCTTATTAGATTAAGTGGTTTCAACACGCACATCTATATCCACCTCTTTTTTTCATTATTTGTAATCTACATCTAGTCATCAACTCATCGTTATTCTATTGATCAAAATCCATGAAATTTTAGACATGTTTTACATATAAACAAACAAAGCAATGATGATGAGGATTATGTGGAAAGATGATTTTTTTTTTATCTTATCACAAATAGTGATGTTTTAAATTTTTTAAGATCATAGTGTGAGATTGATTTGATACATATCAACGGCATAATTAAATGGTTAATAAAATCATTATTTATTAAAAATTATTTATTGGTTTTATTTTCAGTGGGGGTACATTTGGTATCAGAGTGTCTTATAAAGTAAAAAGTAATAATTTTAAATTAAATAGTGGATTAATTAAGTAAATTGGTGTATTAATAAGAAACTTAGGCGCAAATAGTCCCGCCAACATTGTTATTACAACATTATTTGATTTTTTTTTCTTAATTTGTTGCTAAACATTTTTTTAGAATCCTTAAAAAATGCTAAGTTTACATTTTTCTACTTAATTGTTTAAAATTTTTTTTGAAAACATATCTAATATTTACTAGGTACAATTTTGGTATATCTTTTAATCATGCTTTTCTTTTTCTTGGGAAAAAAAACTAAAAACATATCTGCAATCCAAAATTGCTTTTCAAGTTTTAAAGGGAACTAAAAACATCAATTTAATTCTTTAGAAAAGAATTTGTTTCATGTTATTATATTTTAAAGTCATATAATTTCAAAAGCAATTTTTTTTTTCAGCAGATGTAAATACATTTTCATGCATCTTAAAAATATTAATCTATTTTTTCAATATTATTTTTAAAAAAATACATTTAAAAATTAACATCATTCAAAGATTGACAAATGCTAATATGTCAACCACAAGATATACTATTTTTACCTTCATTAAATAAACGTTGATTACAAGGAAACTAATGACTATTCTTTTTTCCCTTTTGTATTTTCATAAAATATTTTCTTGGACAGAATGTTACAAAGCATATACCAAGAAGACCAAGAATAAACTGAATTGGAAGGTTTAATAAGATACCCCAGATTCCATTGAAACAAAATGTTCTTCGCTTGTCTTTTTTTTTTTTTTTTTGAACATTTAATTGGTCAATCAATCTTTACCGATGAGTAGATAAGCCTTGTGAACCAAAAGCATGCAAAGAAACCAATTGTACCAGTAACTATAAAGAAAGCATAAGAGACAAGTAGCAAATACCCAAAAAACAAGATCCCAGAAAGTGGCTTGGTGCTCTCAAAATTCGTGTAGAAGTGGAAAGCTGCATAAAGGAAGATATAGAGTGCTGAGGAACCTGAAGTCAGGTATGACCTCCACCACCAGAGGTAATCCTCACTGCAGAGCTGGAAGTAGCAGAGCACGATTGTGGTCTCGGCACAAGTGATTATGAGAATGAGGAAGAGAATGAAGAGGAAACTGAATATGTTATCAAATTGATGTTGCTGTATTGAAGTCAGTATTAGAAAGAGCTCAATGATGATGGCTACAAATGGGAGAGTGCCTCCGGTGAGAATAGAGAAGATGGGGTTCATGTACCAGGGCTGTTCCGGGATTTGCCTTGGAGTGTTATTGTTTGTGCTTTTCACAGGATCCTGAATTGGTGATTGCTTCTTGAAACCTGCATAACCACCCAGGAAGACAAGTGGGACTGAGATGCCAAACCAGAAGAATATTAAAGCAAGCATTGTCCGAAAAGGGACTTCGCAGGAGGATTTCTCTGCCCTTGTTGAAACACTGAGAAAAAGCAAAATGGCAAAGCAAGTTGATGGAAACGTCAACGCTGTTTTCAGAGTGATATTCTTCCATTCTGTTCCCTTGAACATTTTATAGAGACGAGCAGAAGTGTACCCAGCAAACAAGCCCATGAAGTTCCAGAGCGAGATCATGGCTTTCAAAAGAGAGTGGAAACCAAGGAAAGCAAAGATAATGGTGACAAGAAACGTTACAACAAACTGAACGCCTGTGCCAACAAAGACACAGAGCAAATCTGGGTTTCCTGGAGGCCTGAAAACATCGGCATGGACCAGTTTCCACCCTGTCTCTTTCAGGGATTCTTCCTGAGTTTCCAAGTGGTTGTACTTGGAGATATCCCGGAAAAGTTTGCGTAACATTACCAAAGCAACCATTCCCGAGAGAAAAATAAAAATCATCAAAGAAGTAAAAATTGAGAACCAGGGAACCTCATGATCATCCTCATCAGCCATATGCGTGATAAGATAATTAATGATCAAATTATGGGCCGAATCTTCCTAGATTATGAAAATAACTAAAGAAGAATGTACAAGGCTTGTCTAGGAGTCTTCGATGGACTAATTTACCAATATTTGATTGCATAGATCGAAGTGGACTGTATCCGAATTTGAGCTAAACACCCTTTTGATTATTGGATTTTATTGTTGATTAGTATACATCAACCATCAGAGATGCCTGTCAATTGATGTTGTTGCCCTGCTATTTATTTTAAACGTGCATGACCTATTTGTCTTAGTGTTACTAGGACATTTTTTTTTATTTGGTCTATTTCTATCTTTAAATTTTTTGCACTGGCTGATGTGGATTAATATTCATTGGCAGATCTGATTACATGATATATTCTAAATTTTTTTCTTGGTTGGCTTAATCAAGAGCTCTTTTTTCTTTAGTAGGTCAAAATAACTATAAAATTGAGAATTTTTAAAAACTATGATTTAAAAAGAATTCTTCAATTTAATAAGAATAAAATATAATTGTAATAGACTTATATAATACTTTGACATCACCCCGATAACTGCTAAGTTTATTATTCTTCTTTTATGCATGAGAAGAACTAATAAATAAATTTTATAAGAATTACATTAAACGATATCATTTTAATAATACTAATTAAATATCAACTTATATATGTTTTCAGATACTAATAAGTCTTAATTAGTCGAAGTTGTACGGCATGGCATGGTATGATATCACTATTCCAAGTGAAAAATGGAGCATTCTCGAAAGCAATTAGAATTAAATAGAAACATCAACCTGAAAGGGATTCCAAAAGAATGCAACAAATGTACTGATTTTGATGGGTTGATAGCAAGTAATTTAGTTAAAGGTTGGATATAACATTAGTAAGAATATAAATTATAATTTTGGCAGGGACTTATTGAACAAATGGGTGTAGAGATTATAAAAATCTAATTGTAAATTAGAAAATTACAATTAAATGAAAGTTTTTAATTAAGTATAAATTTTTTGAGTGGGGCTCTTTGAACCCCAAAATATACGCTTTACACTTCATTCCTTGGGGCAACCTTATTTGAAATTTGAAACCTGTTAAGATATACCTTACATCCCTTCAAGTTCCATTCATACCCTTATTTAAGTTTTTAAAAAAGTAATAATGATTAAAGAAGAACAAGAAAACTCCCCAAAAATATGTTTGGTCAACAAAATCTCATTTTCTTTTGTTAACCATATTGATCAAAGATCCGTTTGTTTTGGACTTTGAAGCCTAAGTCTAAATATAATTCAGTGGTCAATTAGTGAAGTTTATGTCTTCGATCTTCATATTTGTTGTGTATCTGAATTACTAATGATGATGGTTAGTGTCCTTAAATAGTGATTTAGTTTTCACTTAAATTGACGTGTACAGAGTTTGTTTTGCAGTTTACATGGCCCCGCCCAAAATTTTTCTCGCATAATTTCTATCAAATTCCAAATTGACAATTTTGTCCATCGCTTCCCATTGTTAGGCATAATTAGTTTAGGGAAAGCTTTGAAGTATAAATTTTTTATCACATAAATTGTATATTGAAATTCAAAATTGTCAACTCTATCCCTCACTTCACATTGGCAGGTATATTTATCTTAGGGAATTAAATTAGATAATTAAAAAAAACCAAAATCATAAGGGTGATTGAAAAAAAAAAGATTTTCAAAAGATTTAGATATAATGACCACTGGCCGAATTTTTTTTTTTTTTTTTTGCTATCAAGTGCTAGAAATAAATAGTACTAAAAGGAAAAAAGAAAAACTATCAAGTGGGTTGAGATATATATGTCTTTTGTGGTTATAACATCTAAACTTTTTAAAATGTAATTATTTTCAGATAATTCTCTAATTTTGGTTGTTTTTTAAGATAAATCCCCTATCAAAGAAAAGAATTGTTGGACATTGCCAATAACGGCAAGACAAGTACCGTTGTTTAAAATAGCCAGTCCTGTAGATAATCTACCCAACAATATAAATTTCGTAGCCAAAAACAAATGAAATCCACCACAGCCACTGTAAAAGATATTATCAACAACATATAAAGAAAAACTTACGTGGAATAGGCTCACCCCTCATAGTCACTAACAAGACGAAGATTGCAGCAACCAATTAAATACTTAAACTGAAACAGTTTTGATGGCGAAACTTCGCCACCATATTGATTTATTATCTTACAAGCCCTATTAAGACTCTTCGTTCTTACACATTGTGCTGAATATATATGAAAGAATCGAAAATTGCTCTTCGCTTTTGAACGAACCAGTAGCTTAACTCAACTCCTCTAAACAGAAACGGTCCAGCAACACGGCTCCAACTGTTGTTGAACTTAGTTTCTCCAAGGATGGTTTTGGTATTTGGCTCATATGAGAACAAAGTGGGAGAGATCCCACATTGCTTGAGAAGCAAAGTTGGGTCTCACATTGGCCTTATAAAAGAGGCCATGTGGGAGAAATATATGTGTACCAAATTGAAATATCTTTCACCCCCTCAAAATTGTAAGGTCTCAAAGTAAGACCTCGTAGTTTAAGGGCCTTTCTGTAAGGACCTTAAAGTTTGTAATATTTATTTTTCTTCCTTTGTTTTGGGTATTTGTAGTATTGCCCAATTGTTTGGGTAATTATAGTTTGGCCCAACTATTTGGGTAATTGCAGTTTGGCCCAATAGTTGTGGTATTTGTATTGTGGCCCAAAAAGTTTGTATTCTCTTTGAAGATAGTGGAAAGTTTCTTCAGCGGCGCCCGAGGACGTAGATATTTATACCGAACCTCGTTAAATCTTGGTGTGTTTTCTATTTCTGCATTGTGGTTGATTGGTTGCCTCTTTTGTTGCTATTATATTCAATTATCTGGCATAGTTGTGGTTGTGTATTGGGTTGTTCTGTTGGTTATCGCTTCCACTTGTGCATAACAATTGGTATCAGAGCCGAAGGTTTTGAGTAGTTAGTGGCTATTTCTTTGAAGCACTTGCTACTATTCTGGACTGTTGATTTTGGATTGCTAGTTATTGAGTATAATAGTTTGTTGGAGCTTGGTTATTGGTGATTTGTGTATCAAGCTTATTTGTGAGAGGTAGTAATGGCTTCATCGTCCATTGTATCTGAGAAGACAGTGACTGTGACAAATGCAAAAATAGATGTTAAAAAATTTGATGGCCGAAATAATTTTGGCTTATGGCAGAGTGAGGTGTTGGATGGGTTGTATCAGCAAGATTTGGATATTGTTCTGGAAGAAACAAAACCAGAAGATATCAGTGCAAGAGATTGGGACAGGCTTAATATAAAAGCTTGTGGGTTGATTTGCTCTTGCTTGTGTAGAGAACAAAAGTATCCATTCACTAAGGAGATATCTGCAAGCAAATTGTGGAAGGTACTGGAGAACAAATATATGAAGAAAAGCAATGAGAATCGGCTGTACCTATTGAAGAGATTGTTCCGTCTCCAGTTAAAACCAGGTACGAGCATCAGTTCTCATATTGATGAGTTTAATAAGTTAATTGCTGATTTGTTAAACTTAGATGAAACATTCAAAGATGAAATTAAGGCTATACTATTGATTGGCTCACTTCCGGATGAATTAGATCATTTGTGCATTACTCTTATCCATGGGAAAGATAAACTGTCTTTGAAGAAGTTTGTTTTGCTTTGTTGAATTATGAAATTCGTAAGAAAGACCAAAGGGAACATAGGGATGAGTCAGTAGATGCATTGACAGTGAGAGGGCGTAGTCATAGTAGAAAACTAGGAAAAAGGGGAAAATCTTGGTCGAGGGGTAGATTAGGAAAAGATGAGTGTGCCTTTTGTCGTGAGAAAGGGCATTGGAAGAAAGATTGTCCTAAGTTGAAAAAGAAGATAAGGGCAAGGCTGTTTCTGATGCATGTGTTGTTGAGCGTGAGGATGATAGTGATTCAGATATTTGTCTAGTTGGTCATCCATCCACTTCTGTTTCTGATGAGTGGATTATGGATTCGAGTTGTACTTATCATATGTGTCCACATCGGGATTGGTTCTTTCAGTTTGAAGAGCTTGATTGTGGAGTGGTATATATGGGCAATGATGATATTTGCCATACTGCTGGGATAGGTTCGATCCGTTTGAGGAATCATGATGGACTGACTAGAGTTCTGACAGATGTTCGGTATATACCGAAGTTGAAGAAGAATCTCATCTCTTTGGGAGCCTTAGAATCTAAAGGCTATGGTATATCTATTCGAGATGGTATTCTGAGTGTCACTTCAGGCACTCTTGTGGTATTGAAAGGCACTAGGAAGAACAACTTGTATTACTATAATAGTAATACGGTTATTGGATCAGCTGCTATGGTTTCTGATAATGATACAGATTCAGAGATCACGAGACTGTGGCATATGCGTTTGGACATGCAGGTGAGAAAGCCTTATTCAGTTTGGTGAAACGAGGCTTATTGAAAGGTGCAAAGACCTGCAAGCTGGATTTCTGTGAGCATTGTGTTCTGGGAAAGCAGAAGAGAGTGAAATTTGGCACCGCTATTCATAATACCAAGGGTATTCTTGATTATGTTCACTCAGATGTGTGGGGACCTACCAAGACCGCATCAATGGGAGGTAGGCACTACTTTGTTACTTTTGTTTATGACTTTTCCAGAAGAACTTGGGTGTATTGTTTGAAATCAAAAGATGATGACTTCGTGTTTTCCTTAAATGGAAAAAGATGATTGAGACACAAACTGGACAAGAAGATCAAGCATCTCAGAACAGATAATGGTGGTGAGTATTGCAGTGATCAGTTTTGAAATTGTGTCAAGATGAAGGTATTGTACGTCATTTTACTGTTAGAGGTACACCACAGCAGAATGGGGTGGCAGAACGCATGAACCGGATATTGCTGGAGAAAGTTCGGTGTATGTTGTCTAATGCTGGGTTGGGCAAAAGAGTTTTGGGCTGAGGCTGTGACTTATGCGTGTCATCTCATTAATCGTCTACCTTCAGCTGCTATTGGTGATAGAACTCCATTGGAGGTATGGTCTGGACAACCTGTTTCTGATTATGATTCTTTACATGTTTTTGGTTCTACTGCATATTTTCATGTGAAAGAATCTAAGTTGGATCCTAGAGCCAAGAAAGCGATTTTCTTGGGATTTGCTTCAGGAGTAAAAGGATATCATCTATGGTGTCCTAGTTCGAGGAAGATTGTATCCAGTCGAGATGTGATATTTGATGAGTCTTCAATGTTGAAGAAATCAGAAAACCAGACAAAGGTGAATGGTACTCCACAGCAGGTGGAGCATACTCAGCAGCAGGTGGAGTTTGAAACGACGACATTGAACCCAGTTAGATATGTTGAGACAGATGTTGATACTCCTATGACAGAGGGAGATTTGAGAGATGATGGTGAGGGTTCTACTCAGGAACCTCAACAGCAACAAGAATCTATTGCAGTTAATAGGCCAAGACGTGAGATTCGCAGACCTGCTCGATTTGCTGATATGATGGCCTATGCACTTCCAATTATAGATACTGATGTTCCTTCCACTTATAGAGAGGCAGTCAGATGTTCTGAAGTTGATCAGTAGAAGATAGCTATGAGTGAAGAGATGCAGTCTCTTCAGAAGAATGAAACTTGGGAGCTAGCTCAACTACCGAGGGTAAAAAGGTAATTGGGTGCAAATGGATATATACAAAGAAAGATGGATTTCCTGACAAGAATGACGTCCGTTACAAGGCAAGGTTGGTGGCTAAAGGCTACGCTCAGAGGGAAGGAATTGACTACAATGAGGTATTTTCTCCAGTTGTGAAACATTCTTCCATTAGAATTTTGTTGGCCTTGGTAGCTCAGATGAATATGGAACTTGTTCAACTTGATGTAAAAACTGCATTTTTACATGGCGACTTGGAAGAGAAAATCTATATGACTCAGCCAGAGGGATTCAGAGTTGCTGGTAAGGAAAATTTGGTTTGCAAACTGAAAAGATCGCTTTATGGTTTGAAGCAATATCCCAGACAGTGGTATAAGCGATTTGATCGGTTTATGATGGGTCAGAGGTACACAAGAAGCAAATTTGATAATTGTGTGTATTTTCGGAGGCTACGTGATGGTTCTTTCATTTATCTACTCTTGTATGTTGATGATATGTTGATAGCTTCGAAGGATGTCGAAGAAATTACAAAGTTGAAGACTCAGTTGAATCGAGAGTTTGAGATGAAAGATTTGGGTGAAGCTAAGAAGATTCTTAGCATGGAGATTAGCAGAGATAGAGGGAGAAGCAAGATTTGTTTGACTCAGAAGCAGTATCTGAAGAAGGTATTACAGCAGTTTGGCATTACAGAGCAGTCAAAACCTGTAAGTACCCCACTTGCTCCTCATATGAAACTTAGTGCATCTTTATCTCCTAGTACAGATGAGGAACGAGAGTATATGTCTCGAGTTCCGTATGCTAATGCAGTTGGTAGCCTGATGTATGCTATGGTGTGTACGAGACCCGACATTTCACATGCAGTTGGAGTTGTGAGCAGGTATATGCATGATCTTGGTAAAGGACATTGGCAAGCAGTGAAATGGATTCTACGGTATTTGTTGAAAACCGTGGATGTTGGCTTAGTCTTTGAGAGGGATGATACATGTGGTCAGTGTGCTATTGGTTATGTTGATTCTGATTATGCTGGTGATTTGGATAAACGTCGGTCGACAACCGGTTATGTGTTTACTCTTGCAAGAGCACTAGTGAGTTGGAAGTCTACTTTACAGTCTACAGTGGCTTTGTCTACTACAGCGGCAGAGTATATGGCTATGACAGAGGCTGTGAAGGAAGCTATTTGGTTACAGGGATTGCTGGATGAATTGGGACTTGGGCAGAAGAAGATCACTCTTTATTCTGACAGTCAGAGTGCTATCCACTTAGCGAAGAATCCAGTGTTCCATGTTCATACGAAGCATATTGATGTTCGGTATCATTTTGTGCGGGAGATCATTGATGAAGAGAAAATCTTACTTCAGAAGATTGAGACTGCCGAGAATCCCGCAGATATGTTGACTAAGGTTGTGACAACGATCAAGTTCAGTCATTGTTTGGACTTGATCAACATTGTGCCTGTTTGACCGCACCATTGGGCGCATTAGGAGGCGTTGCAGTTGTGATAGAGAATATGGGGAAAAGAAGAAATTTGTGATGGGTCGGCATATTCGCCAAGGTGGAGATTTGTTGGTATTTGGCTCGTATGAAAACAAAGTGGGAGAGATCCCACATTGCTTGAGAAGCAAAGTTGGGTCTCACATTGGCCTTATAAAAGAGGTCATGTGAGAGAAATATAAGTGTACCAAATTGAAATATCTTTCACCCCCTCAAAATTGTAAGGTCTCATAAGTAAGACCTCGTAGTTTAAGGGCCTTTCTGTAAGGACCTTAAAGTTTGTAATATTTATTTTTCTCCCTTTGTTTTGGGTATTTGTAGTATTGCCCAATTGTTTGGGTAATTATAGTTTGGCCCAACTATTTGGGTAATTGCAGTTTGGCCCAATAGTTGTGGTATTTGTATTGTGGCCTAAAAAGTTTGTATTCTCTTTGAAGATAGTGGAAAGTTTCTTCAGCGGCGCCCAAGGACGTAGGTATTTATACCGAACCTCATTAAATCCTGGTGTGTTTTCTATTTCTGCATTGTGGTTGATTGGTTGCCTCTTTTGTTGCTATTATATTCAATTATCTGGCATAGTTGTGGTTGTGCATTGGGTTGTTCTGTTGGTTATCGCTTCCGCTTGTGCATAACAGATGGGTTGTAGGTACCTGCAAAGACACTCCAACGCTAAAATCAGTTCTCGATTTTTATGTAAAGGACTTGTATTATAAATCAAAGTATGAACAAAGAAGATGAAGAGAATGGTTAGTGTTTTTTCCACATGAACTTCTGGAATCACTTTTCTAGTGAATTGATTATATATTCCACTCTCTCCAGTACCCATAAGATGTATGTAGGTCCATTTCCTTGAATCCATGCAGGGATAAATCCCACCTTGTTTTGTACAGGTGCCCCTCCTCCGTCTTTCCTTCCTAGCCATTCTCGAGCTCCTTACTTACCTGGACCTCCCTCTTTTGGCCAATTTCTCCCTAAGTCACCTTTCCTTCCGTTTTCACTCCACCGCCTTAAAGCCACGGTTGCTCCTCTTTGTAAAGTTGCAATCATCCTTCTATTGGATATTAATACACAAGAATTTTGAAAACTTACTCTTTATTTCTTTATTCCTTGAATTTTAAATTTCACACACTTAAACAAATAAGAAAAAACACTCTATTTATATAGCACTAATGATAATTCTATTTCTTCTATGAATATGAATCCTAATTCTACTTGAACTCAATTTTAATTCCTAAACAAAACTTAAATCCTAAGACAAATAAAGTTTATTTCCAACACCCCCCCTTAAACTTGATTTGTTACACCAAGTGAATCTCTAATTCTAATAAAATCTTCATGCTTGAGTGGCTTAGTGAATATGTTTACAACTTGATCTTGTGACTTTAAGTACTTCACTTTCACTTCTTCTCTTATGATGCAATCTCGTATATAATGGTAACGAGTATCAATGTGCTTGCTTCGATCATGGAACACTAGATTCTTTGCTAGTGCTATTGCTGACTTGTTATCAACACAAATCTTCATTGGCTCTTCTTGTGAACACTACAAGAATTTTTAACATATTTGTCACTTCACAAATTTTTTATTTGGCAGTTTTTTTAAAAAGTGATAAATTTAACCATGTATTAAAAGTCAAACATATCAATTCATCTTATTTGTCACTTTTTGTCTTTATTTAATCACATATATATCACATTTTTATAAAAGTTTGACAAGTATGTGAAAATCTACTTTTTCTTTTTCCTCCCAAATTTTCCTCTTTCTTTTCATTTTTTCTTTCAAATATGTGAATATAATATTTAAAATTTCAATAAATTTATCTAAATATAATTAAACAATATAATTTTATTTTTAATCTAAAATTAAAAATAATTTTTAAAAATCATTAAATTAAAGATAACATTATTATATGTATGAAAAGAATAAATTTTTAAATATTAACTTTTAGAAAAAAGAACTTTTAAATGTGAAAATTTTATGAAATAAATAAAATTATTTTTTAATTTCAAAGTGATGAAAATCACATTATTTAATTACTTAGATGAAAATTAAACAATTAAAAATATCAAAAAAATATTTTGTAATAATATAACATTTCAAATATGTAAAAAATTCTTATAATTATTTTATAAATTAAATTAAAATATTTAATGCTCTAAAAATTATAAAAAATTAGTCTAATGGTTTAAATGAAAAAGTTTGAAATATAGGGACTTACTATGAGGACGATTTTGATAATTTTTAATAGACATGGATTCCCTAGAATTTTACAATACTATATAAAGAATATAAAGCAGCACTAGCCGTCTAAATCCCTAATTCCTAAACCTTCCTCCATGGCAAGAGAGAGAGAACAACAACACACAGACAACAACAAAGCGAAAGGAAACGAAACTTAACGCAACGCAAGGGGGTGGGTTTTTGTTTTGGTTTTGAGGTGAGGTCAGGTGAGGGGAGGTGAGGTGGTGTGAGTGGAGGTCAAGTGAAAGGCCTGAACCGAGTCTGGGTCAGGTTGAGGGTGCGACTTTGGAGCATGGAAGAGCTGGCCATGCTTAGGCAGCTCATCGGCCAGCTTCAAGAACTTCTCCAACTTTACGGATCTTTTCCGCCTGTTCACAACAACAACGACAATCACCATCCTCATTACCTTTATCTTCAATATTATCAACAAGAACACGAACAAGACCGCCATCAGCTTAGCAGGTCTCTTCTACCTTTCACTAGATCTTCCTCAATTCTTCAATTTTTGCATTGTGCCTGCCTGAGTACTTGATTTCTCTTTCTTTGCTACTTGTTTATTATTATTATTATTTTATTTTAGATTTTTTTTGTATTCCATTTTTGGCTAATTTTGGTAGGTTTATTAAGTCAGGTAAGTGTATTGGAGGTTTTATTTTTTATTTTTTATTTTTAAATTTTATCGCTTTCATGGATGGATGATGCGTTAGCCAAATTATGAAACTTTCTTTTTTTGGTTTTATTTTTCAATCAATTGAATTTCTGGTATTTTATATTTATATTGTCTATTCGTCTTCCTTAATGTCGAATATATGTGCTTTTTAAGTGGAGATTAGTGTTTGTTTCTCTTAATTCTTAAATGCATTAGCAACTTCTAATAGGTCAGTTTTTACCTATCTTAAATTAGTGGACAAATATGCCATATTATTTGAATCAAACTTCTAGGAATCGCAAAACACTTTTTTTTTCCAGTATTTGTTTTTTTTTGTTACAAAAAAATCAATTCAATTATAGCATCTTATTTAACTGAGTAAATTAAAATCTTTTTATATCTTTAATTGGTTTCTATAGGCATCTCACTGATTTGCTGGGTTTTTGTTCATTATTTGTTCTATTACTTGAAAGTTTTTAAGATTATGTGTATTTGAAGTACGTTCATATATTTCTTGATTCAGGCGAAGAACCCTCGTTGCAATTGGTACTCATGACTTGGACACTTTGCAAGGCCCTTTCACATATGAGGTCGCATTTTCAACTCTTGCAGCTCCTTTATTGTTTGATAAGAAATGAAAGAGATTCATTAACGTGATAAAGGATTTACCAAAAAATCTTGCATCTTTTACTTATCTCACAAATATCTCATTATAAATGTGATGTTGAAATTGGAATAGGAAGTTGTAGTTTAGTCTGGGAGAGTTCATGGACCACATGGTTTATTCTTTTATTTGCTTTGCCCCATAATCTCATGGTTTTAAATCACATCCTTTACTCACAAGAGATGAAGGTCCATATATTAGCCCTATTTGCTTTAGCCTAGTAATATGTGGGACTGTTGGACCATTTCTCAATTCATTGATCTTGATCTTACTGTCTGGAAGACGGAAAGTCTTGTAGGCTGTGTCTTGGTTGATCTAATATAGACTTTTTATGACTGGGTAGGACAATTTTCATCACCTATGTGTAGTCTTGAGATAATGCAAGCTTCTATCCATGAAGTCCTCGATATTGACAATATTGCCTATTTGCTAAAGGAGTCATGAATTTAGAAAGCATTGTTGGTAAGGGACTTAATGATTTTCTCTACCGAGGCAATGTGAGATTTTAACACCTTGCTGCCTTAGAAGTTTGGGTTTTGGGTCCTGGATGTCACAAATTTGTGCCTGTTGGAGTACTTTGTGAAGGAGCCTTGAGACCATAAGCTTCCTAGTTGAGTTTTGCTACATGGTAGTTTGCTGTAAACAAATGTTGGGTGGGTGTTTCTTAGCCAGCTCATCTTCTGGCCTTTCTTCTGTGAATGATACTCTTAGTTGCAGTGAAAAAATGTTGGATGGCCTTTTCTGGGAAAAATCATGTTTCTTTCCTAATATGAATTTTCGGTTAGGCATTAATTATTGTAAATTTGTGATAACCTGATTTTTATTTTATTTTATTTATTTTTAATGAAAAAAATTGATGCTCTTATTTGCTTCATGCCATAATATATCAAAAGAAAGTGTTTTTGCACATTAACGTAGTGAACAACATGCTTTTGTCTTTGTTTCAGGCTTTGCCACCCTCGGACATAAATTTTGTGCCTTTAAAACAGGTAATTGATTATATTTGGAAAGTGAATGGGTGATTCTGTTGCAGCTATTTTCAAACAATACTAGATGTTTGAATCTAAAGTTGGGCTTCGTTATTATATCTTTTTTTTCCATCTTTATCCCTTTTGGTTTACTAGAACATTACATTAAAACTGATTTTTTGTAACTTCTGTTCTGGGTTTTAGACAAGGAACTTTCAGAGCTGACGAGCTAATGGAATTTTACAAAGTGAGTCCTGTTTTTTGAGACCTCATTTTCGTTTATTTGTATTTTTTGGTGGAGGATGGGACTGATGCACACAATTTCTACACTCTTGCATTTAATTGACCTTTGACCATCCATGCCTGCCAAATTCTTCCATGGTTGCAACTTGATATGTTGCTGTTGTAACTAACATGGAGTCTTCAAGCTAAAATTCTGTGTAGGCTGGTAGCCTGAGACTCCTTATACCTTGCAAATCCTCCAGTCACATCTGTTGATGCAATTATCAGTTTTCCCCTAATTCTATGCTTATCCATTGTACAAGATTTACATTGGTTGCACATTTTCTACTTATTCTATTTTTAAGACAACTCTTTAAAATGAATACCATGTCTAACCTTGATTTGTCTTCTATAACGACAATGTTCAGCAGTCAGATTTGAAACTGAAGAAGTATTTGCACATAATCGAGAACTCACCGGTGTACCCTGTCTTATTTGACCAAAATAGGTATGACATTTTCTTGATAGTGTAGGTGCAATTACAGTTTTGAGTTCTATCCAGTGGCCAATTATATCATACTGTTAATAGCTACTTATCTTCCACACTGGGCTTCCCCTGATTTTGCTTGGATTTAATTTAAAGTTATTTGTGTTAAAGATTTTTAGTGAGTTCATAAACATGCTTTTAATTAAGATGCATTTTCTTGGGAGGAAACAGAATAATTTTATTTCAATCAAATAGAGAATACTAAACTGATAGAACAACCTGTGTTCCACCAAATGATGTGGAATAATTAGGAAGCATTGCAATGCATAGTTGTAATCTTTTTACCTAACGTTTTTTTTCTTGATGTTTCATAGTTGTAATTTTTTTTTCATTATCATTAACTATTATTTTCTGCTGTGACAGATTAATAATCTATAGTTTCTTTGTTCCTTAACAAAACTGTTATGTCTCTACCACCAATTATTAATGGTGCTCATTCAGTAATCACTTTAAAGACTAAGAATGTGTTAATTGAATGTACAACCATTGATTTGACAAAGGCCAAGATTGTTTTGAACACAATGGTAAGTGTTTCTAAGTTCTAATTGCTTTTGCTTACTATTTTGAATCTCTCAGTAACTGGTATGCAAGTGTGGATTGATTTCTCTTTGTTTTCATAGGCAACTGCTTTTTCTGTATATTGCAAAAGGAAATATGAAGTGGAATCGGTTGAAGTAATAAATGCTGATGGGAAGTCAAATATTTATCCTGATTTATCAGTCTTCAACATGCAAGTTTCTTTACCTTACATTAATGGTACAATTGGAGTCTCTTTGGAGGCAGATGAGGTATTGTGCTTCCTGTTTTCTCTCATCTCTTCTATAGTCATGTCATTAAATTGAATTTACTGTTAAAGCTGGTATTTTCTTTAATTGCATATAATTCCAGAATTACTGAGCTTGTAATTACCTATCTTATCCTACATTACTCAAAAGTTGCTGATATGTACCAATTTCATTTCATTTAAGCGAAATATTTGATGCCTTCTCCAAAGGTTAGGTCAAACGGACCTAACGGTTGAGACCATTTAATTTTGACCAAGTCGTCAGAGGTTCAAGTTTCAATTATTACTCAATGCCTCTTTGCACCTAAACTAGTAAACTTCATTGTAGGTTGTATATATTCTTCTCTCTGATAATCCTTTGGCATTTTTATGTGGTAGGTGCCATGTAGTTGATAGTCAATGAACTTTGACTCCTGATTCCAAGGTTCTTTCTTCATCTTCCTTATGTAGTATGCAAGTATATTTATACTTTTGCATTCATGTTAGTCAAGATGAAGAGGGTGGTTTGACAATAGTGTATGCATATTCTAACAATGCCATCACTCTATAGAGTCTCACCAGGACCCATAAATTTTTGCATTGCACATGGTTTTGCGTTTAGACATGTCCTACAAATTTATCAGAACCTCAGCTGTCTGCTCTTGGTGCGTGGAAATAATTTAATGATATGAGCGATCATGATGGTTTTGAAAGAAATTCCAAGGTTGCATTAGATATGTGTAGGAAAAGTCATTGAATTGAAATAGTATGCATTAAGTTATTAGTTTTAAATAGTATGCAAGTAACTAAGCATACTGAATTACAATAATCAGTATGCTTAGTTACTTGCATATTACAATACATTTTGTGATAGAATCGGGTGCAATGCTAGGATTTGAAGGGCATCTAAGCACTATATCTGCAGTTGTCTTTTTTTTTTTTTATATATAGCTTAAAGCATACTGACTATTGTATATACTGCAATTTCATGGCATAACTGCTTTCCCTTTTTTTATTTTTTTAATGTTAATTAATCAAGAGGATATCACATGGCTAGTCAAAGGGAACTTACTTGGAAATTGATGTCCAGAAATTATGTTTGATGCTAATGACTTCTATTTTAACATATTAATGGTTCAAAAAGCAAGGAAGTGTGGGGGCTTGTAAAGTAAGCTCCAACTGCAAACTAAAAGAATTTATATATTTATTTATTTTTACAACATTGCAAATATGAAGTTGCAATTTTGAATAATGAGCCTATGTGTTTTATTGTGATTTCATTCTCAGTTCCTTTGGGTTCTGGTGGTCCCAGTGGTCTTCCTATACCCTATATTGTTATTGGTAACAAAGCTGATGTTGCTGCAAAAGAGGGTACAAGAGGAAGCAGCGGCAATCTTGTTGAAGTTGCTCGCCACTGGGTTGAGAAATAGGGTCTTCTTCCATCTAGTGAGGAACTTCCTCTGACTGAGAGTTTCCCTAGCAGTGGAGGCCTTATTGCAGTGAGCATTCACTTGCTTTAAGATTGGTCTTTATAAGAAATTATTTGTCTCTTTTTATTCTTATGGAGAAATTTATGTTGGTGATTGGATGCATCATAAGTTTAATTGTAGGTATGGTAAGTTAGATTAGCAATATAAGTTGGTATTTGCATGAGATGGCATTTGAAATAATATTGATTATCTGTTTCCCGTATCTTTTTAAAATAAGATAATTCCAGTTTCAGATGTTCATATTATGGCCATTACAATGTTAGGCTTATTTTCTGCAACTTTATATCTTTGGTTGCTGCATAAATGTGTATGTCAGTTGCACTTTTTGATTTCATGATTGCGATAAATCTTCTTGGTTTCATGTCTGTTCATAATTTTAGTTGTGTGCTTCTTATTTGTTGTTTCATAGGGCACGGATGTTGTCCTGAGCAATTCAAGGTCACACACCTGTTTATTATCTGGATTTTCATAGGCAATGTGAAGGTTCTTGTTCGTTCGCAGTTTGGAATTGATGGTCCGAATGAGGTTGCGATGAAACTGTGAAAAGCACAAGTAGAATATAAGGGGTCATTAATTTAATGTTTTTCTTATTCATGTTCATATTGATTTTGTAGGTGATAGTTGCTTATATGAAGTTGTTTATGAATGATAGTGGCTTATAAAAAAATTAGGAAATTGAAGTGCCATTCATGCTTTAAATAGAAATCTTTTCTGTTAACATGAGTTTGTTTCTTAAATTTTTTAAAATACTTATTATATGTATATATTAATTTTTTTAAAATACTTGGCGTTTTAAAAACTGTCAAGTATATATATTTTTTTATTTTTTGAAACTATTATACTTGGCTGTCAAAAACCGCCAAGTATATATTTTTTTAATTTTTAAACCTATTATATTTGGCGGTCAAAAACCGCCAAGTATAGTCAGATGCATATTTGGCACTTTGACTGACCGCTAAATATAGTCAAAATGACTATATTTGGCGGTGCCATTGGTGGCGCTTTTAAGACCGCCAAATATGAAGACCGCCAAATATGATCATTTTTCTTGTAGTGGAAGTATTCAACTCCTTCAATAAACTCCTCAACCAAATTATGTGACACGCACATGTATAGTAGCAGTAACATACTCGGCTTCACAAGTTGACAATGTAACTATCAGTTGTTTCTTTGACACCCAAGTTGTAGAGTCTCAAATGTAAATTATATATATATATATGCATTTATATATATTATAAATTTTAGAAAATATGACTAAGGGTATTTGAGTAATTTTATGAGAATTGGGTTGGATAATAGAAGTGGGCTTGTGTTGGAAATTGGTAAAGGGGAATTGGGTTTGAATTTGAAATGGTTGGACTTAGGCCTATTGAGCCAAGGCCTCATGTATATAAGAGATGGGGTTTTCTAGAATGAGGGAAAGAAAAAAAAAAGAAAAAGAAGAGAAGAGGAGAAAGAGTTCACGGTTCCAGGAAGGAAAAGAAGAGAAAAAGAAGAAGTGAAAGGAGAAGAAGGAAGAGAGAAGAAAAATTTCAAGAAGCTTAGCTTGGAAAACAAGTAGGAGATTCTAACACTATACTTACTTCATGTTATGTGTTTTGTTATTGAATTGATATTGTTATTATGTATGTGACATGTTTTGACTTGAATTCTTGGTTGCTTGGATGATGAATTATGAGTGAAGTGCTTATTGCAAGTTGTTTGTTGTGATTGCATGAAGAATTATGTGTGAATTGGAGTGTTGTTGAAGTGGATTAGAGATGATTTTGTGAGAAGTGTAGTTTATGTGACTATCTTGTGTTGATTGAGTTGATGCGTTTCTCTGGATTGAGAATTGTATGATTTCTCATTTGATTTGGAAAATAGACGTATTAAGCTTTAATTAGCCGTTGATTTCGTTGAATTTGGAGTTAAAACGGATTTTTGGTGAATTTTTGAAGTTGGGAGTTGAATTCTAGAAATGGGACGTTTTGAACCAATTCTGGAATTCGGTTCTGGTGTTTCGCTCGATAGTAAACAGTATCGAGTGAACAGTATTCGAGTGTTCAAGTGAAAAGTGTCGAGTGTTCGAGTGAACAGTGTCGAGTGTTCGAGTGAACAGTATTCAAGTGTTCGAGTGAAAAGTGTCGAGTGTTCGAGTGAACAGTATCGAGTGAACAGTGTTCGAGTGAACAGTGTCGAGTGTTCGAGTGAACAGTGTCGGGTGTTCGAGTGAACAGTGTCGAGAAAAAAGTATTCTTAAATGAACAGTATTTCGAGTGAACAGTGTCGAGTGAATAGTATTCTCGAATAAACAGTGTTTCGAGTGAACAGTGTCGAGAAACAGTGTCGAGTGAACAGTGTCGAGTGTCGAGAAAAATTTCAGAACCACCCCAAATTGACTGTATACTTCCCAAAAAGTCCTGGATTTTGCATAAAAATCATATTTTCTTAAGATTTATCATAGTAATGATATTGTAAGACTATTAATGTATGCATTGGACCTTGGATGGGCCGTTTTGTATACGGATCCAAGGAGAATGCTGATAAAAGGATGATGTGATGTGTTGGACCTTGGGTGGACCGTTCTGTATACGGACCTAAGGGGAACACGGATATGATGATGTGATGTGTTGGACCTTGGGTAGACCGTTTTGTATACGGACCTAAGGGGAACACGGATATAATGATATGAGATGTTGGACCTTGGGTGGACCGTTTTGTATACGGACCTAAGGGGAACACGGATATAATTATATGAGGTGTTGGACCTTGGGTGGACCGTTCTGTATACGGACCTAAGGGGAACACGAATGTTTCGATATGATGTGTTGGACCTTGGGTGGACCGTTCTGTATACAGACCTAAGGGGAACACGAATAGAAATTTCATGTGTGAACGAACATAACAGTTTGATATATTAGTTTTGGATGCCTACTCCTGTGATTGAATGTTTATGGAATGTGAATAATTTCGTATAATGTTAGAACTTTCCTACTGGGCTTTAGGCTCATCCCCTGCCTCCACAGGTACACAGAAGGACGCTCATCCTAGAGATGTCCCAGAGCTTTCTTAGGAGTCTGGAGTCAGTATGCATATAATTTTGGGGACTGTCTTGATTCTCCTAGTATGTAATGAGAGATTTTGCTTGGTGACAATTAACTGATGTAGTGATTTTGTCACCAGTGTATGTAAAATTAATTTTGAACAAATAGTCATAAGTTGTAATGAATTCTTGTTATGTATATATAAAAAAAATTTATGAGATATGGATGACGTAATTTATATTAAATTCTTATTCAATCACACCCTAAAATCTCTAAATAAGAGATGTTAGGGCGTGACACAAGTAAACGAAGTATCTCCCATGAAGAAAACACAATCAATAGTACTCTTTCTATCATTAGTATCTCCAGCCTAGTCACTATCACAATATCCAATAAGTTGGTAATTATCAGAGACTGAATAATACAAACCGAAATCAATAGTACCTTTAAGATAGTGAAGGATTCTTTTAGCGGTTTTGAAGTGTGTAGTAGTTGGATTCTCTATGAAGCGACTTACTAAACCAATTGCATTAGAGAATATCTGGTCTCGTACATGTCAAATACCACAAGCTTCCAACTAAGCTCTTGAATAGTGTTAGATCAATGTTTTCTCCTTCTTCATTAATTCTTGAATAGTTTAATTCCACATTCTACTGATGTATTCACGAGTTGCTATCATCCATCTTGAAATTCTTCAAGATCTTTCTTGTATACCCTTCTTGAGAAATAAAAATATCATTTTGTTGTTGTTTAACTTCAATCCCAAGATAGTATGTTATAAGCCCAATATCAGTCATCTCAAACTCTTTTGCCATTGCCTTTTTTAAGTCTTGGAACATATTGACATTATTTCCAGTAAAGATCAAATCATCCATGTATAAACACATAATCAAGATATTTCCATCTTTGATCTTGATGTAGAGAGCGTGTTCATAGGGACATTTAGTGAAGCTCGTTTCTTGAAAGTATTTGTCAATTCGGCTATTTCATGCTCTTGGCTTGCTTTAACCCATAAAGAGATCTCTTCAATTTCAAAACTTTGTTTTCTTGACCTTTAACTACATAACCTAATGGTTGTTGAATATAAACTTCCTCTTCAAGAATTCCGTTTAGAAAGGTGGATTTCACATCCATTTGAAAAATCTTCCATTTATTTTGAGTTGCCATTGAGATAATCAACCTTATTGTTTCCAAACGAGCAATGGGAGCAAACACTTCATCATAGTCAATGCCTTCCTTTTGATTATAGCCCTTTGCGACTAATCTTGCTTTGTAGCGTTCAATCTCTCCATTAGCATTCTTCTTTGTCTTGTATACCCATTTGACACCAATTGCTTTGTGCCCTTGTTGTAGTGAAGCAAGTTTCCACATGTTATTCTTTTCAATGGATTTTATTTCTTCATCCATTGCCTTTCTCCACTTCTTATCTTGTGTTGCTTCTTCAAAGTTCACTGGACCACAATCAGTAAAAAGACAAAAGAGAGTTAGATTATCAATTCTCTTGGTTACCTTATAGATTTCTTGGAGACTTCTTGTACGTGGACTTCCATCACTTGAGCTTCCATTAGATGAAGATGATATAGATTCTCCATGTGAATTTGGTGAAGTGGGGAGTGTGTCACTCTCTTGTTCTATCTCCATGACTCGTTCTTCATCTTCCTCATCAATATAAGGAAGAAAACTATAATCTACATCAGATATATTCCAATCCCAAGTGATTTCTTCATCAAACTACACATCTCGACTAATCACGATCTTTTTTTGTCTTTGGATTGTATAACTTGTAACCTTTAGAACTATATTCATATCCGATAAAAATCAAAATTTCACTCTTGTCATCTAGCTTAGTTCTCTTCTCATCTGGCACATGCACTTATGCCGCAATTCCAAATACTCGCAAATGAGCAATTCCAGGCTTTCTCTTACTCCAAGCTTCTTGAGGTGTTTTTCCTTGCACACTTTTTGTTGGTGATCTATTAGATAGATACACCGCATATGCTACAGCTTTTGCCCAAAACTCGTTTGGCATTCCTTTACTCTTAAGCATGCTTCGTGCCATGTTAATAATTGTTCTATTCTTTCTCTCTACAACTCCATTTTGTTGGGGTGATCGAGGAACAGTTATGAATCGTCAAATTCCATTCGTCTCACAATATTCATGGAATTCTTTAGATATAAATTCTCCTCCTCGATCAGTTCTCATGGCCTTAATTTGATGACCACTTTTTTTTTTCAACTATTGCTTTGAATTTCTTCAAAAACTCAAAAACTTCTAACTTTTGCTTTAGTACACCCATATCTTCCTTAAAAAGTCATCTATAAGAAGGAGGAAATAGTTGCTATTACCAAGAGAGCTTGACTTAATTGGACCACACATATCTGCATGTATAAGCTCAAGTGGCTTTTGAGATCTTGAGTATGACTCTTTTGAAAAAGCTTTCCTAAATTGTTTTCCAAGTAAGCAACCTTCACATAGTTGATTTGGATGATTGATGCAAGGTAATCCTCTCACTATGTGCTTCTTTGACAATAATTTCAGTCCTTCAAAATTAAGATGCCCAAATCGAAGATGACAAAGCCATGACTTATCCCTATAGCATGCTTTGAGATATTTTGCAACATCATTTTGGATATTAAGCAAGAACATCCTATTTTCATTTTGTTGTCTCTTATGGAGATACTATTATCTTTCATGTGGATGTCATATCTCTTTTCCAAAAGTTGTTCCAAACTTAAGATATTGTTCTTCATGTTTGGCACAAAATAAACATTGGATATAAATTGATGTTTTCCATTCTTCATGCAGATAAGAATGTTACCTTTACACTTTACTGAAATTTTTGAATCATCAGCAAATGAGACATTCCCACTAACAGATTCATCCAAATCTGCAAACAAATTTCATTTTTCACACATGTGGTTGCTAGCTCTAGTGTCAAGATACCATGTATTTTCTTGGCTTTCATCTTTGTCTTTACGAACCAGTAGTAAGGTACCACTTTCTTCAGTTTTTTCTTCCACATAATTTGTTTTTTCTTCAACTTTTTTAGGGGCTTTACATTCAGATGCATAATGCCCATGTTTTTGGCAATTAAAGCATTAAATGTGAGCCTCACAATCACCCGTATAATGTCCATACTTTTGACAAGTATAACATTGGACTTGTGACCTCCCATATCTTAAATTTGAGTTCCCTCTTCCACGTCCTCTTGTAGAATTTTCTCCTCGATCATTATTGTTGTTGGTAGTGGAATTGTTATTCCCACTTTGTCCACGACCTTGATTCATACCTCGTCCTTGTCCTCGGCCTCAACCTCGATTTTGACCTCAACCTCGACCATGTTGACTTCTTTCATGACTTTCTTCCTTCTCCTTAATTTGTGTTTTAAGGAGTTGTTCTGAAACACTTTGTTTTTTGTATTTCTCTTCATGTGCTTGCAATGTACCTTCAAGTTCATCAATTGTCATTCCTTCTAATTTGTCACTTTGTTCAAGAATTTGAACTATGGTATTAAATGATGAATCCAAAGAGCGAAGTATCTTTTCTATAATTCTTGTATCTTCTAATTTTTCACCATTTCTTCTCAATTGATTTGAAACAGTCAAAACTCTTGAAAAGTAATCAGAGATAGATTCACTTTCTTTCATATGTAACAATTCAAACTCACCTCTTAAATTTTGTAAATGCACCTTTTTGACTTTTTCTTGTCCTCCATGTGATTTTTCCAGCTTTTCCCATAATTCTTTAGCAGATTACCTCCATATTTTTCAATTTCAACATTATCTAATGTTTCTTAAATGAAGTAGTGAGCCTTCTCATTTTGTTAATATGTTTTTTCAAAATCACTCTTTTGTTGTTGAGACAATGCTTCAATATTTTGTGGCTTATCAAAGCCTTTTTCAATAATTTCTCAAACACCATTCGCTTCAAGGATTGATTTCATCTTTATATGCCATATTTCATATCTATTTCTTTCAATTTTGGAATTGTAATTGAAGTCATATTGCCAATGCTATTATAGGAGTCAAGAACAAAAATCTATTTGGACCAAACTGAAATTCTGCACACAAAGGATTAAAATTAAGTATATTCAGCTTTGGGGGGCTTACCGATATTTGTCAACGTCCAGGGGGCAGACTAATATTTTCTGTATCAGGGGACCAGTGGATATTTTCTAAATAGGGGGTCGATTGATATTTTTCACCCAAGTCGTGAACTGGCTGTTTTTCGGCATCCAAGCACGATCACTCGTCTTGGAGATTATAGATCAACTAATTCTGAGTCGAACTAGATGGGTGGTGTCGATTCACTTGCCGGTTTTCGATGACTTTCACGGTGAAAACGTTTTTCACAACTTGTTTTTGCATTTTCGATGTGTTCTAGCCGGAATTTGACGTCGGCCAAGAAGGAAAACTTGTAGATCGCTGTCTGATCTATCCGATGATGGTGGAGGTGAGAATTCATTTGCCGGTTGACAATTTTCTGGCGACTTTCCGACATCTTTCCGGTGATACTGACGACGAACCTTGGTTGCTGATGGTGTGGGCTTCCTTCTTCCTCTACCTTCTTGTGGCTCTGATACCACTTTGTTGGATATTAATACACAAGAATTTTGAAAACTCACTCTTTATTTCTTTATTCCTTGAATTTTAAATTCCACACACTTAAACAAACAAGAAAAAACGCTCTATTTATATAACACTTATGATAATTCTATTTCTTCTATGAATATAAATTCTAATTCTACTTGAACTTAATTTTAATTCCTAACCAAAACTTAAATCCTAAGACAAATAAAGTTTATTTCCAACACCTTCCTCTCTTTGGATATTTCCGTTCTCTGCCTTCTAATTTCAGAAGAAACCAAAAAGCGCCTTGGTGCTCTCAAAATTTATGTAGAGGTAGAAAGCTGCATAGAGGAAGATATAGAGTGCTGAGAAACCTGAAGTCAGGTATGACCTTCATCACCAGATGTAGTCCTCGCTGCAAAGCTGGAAGTAGTAGAGCACGATTGTGGTCTCGACACAAGTGGTTATGAGAATGAGGAAGAGAATGAAGAGGAAACTGAATATGTTATCAAATTGATGTTGTTGTATTGAAGTCAGTATTTGAAAGAGCTTAATGAGAATGGCTACAAATGGGAGAGTGCCTCCGGTGAGAATAGAGAAGATAGTGTTCATGTACCAGGGCTGTTATGAGATTTGCCTTGGAGTTTAATTGTTTGTGCTTTTCACAGGATCCTGAATTGGTGATTGCTTCTTGAAACCTGCATAACCACCTAGGAAGAGGAGTGGGACTCAGATGCCAAACAAAAAGAGTATTAAAGCAAGCATGGTCCGAAATGGGACTTTGCAAGAGGATTTCTCTGCCCTTGTTGAAACACTGAGGAAAAGCAAAATGGCAAAGCAAGTTGATGGAAACGTCAATGTTGTTTTCAGAGTGATATTCTTCCATTCTGTCCCTTGAACATTTAATAGAGACGAGCAGAAGTGTACCCAACAAACAAGTAGATGAAGTTCTAGAACAAGATCATGGCTTTCAGAAGAGAGTGAAAACCAAAGAAAGCAAAGATAATGGTGACAAGAAATGTTGCAAAAAATTGAACATCTGTGCCAACAAAGACATAGAGCAAATATGGGTTTCCTGGAGGGCTAAAAGCATCGGCATGGACCAATTTCCACCCTGTCACTTCGAGGGATTCTTCCTGGGTTTCCAAGTGGTTATACTTGGGGATATCCCATACGAGTTTGCGTAACATTATCAAAGCAACCATCCCTAAGAGGAAAGTAAAAATCATCAAAGAAGTAAAAATTGAGAACCAGGGAACCTCATGATCAGGCTCATCAGCCATGCAAAATAAAATAGTTAATGAGCAAATTATGGACTGAATCTTCCTAAATAACTAAAGAGTGTACAAGGCTTGTCTAGGAGTCTTCGATGGACTAATTTACCAATATTTGATTACATTAAAGTGGACTATATTTGAATTTGAACTAAACACCTCTTGATTATTGGATTTTATTGTTGATTAATATATATCAACTATCAGAGATCAATGCCTGTCAATTTATGTTGTTGCCTAGTTATTTATTTTAAATGTGCATGACCTAGTTGTTGAGTTTTAGCTCATATGCAAGTGAGAGAAATCCCACATTGGTTAAGTAGCAAAACTTGGTTCTCATGTGGGCTTATAAAAGAAGCCATGTGGGAGATATTTAAGTGTCCCAATTAAAAATCTCCTTCACCCCCCCATATTGTGTAAGGTCTCATATAAGACCTCATAATTTAAAGGCCTTTCATTAAGGACCTTAAAGTTTGTAATATTTGCTTTTTCCCCCTTTGATTTTGGGTATTTTAGTATTATCCAATTGTTTGGATAATTACAGTTTGGCCCAACTATTCGGGTAATTGCAATTTGGCTTAATAGTTGTGGTATTTGTATTGTGGCCCAAAAGTTTGTAATTCTCTTTAAAGATAGTGAAAGGTTTCTTCAATGGCGCCCGAGGACGTAGGTACTAATACCGAACCTCGTTAAATCTTGGTGTTCTTTCTATTTCTGCATGGTTGGTTAATTGGTTGCCTCTTTAGTTGCTATTATATTCAATTATCTGGTATAGTTTGTGGTTCGACATTAGTTCGACTGAACTTTCACGATGGTTCGACAATTCGATAGTAGAACAATCAGACTATTGAATTTCTGTTGAACATCGAATTCGATGTTTGGAAAGTGCAAGTTTAAGAGAAACAGCAAAAAAGGCAATTTTCAAACACCAAAATGCTAAAACTACCTAAATAACTCTATTCCAACCATTATTCATCTATTTCTACGCATGTGGGACGAATTTCAAAGCCAAAGCAAAGCTAAAAAGTTTAAGAAATTATTTTGAGCTTAGTTAGAGACAACATTATCTTTTCAAAGCTTTATAATCTCGCTTTTTGCCTTTTTTATGATTAAATTGTAGAACACCGTGTTTAGATTGTTGTATAAGCTTGATTGATGTTGAATTTAAGTTAGTTTTGTTTTTTGAAAGAGTTAGAGAGAGCGAGAGTAATGGTTGTAGTTAGTATTAGTTAGAGAGAGTCATTACGAGAGGGTTATTATGGTCCAATTGTGCAAAATATAGGAGGGGAGGCTGCGTGCTGAAAATTTTGGAGTGGGAGCCTAAAAATAAAAAGGAAATGGGTGCCATTTCTGAAAATTTTCCAAAGTAAAAACGTATTATAAAGGATGTTAATATATAAAATCAATTTCCATTTAAAATTATTTTTCTATTCTATATTTATATACAGTTCAAAATATTTTTGATTAGTATTAAAATTATGTCACATTAATTTTTCAACTTTTTGTGGAGTGAGAGACTTATACTTAGCGTCTAGAAGTGAAAACCCACAATGGGTTGATTCAAGTGGTGAAGCGGGCCAGGATGGAGTTGGTACAGCACCAATAGTGAAGTCCTGGGTTCGAGTCTCCACAATGGCCTCCTCCATGATTTAAGTGGGAGACCGTGACAGTGAGTTGTGGTTGCGCTAGTCTCCTCCGAGGATTAGTCGTGGTGCGCGTAAGCTGGCTCGGACACCTCGGTTACAAAAAAAAAAAAGTCTAGAAGTGAAATAGAGACAATGATGGAGCCTGGAAGGGGCGACAGTAGGCCATTGCCCGTTTCTCATTTTTTTAAAATTTTTCAACAAAATTCCAGTAGCCCTTTCTGGTTTTTGGAGAAAATTTCAGAATTTTGGAAAGCCCCATATGTTAAATATTTCTTAAGAAACCCCCTATATGCAAATTTTAAAAATCCATATATATTTACATGTTATTGTTGTTTTGTTCGTGATTGTCAATTTCCATTACTCAAAATCCCTCAAACCCCAAAAATCCCTCAAATTCTGAAATTCGCACAATCCCTAATACACTTCTTTTTAATTCTAGCATCTCATAAGGCATCAATGTGAGTTTTTTTTCACCCTTTCTTGTTTTGGTTGTAAAAATTTTGTTTGTATTGATACTCATTTGATTGTATTTTCTTAATATTTTACAAGTTGTATGAAGTTAGTTGTTTTGTGTGAGACATGTAGATTTTTCTTGAAATGAATGTTTTGGAAGATGGTTTTTTTGAAAAAATAACATTGGATGAGTGTATTTTGTTTAAAATATATAAAATAAAACACGAGATTTTGATGTTGGTTTTTCTTAAAAAAAAAAGAAAAAGAAAAAAGTTGTAATTTTATAATTGTTTGAATATGTTTTATTAAGGTTTAAATTTGCTCTAGAAAATTAAAATTGCCCCCTCTAAAGCAAATTTCTAGCTACGCCCCTGACGAAGATGATTTAATAGGACTAAAAATAGTATAGAATATAACCATAAGTTTATATTTAATTGGTAAATTGTTAGGAGCAGGAAACTTTTGTTATGTGACATATATGTTTGAAGAAAAGGCGTTAAACTTTAGTTTCACATCATTTAAAATCCACTAGTATATTCCATTTCACCACAAACTTTGAAACCACAGGCTTGAAAGTTCATATCAATATTGATACTTCACTCAAAATTTTAACATGCATCAACAATATCATTTGATATATTCATACTTGCATATACATAACATAATTTCATATTTTGAAAGGGTAACTATACGTACTTTGTATCTCAATTTTATTTTTTAAGTGACTAATTAACGATTGAATTACAATTATAATTTGATGATGCATGAATCCACAAGTCAATATCCGAAAATTTAGGATATGTTGACATAAACATTGTATAATAGCTTAACTATCATGTCCCATCTACCACAACCCTGCCATAATAAAAATAGCCTTTTCTTGAACTCATGAATTATGAACTTTTTTGTTTTTTTTGGTCGAGTACGGACCCATTTTTATCGTTATCTTATTGCTCTACATTTTTATCACATTCTTGGCAACTTCCACCTACTATTTCACCTACTCAATATCACATTTTTCATCTCTAGAACTTCCCTATATAAGATGCGTGAAGCAACGTTCGAACTCACCTCCCTATATTGACAAGATTTTCTTTTGCCAATCATCCTATCATCTTTATCAGCCGGAATTATGGCAACTTCAAAGGCCATAAAAATGTTTTATTTACTCTTTATCATCACTTTCTCAAGTATCCAGCTCACCTTAACCACCACCAACATCACCAACACAAATTACAGGATTGCTGCTCCCATCAAACCTAAAAGGTTAGTAGCAAAACTCCGCCACCACGATTCCCTATTTTACATTCCCAATAATACAATTGAACGCTTCGCTGAACGAATCCTACACACTTCAATTACCCGTTTCAACTATTTATCACAAATTACTTCTTAGGATCCTAGTATTCGAATTAATCTTCGCCCCTCAACGGGTTTAGATCAAATTGCATTTTATGTAAGGTTCTCCCTTGGCGAGCCACCCATTCCACAGCTCAACATCATGGATACTGGCAGTGACCTTATATGGGTTAACTGCAATGGTGATGAGGCCAGCTATAGTTTTTCGAAGTCGTCAACGTATAATATTTTGCCATGCAATGAGCTGTACCACTGTGGAAATAACTGCACCGTCTCCCCTGATCGCTGCAACTACGTAGCAAGATATGTTGGCCAAAATCTTGTCGAGTCAAGTGGAATCCTGGCCAGAGAGAAGTTCACTTTTAGTATATTAGATGACGTTTTTTTTGAGGCAAAGGATATAGTTTTTGGGTGCAGTGACTCGATCCATCCTTTTAAATCTAAAAACATTACTGGAATTTTTGGACTTTCGAATCACAGAACTAAATTCTCGATAGTCAAATTATTGAATTCTCAATTTTCCTACTGTGTTGGTAACATATTTGTTGGTGATTATAGCTATAACAAATTAATTATAGGTGAGGGCGCTATAGTTGATGGCGATTCAACTCCTCTCATTATCGAGGGCTTCTACTATATAATCTTTGAGGGCATTAGTCTAGGGGAGAAAATGTTAGACATTGATCTAGATGACTTCAAGAAAACACCAAGAGGCAACAGTGAAGTAATCATAGACACGGGTACTCCATTGACTTGGCTACTCAGAAGTGTATATGAAACACTTGAAGACGAAATTGCGAATCTCGGTGAAGAATTCGGGCTGAGGATTTCTGATGATAACACAGAGGAATCGAATTTGTGCTACCATGGGGAGGTCAAAGATGCGGTTGGCTTTCCCACGATGACACTGCATTTCGCTGAGAGGGCTAATTTGGGTTTGGATACAAGCAGCATATTTTATCAGCGAACGCCGCGTTTGTTTTGCTTGGCTTTTCTTCCCAGTGAAGGGGACTCCTTGATCGGGATGATAGCGCAACAAAATTATAGCGTCTCTTATGACCTTCGTGAGGAAAAATTGTACTTCAGTAAAGTTAACTGTGATCTTCTTGATTAATGATTAATTGATCAAGTCACACTTTTCAGTAAGTATTTATGCGCAATATGGCTTTCTCATCTCTTTTTAATCAACATGTATCCTAACTCAATACGTTCTTTATATTTATATTTAAATTAAATTAGCTATATTGGTATACAATAATTAGGAAAATATGAAACCCTTAAAAATTTTAATGAGCCAAAGTTGACATTTTTTCTTCCTAGTTTAGTAAAAACAAATGTTATACTATCACTTTAATTAACTTGCAATAAATGTTTGGGACACGGGAAGTGCGTACTGGGACTGAAGAAAGCCTTTGGAGTCCTGTCGCGAGTTGTATGAAAGACCTGCTTGATTTTTTTCAAATGAAATCAGGAAGAATAATCTTATGAGATTCCGATATGTCTTGATGTCTGCATGTATATTTTTATATAAAAATTAAAATTTTCCCAACTTTAAAATCAAAATTTGGATATATATACATATATATATAATCTCAAATCCATTTTCTAAACATCCACAGCAACAAATCTCGACCATTGGATATAATTAAATGAATTTTTATTACATCAAAGTTTGTTTATTTCTGTGGTTATAAGATAAAAAATAAAAACGGACAAACCCGTCTCCATCTGCAGTCTCTTGTACAGGATGAGATAAGGCCATCTTTTCATTAGATATTTCACTTAATTATATCAAACAGTTGAGATTTGTAGAATTGGACCTTAACAAAATCCGGATGTTATAGATAGTAATATTAATAACTGGCATTAAACACTACAGGTGTTTAAAGAACCTTGATAAGATATAACTTAAATAGGTGTTAATGAAGAGTTATAATATTAATAAAGAGTTATAACCCTTGAATGAAGATGCATAACTCAAATTGAAGGGTTATTATGAAACATTAATGAGCTACCTTGATTGGGAGGTTAGATAGTGTCCTAGATATATGACACTATCTAGAGTTTGAGATCGGTTGTTCTAACTGTCCTCTTATATATCTTCAAAACTACCTTGATTGTGAGGTTAAAAGGTGTATTATAAATAGGACACTAGAGTTTGAGATTGGTTGTTGCAACTTTCGTCTCATATAAGTATATCTCTTTATCCTTATGACAACTCTAAGTTTTATTCTTATAATCATACAATTTCCTATTGCTAACGGGGTGTTTTGGGAATACTTCTGTATTGGTAACTGCAGTATTCTGGCTTGTATTGGGTAGATAATTTCCCAAGAGCTCGTTAGCAAACTCTTAGGAGTGGAGTCGAACAAAATCTTAAGAAAGTGCTACAACATGCCTCAAAATCATTGATCGGTCATATTTTGCTTTTGTCTAAACAATATATATATATATATATATATATATATATTGTTATGCATAAGCGGAAGCGATAACCAACCGAACAACCCAAAATGCACAACCACAACTATGCCAGATAATTGAATATAATAGTAATTAAAGAGGCAACCAATCAACCACAATGCAGAAATAGAATACACACCAGGATTTAACGAGGTTCGGTATTAGTACCTACGTCCTCGGGCGCCGCTGAAGAAACTTTCCACTATCTTCAAAGAGAATTACAAACTTTTGGGTTACAATACAAATACCACAACTATTGGGCCAAACTGTAATTACCCAAATAGTTGGGCTAAACTATAATTACCCAAACAATTGGGCAATACTACAAATACCCAAAATCAAAGGGGGAAAAAGCAAATATTACAAACTTTAAGGTCCTTACTGAAAGGCCCTTAAACTATGAGGTCTTATAGTGAGTCCTTACAAATATAGGGGGGTGAAGGATATTTCACTTGGGACACATAACTTCTCCTATATGGCCTCATTTTATAAGCCCATACGAGACTTATGCTTTGTAACTTAACCAATGTGGGATCTCTCTCCCACTTGCATATGAGCCACACTCAACAAATCTCCACCTTGGCGAATATGCCAACCCACCACAAATTTCTTCTTTTTCCCACATTCTCTATCACAACTGCAACGCCTCCAAATGCGCCCAATGGCGCAGTCAAACTCGTACAATGTTGATCAAGCCCAAACAATGACTGAACTTGATCGCTGTCACAACCTTAGTTAACATATCTGCGGAATTCTCGGCAGTCTTAATCTTCTGAAGTAAGATTCTTCCTTCATCAATGATCTCCCGCACAAAATGATACCGAACATCAATATACTTCGTACGAACATGGAACACTGGATTCTTCGCTAAGTGGATAGCACTCTGACTGTCAGAATAAAGAGTAATCTTCTTCTGCCCAATTCCCAATTCATCCAGCAAACCCTGTAACCAAATAGCTTCCTTCACAGCCTCTGTCATAGCCATATACTCTGCCTCCGTAGTAGACAAAGCCATTGTAGACTTCCAACTCACTGGTGCTCTTGCAAGAGTAAACACATAACCGGTTGTTGACCGACGTTTATCCAAATCACCAGCATAATCTGAATCAACATAACCAATAGCATACTGACCACATGTATCATCTCTCTCAAAGACTAAGCCAACATCTACGGTTTTCAACAAATACCGTAGAATCCATTTCACTGCTTGCCAATGTCCTTTACCAGGATCATGCATATACCTGCTCACAACTCCAACTGCATGTGAAATGTCGGGTCTCGTACACACCATAGCATACATCAGGCTACCAACTGCATTAGCATACGGAACTCGAGACATATACTCTCGTTCCTCATCTGTACTAGGAGATAAAGATGCACTGAGTTTCATATGAGGAGCAAGTGGGGTACTTACAGGTTTAGACTGCTCTGTAATGCCAAACCGTTGTAATACCTTCTTCAGATACTGCTTCTGAGTCAAACAAATCTTGCTCTCCCTCTATCTCTGCTAATCTCCATGCCAAGAATCTTCTTAGCTTCACCCAAATCTTTCATCTCAAACTCTCGATTCAACTGAGTCTTCAACTTTACAATTTCTTCAACATTCGTCGAAGCTATCAACATGTCATCAACATACAAGAGTAGATAAATGAAAGGACCATCATGTAGCCTCTGAAAATACACACAATTATCAAATTTGCTTCTTGTGTACCTCTGACCCATCATAAACCGATCAAATCGCTTATACCACTGTCTGGGAGATTGCTTCAAACCATAAAGCGATCTTTTCAGTTTGCATACCAAATTTTCCTTACCAGCAACTTTGAATCCCTCTGGCTGAGTCATATAGATTTCTTCTTCCAAGTCACCATGTAAAAATGCAGTTTTTACATCCAATTGAACTAGTTCCATATTCATCTGAGCTACCAAGGCCAACAAAATTCTAATGGAAGAATGTTTCACAACTGGAGAAAATACCTCATTGTAGTCAATTCCTTCCCTCTGAGCGTAGCCTTTAGCCACCAACCTTGCCTTGTAGCGGATGTCATTCTTGTCAGGAAATCCATCTTTCTTTGCATATACCCATTTGCACCCAATTGCCTTTTTACCCTTCGGTAGTTGAGCTAGCTCCCAAGTTTCATTCTTCTGAAGAGACTGCATCTCTTCGCTCATAGCTGTCTTCCACTGATCAACTTCAGAACATCTGACTGCCTCTCTATAAGTGGAAGGAACATCAGCATCTATAATTGGAAGTGCATAGGCCACCATATCAGCAAATCGAGCAGGTCTGCGAATCTCACGTCTTGGCCTATTAACTGCAATAGATTCTTGTTGCTGTAGAGGTTCCTGAGTAGAACCTTCACCGTCATCTCCCAAATCTCCCTCTGTCATAGGAGTATCAACATCTGTCTCAACAGATCTAACTGGGTTCAATGTCGTCGTTTCAAACTCCACCTGCTGCTGAGTATGCTCCACCTGCTGTGGAGTACCATTCACCTTTGTCTGGTTTTCTGATTTCTTCAACATTGAAGACTCATCAAATGTCACATCTCGACTGGATACAATCTTCCTCGAACTAGGACACCATAGACGATATCCTTTTACTCCTGAAGCAAATCCCAAGAAAATCGCTTTCTTGGCTCTAGGATCCAGCTTAGATTCTTTCACATGATAATATGCGGTAGAACCAAAGACATGTAAAGAATCATAATCAGAAACAGGTTGTCCAGACCATACCTCCAATGGAGTTCTATCACCAATAGCAGCTGAAGGTAGACGATTAATGAGATGACACGCATAAGTCACCGCCTCAGCCCAAAACTCTTTGCCCAACCCAGCATTGGACAACATACACCGAACTTTCTCCAGCAATGTTCGGTTCATGCGTTCTGCCACCCCATTCTGCTGTGGTGTACCTCTAATAGTAAAATGACGTATAATACCCTCATCATGACATAATTTCAAAAACTGATCACCGCAATACTCACCACCATTATCTGTTCTGAGATGCTTGATCTTCTTGCCAGTTTGTGTCTCAATCATCTTTTTCTATTTAAGGAAAGCACGAAGTACATCATCTTTTGATTTCAAACAGTACACCCAAGTTCTTCTGGAAAAGTCATCAACAAAAGTAACAAAGTAGTGCCTACCTCCAATCGATGCTGTTTTGGTAGGTCCCCACACATCTGAGTGAACATAATCAAGAATACCTTTGGTATTATGAATAGCGGTGCCAAATTTCACTCTCTTCTGCTTTCCCAGAACACAATGCTCACAAAAATCCAGCTTGTAGGTCTTTGCACCTTTCAATAAGCCTCGTTTCACCAAACTGAATAAGGCTTTCTCACCTGCATGTCCCAAACGCATATGCCACAGTCTCGTCATCTCTGAATCTGCATCATTATCAGAAACCGTAGCCGCTGATCCAGTAACCGTACTACCATTATAGTAATACAAGTTGTTTCTCCTAGTGCCTTTCAATACCACAAGAGCGCCTGAAGTAACCCTCAGAATACCATCTCGAATAGATATACCACAGCCTTTAGATTCCAAGGCTCCCAAAGAGATGAGATTCTTCTTCAACTTCGGTACATACCGAACATCTGTCAAAACTCTAGTCAGTCCATCATGATTCCTCAATCGGATCGAACCTATCCCAGCAGTATGGCAAATATCATCATTGCCCATATACACAACTCCACAATCAAGCTGTTCAAACTGAAAGAACCAATCCCGATGTGGACACATATGATAAGTACAACCCGAATCCATAATCCACTCATCAAAAACAGAAGTGGATGGATGACCAACTAGACAAATATCTGAATCACTATCATCCTCACGCTCAACAACACATGCATCAGAAACAGCCTTGCCCTTATCTTTCTTTTTCAACTTAGGACAATCTTTCTTCCAATGCCCTTTCTCACGACAAAAGGCACACTCATCTTTTCCTAATCTACCCCTCGACAAAGATTTTCCCCTTTTTCCTGGTTTCCTACTATGACTACGCCCTCTCCCTGTCAATGCATCTACTGACTCATCCCTATGTTCCCTTTGATCTTTCTTACGAATTTCATAATTCAAAAAAGCAGAACAAACTTCTTCAAAAGACAGTTTATCTTTCCCATGGATAAGAGTAATGCACAAATGATCTAATTCATCCGAAAGTGAGCCAATCAATAGCATAGCCTTAATTCATCTTTGAATGTTTCATCTAAGTTTAACAAATCAGCAATTAAATTATTAAACTCATCAATATGAGAACTGATGCTCGTACCTGGTTTCAACTGGAGACGGAACAATCTCTTCAATAGATACAGCCGATTCTCATTGCTTTTCTTCATATATTTGTTTTCCAGCGCCTTCCACAATTTGTTTGCAGATGTCTCCTTAGTGAATGGGTACTTTTGTTCTTTACACAAGCAAGAGCGAATCAACCCACAAGCTTTTATATTCAGCTGTCCCAATCTCTTGCACTAATATCTTCTGGTTTTGTTTCTTCTAGAACAATATCCAAATCCTGCTGATACAACCCATCCAACACCTCACTCTGCCATAAGCCAAAATTATTTCGGCCATCAAATTTTTCAACATCTATTTTTGCATTTGTCACAGTCACTGTCTTCTCAGATACAGTAGACGATGAAGCCATTACAACCTCTCACAAATAAGCTCGATACACAAATCACCAATAACCAAGCTCCAAACAAACTATTATATTCAATAACTAGCAATCCAAAATCAACAGCCCAGAATAGTAGCAATTGCTTCAAAGAAATAGCCACTAACTACCCAAAACCTTCGGCTCTGATACCAATTGTTATGCACAAGCGGAAACGATAACCAACCGAACAACCCAAAAATGCACAACCACAACTATGCCAGATAATTGAATATAATAGCAACTAAAGAGGCAACCAATCAACCACAATGCAGAAATAGAATACACACCAGGATTTAACGAGGTTCGGTATTAGTACCTACGTCCTCGGGCGCCGCTGAAGAAACTTTCCACTATCTTCAAAGAGAATTACAAACTTTTGGGTTACAATACAAATACCACAACTATTGGGCCAAACTGTATTTACCCAAATAGTTGGGCCAAACTATAATTACCCAAACAATTGGGTAATACTACAAATACCCAAAATCAAAGGGGGAAAAAGCAAATATTACAAACTTTAAGGTCCTTACTGTAAGACCCTTAAACTATGAGGTCTTATAGTGAGACCTTACAAATATAGGGGGTGAAGGATATTTCACTTGGGACACATAACTTCTCCTATATGGCCTCATTTTATAAGCCCATATGAGACTTATGCTTTGTAACTTAACCAATGTGGGATCTCTCTCCCACTTGCATATGAGCCACACTCAACATATATTACAAGTCTCCAAAGATATTTATATTCTGAAGTATTTCGTGAATTAAAACAATTTCGCTCTATCCCAGATGTGTTTCTACGTACTTATGTTCGAAACAAGATGCATATCAAAAGCAGTTTCTTCTTTTTCTTCTTCTCTTCGTTCTTTTCCTTCCCATTCTATTTTCACTCCTATTTACAACGGCGGCAAAGAATCAAATTATCATTATACTTATTCTTTATTCTACTTCTTCTGCAAGGTTGCGGGTCTTTTCATATTTAGTTTAGCATGCATGAAATTAATAAACTAGTTAATGATTTGCAACATTAAAAAATAATAATAAATAAGGAGTTATATGGGTTTAACCGTTTAAGTAGCTTGTACCTTAAATAAAATTTATACCGCATGAAGATGATAACATCTATTTTGGTTATACTAGTAATGACATCATTAATTCAATTTTTGGTAACAAAATATATTTTGACTTTTACCCATTTAATATATGCAAATATCACTGACGAAATGAAACATATGTCAACTGAAGACATTAGAGAATCTAAGTATTAATAACAAAGTTCGTTGGCGAAAAATCTTCGTCATTGTCCATTGTAGCCTTGCATTTTCAGTATATAATATTAATTAGGAGTTTTCTAGACAAAAAATAAAATTAGAATCTCATGCATTTAGAATTATTCTCGATGTATTTATCTCTTCAATGTTCTGACTAGCCATTTATATCCATAAAAATACATTTTACATTTTTTTATGTACCATCCACAATTACCGCAACATAATAAAGAAAATAGCGATTAAGAACTTATATTAATTGGTTTAATTAATTGACGTGAAGATGAGATGGGAAGATTTTATAAAGAATGGTACTACGAAATAATATTAATCGAGCCTCGTATGATCCAATAATATCTCTTATCTAAGCATCATATTTTCGCAAAATAATGTAATTATGAATATGCTCAAAAAGAGACCAACGTGAAATTTTATTTGATGGAATTTATTTAGCAAAAGAGTCCGAAGATCAAATAACACTACTTTTAATCATTCAAAAGCCACCATATTAAATTAAAGACCCTATTAAAATATAGAGATAATTATCCAAAAATATTTAATTGAATATAATATTCCTAATCAATCAAATGCCAACAAATTAATTTAAAACCCTTCTATATTGAATGTAGAGATCATTTTTCAATATATTTTTTCCTTGCGTCCAAAAGTTCTCTATCCAAACGATTCTTTTGTAATAAGTCTAATTTTTTATATTTTTATACATCTTTTATCTTGAGTTTCTTCTCCCTTTTTAGTATTTGAATGATAAATTCCGTTTCAATTTGTATAAATTTTGTATCTAAAGGATTTTTAAGATTTGACCTTGACTAAACAAAAATAAAGTTCTACAATGATGTGTCTCATTTGGAAAGGCAATTTTAAATGGTTTACGTGTGAAAATAAGCTAGAAAGAAAAGTGAATGGTTGACTATTAATTTAGAGCATTTGCATTTTTGGTAGAGCATTCGAGATATGAAACGAAAATCCTTTTTATATATTCCTTTGCAAGTGAAGACAATCCAGCAAAGGGTGGTTCATTGACTTGGGAAATCAATTAAAGTTGGCCCACATGCATAATCGAAAGGAAAAAAAATAATACTTTCTTATAGAATCCAATGACTTTGCATGGGGACGTTGCTCTCTTGTAGGTTGATGAAGGAAAAAAAGGAGTAGAATTCATTCAAGGAGGGACATTCGAACATGGAGAGAAACTCCAGTAGAAGACAGACTACTAAAATGAGACAAAAAACTTTTCATCATCAAAATTCAATTCCAATAGCTAGTTTTTTGATCGCTCTATTTACTAATGTTCACAAACATGCTTAGATTTTATTTCTTTATAATATAAATTAATTTTTCTTTTCTATTGTGAAAATATAACTGTATTTTGATGTTCAATTTCTTTTTATATTAGTTTATTGATGTTTATTCCAATACTATTGAGCAATTTAAGTATATGCTTAACGTTTGTGATTTTCTGGCCAATTAATGCCTAAGCTTAGATGTGGATTGAGACTAAAAGTGATGATCATATTAGTCCTTAATTACTTTACCATAAATCATATGAGATAGAGATATGTGTTGACCCAGGTATGGCAACCCACACTACAAGAATTTTTTACATATTTGTCACTTCACAATTTTTTTATTTGACAGTTTTTTAAAAAAGTGAGAAATTTAACCATGTCTTAAAAGTCAAACCTATCAATTCATCTTATTTGTCACTTTTTGTCTTTATTCAATCACATATATATCACATTTTTATAAAAGTTTGACAAGTATATGAAAATGTAATTTTTTCTTTTCCCTATCAAAATTTTCTCTTTCTTTTTATTTTTATTTTAAATATGTGAATATAATATTTAAAATTTCAATAAATTTATGTAAATATAATTAAACAATATAATTTTATTTTTAATCTAAAATAAAAAAATTTTAAAAATCTTTAAATTAAAGATAAAAGTATTATATGTATGAAAGAATAAATTTTTAAATATTAAATTTTAGAAAAATAAATTTTTAGATGTGAAAATTTTATGAAATAAATAAAATTATTTTTTAATTTTAAAGTAATAAAAATCACATTATTTAACTGCTTTGATGAAAATTAAGCAATTAAAAATATCAAAAAAATTATTTTATAATAATATAACATTTTAAATATGCAAAACGTTATTATAATTTATTTTAAAAATTAAATTAAAACATTTAATACTCTAAAAATTATAAAAAATTAATCTAATGGTGTAAATAAAAAAATTTAAAATATAGGGGCTGAATTAGAGAATGAATTTGATAATTTTTAATAGATATGGATTTTTTTGTAATTTCGTAATACTATATACAGAAAATGAGACAACCCTAGCCGCTCTAAATCCCTAATTCCTAAACCTTCCTCCAACCTCCACTCTACTATCCTATGCCATCGTCCTTGGCCTCGGCCCGAGTTCGGGCTTCGCAAGCTCTGAAAGCACTCCACCTTCAGTTTTCGAGCAAGCTTCGGAAAGGGTGGGAACGTGAGATCAAATACTGATGAATCGCCGTTAGAGTGGATGAAAGTTACGCGCAGCATCATGATAATAAAGCTACTGGGTTCCCAGAACGGTTCACCTCTCTCCCGCCGGCTCTACTCCTTCGGTATCTCCCTTTTCTGGTAACAAAGAATCTTTTTTATTCTGAAGAAGGTCTACATCAGATGCATACGAGAAGACGAACGAGGTTGGACTCAGGAGCCCTATGTCTCCTTACAACGTGTGACATATGAGGGATGACAGTGCAAAAATATTTTCGGGTAACAGTGGTGATCAATGCTAAAGCTAAAGCATATGCTATGTTGGGTGTGTGATGCTCGTGTGGGTAGACGTGGCCCTGTTCATTCCGGTTCTGAATATGGAATATGTGATATGTGATTCACGGCCACATATAAAGCATTGATTGCTAGCGCATGGACGGCAGGGCACGTAATCGGTCTGCAGCAATCTTCTTCAAGCTCTTAAATCTTTGGTACAATATTTTCATTTCTGTTTAGTTTTTACAGGTTTTATGATTTAATAATGGGAACGTAATCTTCTCCATCCCCAATTATAAAAATTATAAAAATAATAACATAATTAAGGATTGATTTGGATTTTTGAAACGAAATTCCACGCTATGGAGATCGAGGTCCCGAATTCGAATCCCTTGTCGATCGCTGTAGAGCGGGCGATAAAGGAGGAGAAGGAGAAGGTTCGTGTGAAGAAGAAAACTTTACAGGCTGTGCTTGAGCAGTGCCAGAGAGCTCTTGAAAATCTCGATAACGGATTTGATCAAGACGACGATGACGATGGAAGCGCTGACTCTGAGAGGAGATGAGCCTCGAAGGATCGTCGGCTTCGCGAGCTGATCGAGAAGCTGATGAGGTATGTAATGATTATTTAATTTATTTAATTTTTTCGTTAATCTTAGTGGAAAGTTCTGAGATTTATGTATACGAACATTGTTCAATTTAGCCGATGAACATTAGGTGATGCGATTTTGAATGCTCAAATTTATTAGATATTTGTGTTTTTGGTAGAGATTGAGGTTAAATTATGTTGGATATATAGAAAAATTTGATTCTTTTCTAATTTTACATTGGTTTGTCTTTGAATTGACATTATTGGAATAGTTTGCCTTGCTGGCTTTGTTCATCTTAGATTTTATGTTCACTTGCAGCATAGATTTCGCCTTGTTATTTAACTTGCAGGTTCTTTTCCAGAATTTCAATCAAGTTCTGGCACCTAACTTTTAGTTGATTATGCTTGTTTTATGCTGTTTGATGCTCTCTAAATTTTAAGTGAGTATGTGAACCTTGATTGTTATCAAAAATCGTAATTGGAGTGTTAAATCTATGTGTTGGTCAGTAATGATATTGATATAGTCGGGAATATACAATTTGCATCAAGATTCATAAATTGCTTTAGGGTTTTTCTTCATTTAAGTTACAAATGCTTTTATTTGTTATGCACTGGTGGTGACTTATTTTAAATGAGTGTATCTTTCAAAATTCTAATTTAGATTCCAGATCTTGTGTCCGTATTCCTTAATGCAGCTATGTGATCTTCTTAAATCTAGAGTTCAAGGCCCCAACTTCCTTGAGAAGTTAGAGTGCGCACAAGTGTCAGTTCCTCAAAATAATACTGGTATGCATCCCAAGACAGTCCTTGGTAGAATTATTTGCATTTATAAATTTGTCTTCTTCTTCTTGTACTGCATGCTACCTTTTTTAGCATATTGGAGATCAACGTTTAGAAAACCCTATGCTTTAGTTTAGGATAATCAAACCTGCTTTTCAAAACATAACTAAAATACCCTTGTTGTACCAGAAGAAGGTAGTTCATGGGATATGGTCAATGATAATGATATTTGGGAAAGCAAAAATATTGGGGATGGAGAAGATTACGTTCTCGTTAGTTTTTGTTTGGCAAGCCTTATAGGTGAAGTAACTATCTATCATTATCTTGGTCCAAACTGGCTTGTGTGACCCATTATCATTGGCTCATAGGGCCCAAAGATTTTATTATTAAAGTATTAGCTTTGTTGTTATTTTTTTTTTGTTCAATGCTTTATCAATTTGATAGTGTTGTTGCAGATGCTTCATTTTTGGATGAGTGGTCTTTTGATCAATTTAAGAGCCTTCTTAATAGGTCCAATGAAGACCCAAAGTTGAAGGGGCTACTGCAACAGGATAATCTTGTTATATTTCTACATCTACTTGGTTGTGATTCAAATGGACATGCACATCGGCCTTATTCATCCATCTATCTCAATAATGTGAAAGTTGTTGACCATATTGCCAAGCGAATGTATTTTCTTCTTGAAGATTATTTCAAGGACAATCGCACAGCATACATTTTCGCTGCTGATCATGGGATGCATGACAAAGGTCAAAATAATTTTTTTCTATATTATTTTCAACTAAGAATTTTTCTTACTTTATTGCATTCAAGAGAAAACAATTATCATAGTGGTCTGGACTGCCTTTTCACCTTCATTGGAAAGTTTGTTAGTTTAATACCAATATCCTTCTGTTTCCTATCTGAAGAAATAAAAAATAAGGGTGCTGAAATTGATACCGTTTTTCTGATAGGTAGCCATGGAGATGGTCATCCTACAAATATTGATACCCCTCTTATTGTTTGGGGAGCAGTTGTTAACCATCCCAAGCTAATCTCTGAAAAAAAATCATTCTGATTGTGGTTTTCGTTTTATTGATGAACATGCGCATGACACAACAACACCTAAAGAATTGGGCCTCGATGGCATTAAAAGGGTGGACGTCAATCAAGCTGATATTGCACCACTTATGGTTGTGCTTATATTTGTCTTTTATAATTGTTGTTCTGAGCCTAATCACATGTTTGATATGCTGATTGACTTTTCTGCCAGTCAGCACTTCTTGGTTTGCCATGCCCTGTTAACCCCGTTGGAAATTTACCACTTGAATATATTAACATGAATGAGGTGAGTTAAGTGGATTTCTTTAGCAATAGCACCTTTCCTTGGTTGTAATTAATGATTCAGGTGTTGTAATTAATTTTGGGCAGGAAATTGTATTGTTCCTAAATTATAATTTCATGTTTTGGAGTGGTTTGAATAGAATATTACTGGTAGTGCATTGACAGAGATTTCATTTCTATTCTACTGGTCAGGCAAAAAAAGTTGAAGCTGTGCTAGCCAACACAAAACAAATTCTCAATCAGTTTCTTAGGAAATCACGTATCCTTTTTCTATTGTAGTTTAATTTGTAATAATTTAGATTGTTGCTGGAACAAGTTTGTGAAGCTTAAAGGCTTACATGTTCAATTTCTCTGAAGATTATCTAGTAACTGAATTATCTCTTACATTTTTATGCTAAAGCCGTTTAAATTCTTCATATTGATCTCTGATTTTAGATTTAGAGATAATGTTATGGTGCTTGTGATTTCTTATTTTGATCAATGCATACTACTTTTGTGTTTTATTTGTTAGTTGTCGCTATCTTGATTTATTTGTTAGTTGTCGTTAGAGCAAGAGAAAGCCATGGCAGTTTATGTTTTTGGTATAGGGGCCGAGAATACTAACAATGGCAGCAGGGAGGTATGAGCTCTTTCTTACTTGTCAAATCATATTGATGCCCTCGCTTGTTGATATCCTCTATCTGATGGTAGCTTCCAGCATTGTTATATATCTGTATGACTTCTTCTAACAACATTTATTCTATTTGTTCTAGGCAGGAAATTCATCAGTCCTAGAGTGTGCTGAAGATGTGCGAGCACAAACGAGAACCCCTGTTAGTTTCATGTCTGAATGTGATACTATTGATCCTCCTCACCAAACTAAAAATGATTTTCCTTATAACGAGGTATTGTAATTTCTTAACTAGGAAAGTTAGTTTGCTCTCTTATGAATGGATAACTAGATTACTGCTATTATTAATTAATTTGATTCCATCCTTCTCTGAACTTTTAAGTGGGGTGGCATTTCTTCCAAAGAGCTTGATGAGGTAGTTAGGCTTGAAGAAGCTCTTTTTGGTGAAGTTCCACAAGGTACTTCACATCGCCTTCTGTATGAACCTGTTCTACAAAGTAGTACAGACAGAAATGTGGGTTCAAATTCCCTCCCAATTTCCCATTAGTCATCATCTTCTGCAGTGGCGCAGATGTTATTATGACAACAGCTGGTGGAAACTTCTCAGTATCAATTACATGTCTGATTTTGTGCTGTCTATGACTTTATTCTCTTATTTTGCTTGTAGGATGATGAGTATTTGGCATCTTTGATAGCTGACAGAGAAAAAGAAGCTAAATATTTGAAGGAATCTGAGACTCTTCGTTCAAAGGAAGATGAATCTCAGAAAAAATTGCTTGAGGAAGAGGTAGCATATCTGTTAGAGTTATGTTTACCTCAGTTTTTCATCATTTTGTGCTTGGAAAACTATTTTCATTGTTATTTGAAGGCATTTATAGCTTCTTCCCCTATGCACAGAACTATAGAAGTAAAAATAATGTCCAGATAAGCTTTTACAACTCAATACAGAGATTCATGATAATCCTTCCTAGATTAGATATAGAAATGTGATCAGGAATAAGGAGTGAATTTGGTTTAACTTCTTTTAGATTGATAATTGCATTAGTTTTGTCTTTTATAAAATTTATGTGAACTATTTGGTATAATTTTTTATCTTTTGCTGATCGTCTGTGGACTTCACATATACCGGTACTTTTTTATGTTTGCAGTTCTTAGAAAAATTAGTTATTCTGTCATGAGAAATAATAATGCTCTCATGTGTAGTATGCTTACTTGTTTGTTAGAAGGATTTTTGATATATGATAAAGTGTTATTGATTTGAGGATTGATGTTTGTTTTATGAGAAATTTGTTTAATGTAACAAATGATACATATTATGAATTTCTGAAATTTAAAATACCTATTATATATACTTGACAGTTAGTAATCGGCCAAGTATTTAATATTTGCCCGTAAAAAACTGTCAAGTATATATTTTTTTATTTTTAAAACTAATTATACTTGGCGGTCAAAAACCGCCAAGTTTATATTTATTTTATAGTTAGGTGCATACTTGGCGGCCAAAAACCGCCAAGTATTTTTTTTTAATTTTTAAACCTATTATATTTGGCGGTCAAAAAACGCCAAGTATAGTCAAATGAATATTTGGCACTTTGACTGACCGCCAAATATAGTCAAACTGACTATATTTAACGGTGCCATTGGTGGCGCTTTTAAGACCGCCAAATATGATCATATTTGACGGTCAAAGACCGCCAAATATGATCATATTTGACGGTCAAAGACCGCCAAATATGATCATTTTTCTTATAGTGCCAAGAGGGGGGGTGAATTGGGTTTTTATTTATCAAAACGGATTTGTAAAACTTTTCTTTGAAGATCAAAATTATATAACTTTTTCTTTGAGAATAAAGGTGAAGAAGATGAAAATAGAATGCAATCAAGAGAATAGCAATAAAGAACAATCACAAGTGCAAGTTAATGTAAAGAGGATAGGGATAGAGAGAGTGCAAACTCAATTTACGTGGTTCGGCAAACCTTGCCTATGTCCACGGGCTCCTAGCTCCACGAGCTAAGCTTTCCACTAAGTTGTAGAAATCTTTACAACTTGCTTGATGAACAACCTCACCAAGACTTTCCTTCAACCCTTGATAACACCACACCAAGAGTTCTTCTTGATGAACAACCTCACCAAGGCAACTTCCTTCAACCTTTGATAACACCACACCAAGAGTTCTTCTTGATGAACAACCTCACCAAGGCAACTTCCTTCAACTCTTGATAACACCACACCAAGAGTTCTTCTTGATGAACAAACTCACCAAGGAAAGAGTTTTCTCAAGGATAACTTTTATCCTTTACAAGAAGATCTCACTCTCACCACAATACAAGAACAAAGTAAATTTTTACAACAAAAGTACAACTCCCTTCAAAGAGTAGATAAAGAATATAAAACTCTCTAGACTTGATATTTCTCTTGTTTTTTGCTTGATAAAATGCTTCTCTTGCTCTTACTGAATGCATGGGAGAAGGGCTCCTTTTATAGGCAAATGGGAAGAACTTAATCAAGTAAAGACACTAACTCCAAATTTTCTGCCCACCATAAAAACTGTAATTTTGTCTACCATTTTTGCCAATGTTTCGTTTGAAATTTAAAAATCTACAAAACATAAAAGATCTGCACAATTGCACAAGCTTTCCAACGCATCAAGAACCAAGTCATTTGGATATTTGTAGCTCAAGATATGGCCAAAATACCATTCGGTGCTCATGTGACTTGATTTTTCTTCCTTGTGTCAGTCTACCAAATTGAATGATAATTTTGTCAGTCTTATGTTTGAAATTTGAATTTCTTCAAAACATAAAAGATCTGTATATTTGAATAATCTTTCCAAAACATTAAGAATCAAAGCATTTGGATATCTCTATCTCAAGATATAGATAAAACATCATTCGGTGCTCATATGAATTGATTTTTCTTCTCTGTGTCAGTCCACCGAATTGCAAGTCAATTATATCGGCCTGCCATTTGAAATTTGAATTTCTTCAAAACATATGAAATGTGCCTCATTACGTCCTCTTTCTAATGCCGTAAGAATCAAGTCATTTTGATTTTTCTAGCTCAAAATATGTCCAAAAGAGTGTTCGGTGCTCAAGTCAGCTACTTCCATTTGTCTTTCAACTTGCATGATGATTTGGACAACCTTACACTTTAAATTTCTTTAAAACATATGAAATGTTATAAATTGAGAAATCTTTCTAAAGGCTCAAGAATTACATCATTTGGACATCTGTAGAGAAATATATGATCAATTGATTGAACATTGCTCATGTATCACATTCCTTGAATCAAACCTTGTTCTTAAACTTTGGTGCCTTTAACATGTAGTCTTCTCCTTAGCTTCAACAATTCATTTTAATAAGCCTCTTCTTGATTTTACAATTATTTCAATGATATTAATCTTGCACATAAATAATCATGTTAGTAAATCACAATGAATCAATGTGTATTGTTATCATCAAAATTATCATGTAGCCTTAGGGCTAACAATCTCCCCCTTTTTGATGATAACAAACCATTGATTGCTTTAAAATATAATCTAAAATCAAGAATGAAAATAAAATCAACAATAAGCAAAAAGAATGGCACTTGTTATGAATATAAGCAATCCAACTATTTCTCCCCCTTTTGTTATCATCAAAAAATGTAATCAAATTAACTACTCCCCCTAAATATATTCTCTCCCTTAACATATGCTACCATTCAAAGATTATCTATCTTGACCAAGGGGTTTAGTAAATATATCGGCTAATTGTTTATCGGTGGGAATAAATTCTAAAGAAATATTATCTTTTTGCACATGATCTCTAATAAAATGATGTCTAATCTCTATATGCTTAGTCCTAGAGTGTTGTATGGGATTTTTTGAAATGTTGATGGCACTTGTATTGTCACATTTGATGGGAATATAATCAAATACCACACCATAATCTTTTAAAATTTGTTTCATCCAAAGAGATTGTGCACAACAACTTCCTACTGCAATATACTCGGCTTCCGCGGTTGATAAGGCAACAGAATTTTGTTTTCTACTAAACCATGAGACTAATGCATGTCCTAGAAAATGGCAAGAGCCACTAGTGCTCTTTCTATCAAGAAGACTTCCAGCAAAGTCCGCATCAGAATAACTAATTAGATCAAAATTATCACACTTAGGATACCAAAGACCTAGATTTATGGTTCCAAGAAGATATCTAAATATCCTTTTGACAGCTTTAAGGTGAGATTCCTTTGGACAAGATTGAAATCTAGCACACATACACACACTAAACATAATATCAGGTCTACTAGCAGTTAAATACAAAAGAGAGCCAATCATACCTCGATATTTTGTTACCTCAACATCTTTTCCTTTCTCATCTTTGTCAAGCTTGGTTAATGTACCCATAGGTGTGTTATATGTCCTTGAATTATTCATGCCAAACTTCTGGAGAAGATCTCTTGTGTATTTAGCTTGATTAATGAAGATCCCATCTATTGATTGCTTGATTTGAAGTCCAAGGAAGAAATTTAATTCTCCCATTAAGCTCATTTCAAATTCTTGTTGCATGCAATTGGAAAATTCCTCGCATATATAGACATTAGTAGCACCAAATATAATATCATCAACATAGATTTGAACAATTAATAAATCATCATTTTTTGTTTTAACAAAATGAGTAGTATCAATTTTTTCATTTTGAAACCATTATCAATGAGAAATTTGCTCAATCTATCATACCATGCTCTTGGTGCTTGTTTCAAGCCATAAAGTACCTTTTTGAGTTTGAAAACATGGTTTGGAAAATCATGATTTTGAAAACCAAGAGGTTGCTCTACATATACTTCCTCCATAATGTAACCATTTAAAAATGCACTTTTGACATCCATTTGATATAATGTAAAATTTTTATAACATGCAAATGCACACAACATTCTAATTGATTCTAATCTAGCAACCGGTGCAAAGGTTTCCTCATAATCAATACCTTCTTCCTGATTGTATCCTTGAGCAACAAGTCTAGCTTTGTTTATAATAATGGTGTCATTTTCATCTACTTTATTTCTAAAAATCTATTTAGTGCCTATAATAGAATGATTTTTGGGTCTAAGGACTAATTACCAAACTTGATTTGTCTCAAATTGATTCAATTCTTCTTGCATAGCCAAAATTCAACTTTCGTCATTTTCGGCTTCTTTAAAAGATTTTGGTTCAAATTGAGAGACAAAAGCAAAATGATTACAAAAGTTCTTAAAAGAAGATCTAGTTTTCATACCTTATGATGGTTCACCAATAATGAGTCTTTAGGGTGAGCTTTTGCATACCTCCATTCCTTTGGTAATTCTTGGGAAGAATCATTTACTTCCTCAAGCTTTTCTTGTTGAAGTTGTAATTCATCTTGGCTCTTTTCATCAAGCCTTGATTCCTTGATTTGCCTTTCTACCTCAACAATATCATCATCTAAATTCTTTGAAGAAATAACATTAGTTTCATCAAATTCAACATGCATAGATTCTTCAATAGTAAGAGTCTTTTTGTTAAAAACTCTATATGCTTTACTATGGTTGGAGTAGCCAACAAAAATTCCAACATCGGCTTTTGCATCAAATTTTCCAAGGTTATCCTTGGTGTTTAAAATAAAACATTTACATCCAAAAACTTTAAAAATCCAATGTTGGGTTTTCTTCATTTCCAAAGTTCATAAGGAGTTTTCTTTATTAAAGCTCTAATATGGACTCTATTGATTATAAAGCATGCGGTATTAATGGCTTCGGCTCAAAAATATTTTGGTAAATTATTTTCAAGTAACATGGTCCTAGCCATTTCTTGGATAGTCCTATTTTTTTTCTCTCAATAACACGATTTTGTTGTGGAGTTCTAGGTGAGGAAAAATTATGCTCAAAACCATTTTCATCACAAAGATTTTCAAATGCAACATTGTCTACTTCACCACCATGATCACTCCTAATGGACACAATAGAATACCCTTTTTGATTTTGGACTCTTTTTGCAAATTTTGAAAAAGCTTGTATGGCCTCATTTTTAGTTTTCAAGAATAATACCCAGGTGAATCTTGAATAATTATCCACAATAATAAAAACATAATACTTTCCACCAAGGCTTTGAGTTCTTGATGGTCCAAATAAATCCAAATGAAGTAATTGTAGAGGTTTATTTGTTGAAATAAATTTCTTTTGTTTAAAAGAAGTTCTCACTTGTTTTCTAAATTGACAAGCATCACAAATCTTATCCTTTTCAAATTTTATTTTTGGAAGACCATCAACTAAATCATTTTTAGAAATTTTTGAAATTGTGTCCATGCTAGCATGACCTAACCTTCTATGCCATAACCAAGCATCATGATTAACAATGAAACAATTTTCTACATGATCATTAACATCAATATCAATTGTATAAATATTACCACATCTATTACCAACAAATAATGTCTTATTGTTATTAACATCCTTAATCACACATCTATTATACTCAAAAGTAACAAAATATCCCTTATCACACAATTAACTAATGCTAATCAAATCATGTTTCAAACCATTAACAAGCAAAATATTTTCAATAATAAGTGAAGAAGGGTTACCCAATATCACCATGTTCGATTACCCTTCCTTTGGCATTATCACCGAAGGTCACATATCCTCCGATCTTCATGATTAATCTTGAGAACTTGGAGGCATCTCCGGTCATATGCCTTGAGCATCCACTATCTAAGTACCACTTGTGTTTGCCACTGCTTTGTTTCTACAATCAACATTAAAAGAGCGACTTTTTGGTACCCAAATGTTCTTGGGTCCTTGGGGGTTAGTTATGGTCCTTTTTGGAATCCATATTTGTTTCAAATTAGGATTTCTCTTAATGTAACAAGAATGCATTTTGTGTCCTTTTCTTTCACAATAATTACATGAATGATTAAGATTATTCCTAGAAAATGCATGAAAAAAATAGTTTTTAAAATACTTTTAATTTTTATGACTTTTATATCCTAACCCTCTTTTATCAAAAACACACCTTTGGTTTTGTAACATAGAATTCAAATTTTTTGTGCTTTTTGTAAAACTATCAACAATATTTCTTAAGTCATTATTTTTCTTTTTCAAAATAACATTTTCTTTCTCTCATTTATCAAAATCCTTTTGTTTTAAAATCTCATTTTTAGTTTTTAATAAATGTATTTGATTTTCCAAACTTTCAAAATCTTTTTGCCTCAAAATTTCATTTTCATTTTCTAAAGTTTCATTTATTTCCACCAACTCTTCTAATTGAGATAACATGATTTTTGACTTCTTTTTGAAAGCATTGATTTTTGAATTTTGTTTATCAACTTGCACATGTAAATTTTGGAATGCTTCAAGTAATCATCATATGAAAGCTTAGGATCATGGTTTAGAATACTTATCTCATTTTCTCTTAAGCCATGAAGCACATGTTTGCCACTTTGCAATCTTCTTCTTCATTCTCCTTCAAGGTGATTTCATGAGTCATGAGAGAACCCATAAGTTCTTCTAATGGTAGTTTGGTGAGGTCCTTTGCTTCTTGAATTGCCGTCAACTTTGGCTCCCAAGATTTTGGTAGACACCTAAGAATCTTTCTCACCATTTCAACATTAGAATAAGATTTACCAAGAGATTTCAAACTATTAATAATATCCGTAAATCTAGTAAACATTTCAGAAATTGATTAATCCGATTTCATCTTAAAAAGCTCATAACTATGAACTAGCATACTAATTTTGGATTCTTTAACTTGACTAGTTCCTTCATGAGTTACCTCAAGTGTGTGCCATATTTCTTGTGCCGTAGAACAAGTAGATATTCTATTAAACTCATTTCTATCTAGAGCACAATTCATAGCTTTAGCATTCAAACTCAATTTCTTTTTATCATCTTCACTAAACTCTTTAGGTTCTTTGAGCATGCATTCCCCATTTTCAATTTTGGTAGAAACAAAAGGTCCTTCCAAAACAATAGACCACAAATCATAATCAAAAGATTTCAAGAAAATACTCATTCTAGTTTTCCAATAAGAGTAATCACTTCCATTAAAAAATGGAGGTCTAGAGAGAGAAAGTCCCTCAACATATGAAGTTGAATTAAAAGTTGCCATAGCTCAAAAATCGATTAAGATTTAAAAAATTGAGTAACCTTGCTCTGATACCACTTGTTGACCCAGGTATGGCAACCTGGGGGGGGGTCAATTGGGTTTTTATTTATCAAAACGGATTTGTAATACTTTTCTTTGAAGATCAAAATTATATAACTTTTTCTTTGAGAATAAAGGTGAAGAAGATGAAAATAGAATGCAATCAAGAGAATAGCAATAAAGAACAATCACAAGTGCAAGTTAATGTAAAGAGGATAGGGATAGAGAGAGTGCAAACTCAATTTACGTGGTTCGTCAAACCTTGCCTACGTCCACGGGCTCCTAGCTCCACAAGTTAGGCTTTCCACAAAGTTGTAGAAATCTTTACAACTTGCTTGATGAACAACCTCACCAAGACTTTTTCCTTCAACCCTTGATAACACCACACCAAGAGTTCTTCTTGATGAACAACCTCACCAAGGCAACTTCCTTCAACTCTTGATAACACCATGCCAAGAGTTCTTCTTGATGAACAACCTCACCAAGGCAACTTCCTTCAACTCTTGATAACACCACACCAAGAGTTCTTCTTGATGAACAACCTCACTAAGGAAAGAGTTCTCTCAAGGATAACTTTTATCCTTTACAAGAAGATCTCACTCTCACCACAATACAAGAACAAAGTAAATTTTTACAACAAAAGTACAACTCCCTTCAAAGAGTAGATAAAGAATATAAAACTCTCTAGACTTGATATTTCTCTTGTTTTTTGCTTGATAAAATGCTTCTCTTGCTCTTACTGAATGCATGGGAGAAGGGCTCCTTTTATAGACAAATGGGAAGAACTTAATCAAGTGAAGACACTAACTCCAAATTTTCTGCCCACCATAAAAACCGTAATTTTGTCTACCATTTTTGTCAATTTTTCGTTTGAAATTTGAAAATCTAAAAGATCTGCACAATTGTATAAGCTTTCCAACGCATCAAGAACCAAGTCATTTGGATATCTGTAGCTCAAGATATGGCCAAAACACCATTCGGTGCTCATGTGACTTGATTTTTCTTCCTTGTGTCAGTCCACCAAATTGAATGATAATTTTGTCAGTCTTCTGTTTGAAATTTGAATTTATTCAAAACATAAAAGATCTGCATATTTTAATAATCTTTTCAAACATTAAGAATCAAAGAATTTGGATATCTCTATCTCAAGATATGAACAAAACATCATTCGGTGCTCATATGAGTTGATTTTTCTTCTCTGTATCAGTCCACCGAATTGCAAGTCAATTATATCAGCCTTCCATTTGAAATTTAATTTCTTCAAAACATATGAAATGTGCCTCATTATGTCCTCTTTTCAATGCCATAAGAATCAAGTCATTTTGATTTTTCTAGCTCAATATATGTCTAAAAGAGTATTCGGTGCTCATGTCAGCTGCTTCCATTTGTCTTTCAACTTGCATGATGATTTGGACAACCTTACACTTGAAATTTAAATTTCTTTAAAACATATGAAATGTTATAAATTGAGTAAGCTTTCCAAAAGCTCAAGAATCACATCATTTGGACATCTGTAGAGAAATATATGATCAATTGATTAAACATTGCTCATGTGTCACATTCCTTGAATTAAACCTTGTTCTTAAACTTTGGTGCCTTTAACATATAGTATTCTCCTTAACTTCAACACTTCATTTTAATAAGCCTCTTATTGATTTTACAATTATTTCAATGATATTACTCTTGCACATAAATAAACATGTTAGTAAATCACAATGAATCAATGTGTATTGTTATCATCAAAATTATCATGTAGCCTTAGGGCTAACAATATGAACATGATTTATGCAATTTTGTATGATTTTTTATGCTTGATGGGTGTTAATAGTAAGTTAGATGAGACAGAGATATGATTCCAACTATTTATTTACTTTGTAATTTCTTGAGAAAGAATAATAATCATATTAAAGAGATTGATTGGCAATAATAAGAATAAATATTAGTTAATTAAATTAGAAAAATTGAACTGATTAATTTTGGTGAAATTGAATCTCTAGATTTTTTATTATTAAATTCTTTTCTTCATAATTTTTATGGGTGACCATAGTGTTAATTTTAGTTTAATCAAATTTTATTTAATTTTACTGCAACCCAATTCTAATTTATAATTATTTAAATAAACTAAAGGTTAATATAATTTCGGTATTTAATGGTAACAATTCTTGTGGGATGATACTTGCACTCTCATTTTATTACTTGTCCACGATATCCTATGCTCCAGATTTTATGTAACATCTTGGTTCAGTCTCATCTCTCATGACATGAACTCTCTACTCATCTCATTTCTCCATGCCATATAATGAACAAAATCGAATATAATAAGACTCGCCCTTTCTATCCTTTTCCACAGTGGCCTTCAGCTCCACTAATGAAGTAGAATATTCCTTGACGGGTTAGTTCAATCTTGGTATTACCATATTTGTATTCTGTAATCGGGTATGCTGTATTGCAGGCTTCATAGTTATCTTCGCTCACTTGAAGTACCGAGTCACTATCTCCGTCGTACTTAAAAGACTGCAAAAATTAAAAATAAAAAAAGGGAAAGAGAAGTTAAATGTACATGGAGATCGGTTCTATGAGAGAACGTTGAAGAAAACAATGTTATATATGATTTTAAGATCCGGGAAATTTACTTAGAGAATCGCCAACTGCAACATCAGTTTTTGTGGACCATTGATCGAGATAATTAGTACATGGTGGGCTTGTCCAAGAATTCTCATGGCCTCCAGCCACAATTTCTTCTATTTTTTTTTAAGACTCTTCGCATTTTGTATTCGTTGCTATCATCATCGCTGACTCTTTTGTGTAAGTCTATGACTCTTACTACTCCTTTGGCTTCCGTCTCAGAGCAGGTAAAAAACAACAAGAAGAAGAGAACCAAAATCACAGTTTTAGTTGGAAGTTTTCCAAGAAGCCATTATTTTACATCTCAAAAAATCAACTCCAGCCAAAGCGTTTTGCATCTTTTATATAAAACACTATAATAAAATTCGGAAGGAAGTGGGACTGCATTGAACTTGGGCCGTAGCCCAACCAAACCTTTTTCTTATATAATTTAGATAAATATAAAAATGAGTTTTATGGGTTTAAATAACCTATACCGTACATAAAATTAGTACAAGCACGAAGATGATTACATGGATTTTATATACAGTACAAGTAATGACATTATTATTAATTCGCTATTAGTAACAGAAAACAATATTTTCATTTTGACCAATTCAAATTTCAAATATTTTATCAATAACAAGATAATGGATACATAACCGTAAAAAATGAAACTATAATATATATAAATCATTCTTAGATCAGTGTTCAATGTTTGAAAACTGTCGGACAATGTCCAATGTCTGATAACATCTGACAACAATCTTTTAGACTATGTTCGACATCCAACAGGTTCGACAGACATCTATGAGACAGTTTCTGATGTCTAACAATATTTGACAAGTTTCTATCTGATAGTCTTTGATGTCGATAGAGTTTGCTAGAAGATTATTAGATAGTGTCCGATGGATGTCTAATATTGTCCAACAATATTTGACAAGTTTCTATCTGATAGTCTTTGATGTCGATAGAGTTTGCTAGAAGATTATTAGATAGTATCCGATGGATGTCTAATATCGATTATCATCTTCAGCCTCCAGCCAATTCCACCTTTTTCATCCCATCTCAAACTTCTAAAATCAACATAATTTTATTTTTCAATTAAAATACAAGTTAGAATACAATCAATCTTGTGTTATGGTTGATGTCCAAGATTGATTAAAAACAAATGATTTCTCCATCTCCGTCATATCTTCCAATCTTACAACTACTCTTCCTTAATTTACACAAAGGAGTGAATGGGCTCTTATGTTGTTTCTTTAGCTAGAACAAAACAAAGCTTGATTTTTTGCTCAAGCAAAGTGAAGTGAGGGTTATTAAATGGAGTGGGGGATGAGAGAGATGGAGGTTAAGGAAAGAAGAAAGTATGAAAAATGGCAATTTGGTCTTTTCTCAATCAACAGAATCATGGCATGCAAAAAATTAGGGAGAAAGACATATTTAGAAGAGACTCCTAAAATAGGGGAATATTTTACATTTTCCCAAAAATCCTCACGATTCATGGTTTCATCATAAAGGTATATATTATGATCTATACACATATAAATGAAGACTATATATGCAAAACGTTTTTCCTAAGATTTTCATCATAGTTAAGTTTAGCCTTGCATTTTCAATAATATGACTGGTTATTAGGATTCTTCTAGCCAAAAAAATCAAATTAGAATTTCATGCATATGGAATTATTCTTAATTAATGTATTTATCGATCTTCAATAATGTCGTTGACTATTCTCCACAAAAGAACATTTTACATTTTCTTAAACACAAGTTGTTAAATTATAATTATATATATATATAGTGATAGCAAATCAGACATGTATTTTACACAACATAATAAAGAAAACAGTAAAGTAAGAAATTATATTAATTGGTTTAGTTAATTGATGTCAATATGAGACGGGAAGATTTTATAAAGAATGGTGCTATGAAATATTAATTGAGTTCCCTTATCTATCCAATTATATCTCTTATCTAATCATCATCTTATTGCCAACTATAATTTTATCATGATTATGCATGGTCGAAAAGAGACCAACGCGAATTTTTATTTGACGAAATTTATTTAGCAAAAGAGTCCTAATATCGAACAACACCACTTTCAGAAAACAGATAATCCATATCAAAAGAATAAAACAATACACTTAACTTAATCAATCAAAAGCTGACAAATTAAATTAAAAACCCTTTTAAGATATACAGATAATTATCCAAAAATATGTAATTGAATACAATATTCCTAAATCAATCAAAAGCCAACGAAATAAAATAAAAACCCTATGTTGAATATAGAGATCATTATTGAAAGAAAATTTATCGTCCTACCATCCAACAGTTCTCTACCCAAAAGGTTCTCTTGGCTCATTCCCAAAATCTCTCTTCTAATGCAATGACATGAACTTTCTAGTAATCTCATCTCTCCATGCCACATAATGAACAAAATCGAATAATGCAGAGACTCGCACTTTCTGTCCTTTTACACAGTGGCCTTCAGCCCCACTAATGAAGTAGAACATTGCGTCGCGGTCTAGCTCAATCTTGGTGTTACCATCTTTGTATTCTTTAATCGGGTGCGCTGTATTGCAGGCTTCATAGTTCTCTTTGCTCACTTGAAGCACCGAGTCACTCTTGCCATCGTACTTAAAGACTGCAAAACACAAGAAATCAAGATAAATAAATAAAGAGAGTCCTAGCTCTATGACAGAAAGTGAAAAGAAACGCAAGAAAATAACAAAGTTACATATGATTTTAAGATATGGGAACTTTACTTAGAGAATCGCCAACGGCAAAATCAGTTTTATTGGACCATTGATCTAGATAATCAACAGATGCTGGATTTGTCCAAGAATTCTCATGGCCTCCAACTACAATTTCTTCTATGGGTTTAAAGACTCTTCGAATTTTGTATAGACTGAGATCATCATCATCATCAACTCTTTTGGGTAAGTTTAGGACTCTCACTACTCTTTTGCCTTCCGTCTCAGGGAAGGTAAACATCAACAAGAAGAAGAGAGCCAAAATCGCAGTTGAAGTTTTCCAAGAAGCCATAATTATACAACCCAAAAATCAACTCCGGTCATAGGGTTTTGCATCTTTATATAATAGAACTCCGAAGGACGTGGGGCTGCATTTGGCTTGGGTGGCAGCCCAACTCAACCGTTCCTTACGTAATTTGAAGGAATATTGTTACGTGAGCTCCACTAAAACTCTTCTAAGTCCCTTCTTAAATAAAAATTTTTTGAAAAGATTATCTTATAAATGTTTCTCTTTTATCCCATAAATACCCTGTTATCACTTCTCTTTGATTTGAAGCATGATTTTTATGGGGTTCAATGAAACTCCCAGCAGAATTTCCAGATTTAAGTGGCGATTTTTTTTTTATTATTTGAAATCTATAAACATCATATTTATATTTTTTTATTCTAATATCTGAATTGAAATATCTATAAACTAATAGTTTTATACATATATCTCTATTCATATATACTATTTTCATTTGTGATTTTATTTCACACAGTAAAAATATTTATTACCAATATTTATTATGAATTTAATTTATTTAAATGTGTATAATAGGTAAAGAAGTTATTCTTTTATTTTTTTTAAATAATTTGATATATAAATAAGCTAAATAACCATAAAACAATTTTAAAAATATTTAGAGAACTATAATCTAAAATTAAAAATAAATAATAATGTTCAAAAATTAAAATATTAGAATATATATAACTTAGTCATAATTAAATTTTATAAGGTATTTAAGAGAATTAAAGGAGTAATAAATAATTCAGACATTTGCATTCAGATAAAAACTAAAAATTTTAGCTTTTTCCATTCATATGAATGTGTCTTAAATTAACAGGTTGATTTTTATTTTTTTATTTTTGTTGAAGTCTGACCTTAACTTATTATTCATCTTCAAATCTTTTCATCATGTATTTCTTCTTAAGATTTAATCAGTACATTTTTATGTGAATGAAAAAACTAAAATTTTTAGCTTTGACCTGAATTCAAATGTTTGAATCATTTATTTCTACTCTAGTCCTCTTAATGCTCTTATCAAATTCAAATAAGACCAACTTGTACATAGCCCAATATTTTAATTTTAAAAAATTATTATTTATTTCTAATTTTATTTTATAATTCTCTATATAATTTTAAAATTATTTTATGGTCACCATACTTCTTTCAGAAAAAAATAACTTCTTTACCCTATTATACATATTTAAATAAATTAAATTCATAATAATTTTGATATGTAAGTATTTTTACTATGTGAAATAAAATCACAAATGAAAATAATATATATAAATAATGATATATATGTAAAATCATTAGTTTTTAAACATTTTAATTTGAATATTAAAATTAAAAAATATACCATTTTGATTTATATATTTAGACCTATTTTGAATCCGGACAAAAAAAAATTGCGCCTAAGTCTTAGTAATATATATATATATATATATATATATATATATATATATATATATATATATATATATCATAAAAGGATCAGAAGTTTGAGAACAAGTTAAATTCAGATTTCATACCAAAAAACTGTGCAATATATAACAGTTGAGAAATAAGAAAAACCAAAATGAGTATGTTTTGATATCTGAATTCTTCCAAGTGCAAACTAAAAGTAAAGCAATAAAAAAATAATGCCAAATTGGAAAACCAATAGACAATAAACCGAAACTATCCTGGAAGTTAACCATACTGAATTAATTAATTCAAGTTTATTGAGTACAACAAGCCTCATATTGGAGAGGAAACTTAAATAAAACAGAAATAGAGAGACTTAGAATTATAAAGTCATTATATAGATTTTTTTTCCTGGAAAATGAAGAGAAAACTTGATGGTAATTAAAGTATTAATGTGATTATTAATAGAGTTTAGGGAATTCATTTTTTTCTTTTGGAGAGAAGGAAAAATCGGAACAGTTAAATTATCATGTCCATGTGCTATTTTTGTTGCAGAGGAGAATCTCTTAGGACTTTTTAGTAATTAGATTTTTAGATAGATTTTTAATTTAAAAAAATAAAAAGAGGGGCTTAGATAGAGTTTTAGAGGTGCTTCAATAACAATACTCTTTTAATAAATATAAAACTAAGGAGTTCTATATGTACAATACGCGACATAATAAAAAATAAATAAATCAAGAACTTATATTAATTGGTTTAGTTAATTGATGTCAATATGAGATGGGAAGAATTTATAAAGAATTGTGCTAGAAAATACTAATTGATGATGCATCACTCAATAAGTCAATATTCAAAGAAAAAAAAGATTTTAATATGGACTTATAATGTTGGGGATGCAATGTACACTCAGAACAGAATTTGGTAGAAAATTAACTTGTATTAACAGAGAAAATCCATATACAAGATTTACACAAAAACTCCCCTAAACTATTTCCTGGAGCTCTTCTGGCTCTCTCACACTCTCAGAACTCTCTGGTTCTGAATCGGACTCTCTCTGGAGTTTCTCTGATACATAAACAAGGCAGAATTCGTCCCATATTTATAGGGAAATTCTGCATATAATTTCAACAAAGTTAGGTGGGTAGTTCACCTAACCTTGACTTACCATATGGGAGGTGCCTACCTCCATTGACTCAACTCATTCATATGGGAGGGATCTAGAAACTCCATGCATGAGCTCATCAATTCTCGCCCTCCATCCCATGTGAAAGGGGATAACTACAAAAGTAATTAGACAGCTTCTAGTCCAACTATGTCTCTGCATAGTTCTAGCTTGTCTCTGGTGACTACTTTTGTTAACATGTCGGCTGGATTCTCTTTAGTATGAATCTTCACAAGCTTCAACAGTTGCTTGTCTATCACCTCGCGTATCCAATGATAGCGGATGTCGATATGCTTCATTCGAGAATGGTACACTGAATTCTTGCTCAGATCCAGAGCACTTTGACTGTCACAGTGTACTTTGTACTCCTTTTGCTCGATCCCAAGTTCTTGGAGAAACCGCTTCAACCACAACATTTCCTTTCCAGCTTTCGCTGCGGCAATGTATTCTGCCTCTGTCGTGTATAGCGCAATACACTTCTGCAGTCTTGACTGCCATGACACAGCTCACCCTGCAAAAGTGTAAACAAAACCTGATGTAGATTTCCTACTGTCAGGATCTCCGGCCATATCTGAATCTGTATAGCCTTTCAAGATTGGATCAGCTCCCTCATAACACAAGCATATCTTCGAGGTACCTTTTAAGTATCTAAGAATCCACTTGACTGCCTCCCAATGTTCTTTCCCTGTATTGGAAAGAAATCTACTCACGACTCCAACAGCATGAGCAATATCTGGCCTTATACACACCATGGCATACATCAAACTTCCAGTAGAAGAATAGGGCACCGACGTCATGTCCTCTATCTCTTTCTTGGATGAGGGACATGATCTCTTGCTCAGCTTGAAGTGATTAGCCAGTGGTACACTAACTGGCTTGGCACCATCCATGTTGAAACTTTGAATCACCCGTTCAACATATTTCTCCTGAGACAGCCATAATTTCTTCTGTTTCCTGTCTCGACGAATGTGCATCCCTAAGATTTGCTGAGCTGGTCCCAAGTCCTTCATATCAAAGGTTTTTGAAAGTTCTTTCTTCAGCTGTTTTATTTTTGTTGCATCTTTCCTGACGATCAACATATCATCCACATATAACATGAATGCAACAAAGTCTCCACCTGGAAGTTTCTGAAAGTAGACGCATTGGTTTGCAGCGGTTCTTTTGTACCCATGACTCACCATGAAAGAGTCAAACTTCTTGTACCATTGTCTTGGTGCTTGCTTAAGGCCATACAAGCTCTTTTTGAGCTTGCACACGACGTGTTCTTTTCCTTGAACCTCAAATCCTTCTGGCTGCTCCATATAGATTTCTTCATGCAAGTCTCCATGAAGAAATGCTGTCTTCACATCCATCTGTTCAAGCTCCAAATCAAGACTTGCGGTCAATCCGAGGATGATGTGGATTGAGGACATTTTTACTACCGGTGAGAAGATTTCATCAAAGTCAATTCCTTTCTTCTGAAGGAATCCTTTTACCACCAACTAGGCTTTATGCTTTATAACCTTTCCTGTTCCATCTTTCTTGAGCGTGAATACCCACTTGTTCTTCAGTGCCTTCTTTCCGTCTGGGAGCTTGACCAGTTCATAAGTTTTATTCTTCTCTAGAGAATTCATCTCATCTCGCATTGCATGCAGCCATCGTTCTTTATCTGGATGAGATAATGCTTCACGAAAGCTTTCTGGCTCCCCCTCATCAGTAAGCAGTGTATACTCTGATTTCGGATATCTCCTCGACGGAATCCGACCTCGCTCAAATCGTCGTAGCTGAGATTCTTCATTTCCAGGAGGTACAACAGCTTCAACAGGTAATTGTGGCTCCCCCGGCTCAGCAATCTCTTCATTTTCCTCCTCCTGATCTGCTTCTGGAATTTTTTCTAGTACTTCATCATTTCTTGTGGCATTTGGTGTTGAATCTGCAACAATATCTGGGGCACTGCTAGTGGGATTTTTAGATATTGTTGTCTTTTCAGCGTCTTCATATGTTTGGTCTTCATGGAATACGACATCTCTACTCCAGATGACTTTCTTTTCTTTGGGATCCCATAATCTGTATCCGAATTCTTCATCTCCATAACCGATGAAGATACATGGTACAGTTCTTGCATCGAGCTTCTATCTGAGCTCCTTGGATACATGTACGAAGGCTAAACAACTAAACACTTTCAAATGATTGTAGGAGGGCTTTTTATTAGACCATACCTTTTCTGGAATCTCGAAGTTTAGTGGTACTGATGGAGTTCTGTTGATTAAGTAACAGGCGATACGAACTGCCTCCCCCCAGAATGGCTTGGGTAACTTAGCTAATCTGAGCATGCTCCTGACCCGTTCCATGATGGTTCGATTCATCCTCTCGGCCACTCCATTGTGCTGTGGTGTGCGTGGGACCGTTCTTTCATGTCGAATGCCATATCTCCGACAGTAAGCATTGAACTCTCTAGAGGTATACTCGCCTCCATTATCTGACCGGAGACATTTTAATTTCTTACCTGTTTCACGTTCTACCATGACGTGAAACTCCTTGAACTTCTCCAGAACTTCATCCTTCGTCTTGAGGAAGTACACCCACACTTTCTGAGATGCATCATCAATACAGGTCAAGAATTACCTTTTACCGCCTAGACTTTCCACTTCGAGAGGTCCGCATACATCACTGTGTACTAGCTCCAACAACTTTTATTTCTTCACTGATGAGGAGCTGAATGACACCCTCCGTTGTTTCCCGTACAAACAATAGTCGCAAGGATGAGACACTGCATCCTTGGAAACAATGATCAGCTTCTTCTTCTGGAGGGTTGATAAAACCTTCTCACCCATGTGACCGAGCTTTTTATGCCACAAATCCAGAGGTACCATATACTCTGCTACATGAAGACTCTCTCCGTTTATCTTTACATGGGTCCTGTAAAGATTATCATATAATTTACCTCGAGCAACCACCATGACCCCTTTCAACATCTTCCATGTACCATTGGTGAAGTAGCTCTCATAACCTTGCTGATCAAAGGCTTTTACCGAGAGCAAGTTGAGTCGAAGATCTCACATGATGAACGTCTTTCAAAGTTATTTTGCATCCGACTTTCGTTTGGAATTGAATATCGCCAATTTCCATAATTCTGGTAGTGCTGTTATTTCCCATCTTCACTATCCCAAAGTCTCCTACTTTGTACGTGGTGAAGACCTCTCTGCAAGGAGTGACGTGGCAGGAAGCTGCTGTGTCTAATACCCATTCTATTCCTTGATCTGCTGTGTGGAAGCACGTCTCTTCTGCACAAATGGTCACATCTTCTATAACAGTGACTCGTGGTTCTTCACTACTTTATGCTTGTGAACTCTCCTGGTTCTGCTTCTGAAGACTGCAACAGTTTTTCTTCATGTGACCCTCTTTGCCACAGTGATAGCATTTGTAGGTGGGTCTCCGCCCATCTATTGACCTGCCCCTTCTGTTTGTCGATCTACCTCTTCTCCAGTCTTCACCTCGAGACTGCCTTCCTCGATTCTCCATTATGTAGGCTTCATCTTGACTGGCGCCTGTATATTTTCTTCTCGCCTCCTCGTTCATCAAGGCATCCTTAACCATTGACAAGGTAAGTTTGTCTCCGGGTGCTGAATTACTGATGGAGACCACTAACGTCTCCTATGAATCTAGAAGGGAACTGAGAAGTAGAAGGGCTTGTTCTTCGTCTCCAAGCTGTAACTCGACTGCTGTCAACTGATTCACCAAGTTCTGGAACTCACTTATATGTTCTGCTACGGGAGTTCCGCTCCGCAACTTCAAGTTTACAAGCCGTCTCATCAGGATGGCTTTGTTCCGTGCTGACTTGGCTTGATACATACTCTCTAATTTTGTCCATAGAGAATATGCATCTGTTTCCTTGGCTACATAGTGGAAGACACTGTGGTCGATCCATTGCCTGATCTGACCGATGCATTTTCTGTTAATTTTCTTCCACTCTGCCTCTTTTTCTGTCTCAGGTCTCTGCCCTTGAAATTCTATAGGATCATATAGATCCTTACAACTAAGGAGATCCTCCATCCTGGGTCTCCATAGTGTGTAATTGGTAGTAGTCAATTTAATCATGGCTCCGGATGATTCTTCCATTTTAGAATAATTAATTCACTAAAATGAAAATTGAATTTCAAAAATCTGAGCCTACCGTTACGTGCGGAACGGTTAAAAATGGTGGAATAGCCTCTTCCGGGGCTCAAAAATTCTTTTTATGCAATAAATACGAAGCTTGGAAATTCTAAGGACTAAACTGAAATTTCTTAAGGACTAAACTGAAATTTCAGAAACTAAAAGGGGGCATAATGTCATTAACCAGAGTTACAGGGGCCATAAATTTTCTAAGGACTAAAATGAAAATTTTACAAATTTAGGGGGTCATAAATAATTACTCGAAAATACAGGGGCCAAACGAATTTCAGAAAGATATGCTGACGTGGCAGCGTCTGGACACGTGTCGATGACGTGGCTCTGCTGACGTGGCTATACTGACATGGTCGCTGGCGTGGCAAATGTGTGCTTACGTGGCGGATGATGTGGCGTTGACGTGGGTCGTCTTCTTCCTTGAGACGCGCGTGTGGCGAGTGAGGCTAGTGAAGCCCACTCGCAGTGCAGGCTGGTGGCGCGTGCAGCGCGTGCGGCTTCTCTGGACGTCGGATCGATCACCGAAAAATTGCAGAATGATCAACACGACGTCACGAACACACTGGACACTTCAAATTCGGAATTCGAACACTTTCCGAAAATTCGCAATTTTCCAGAAACAGGGGACTAATTTTCTCTAAATTTTTTCTCTCTGTTCTGATGTTCTAGGAGCTCAACGAGGCTCTGATACCACTTGTTGGGGATGCGATGTACACTCAAAATAGAATTTGGGAGAAAATTAACTTGTATTAACAGAGAAAATCAATATACAAGATTTACACAAAAACTCCCCTAAACTATTTCCTGGAGCTCTCCTGGCTCTCTCACACTCTCAAAACTCTCTGGTTCTGAATCAAGCTCTCTCTAGAGTTTCTCTGATACATAAACAATGCAGAATTTGTCCCATATTTATAGGAAAATTCTGCATATAATTTCAACAAAGTTAGGTGGGTAGTTCACCTAACCTTAACTTACCATATGGGAGGTGCCTACCTCCATTGACTCAACTCATTCACATGGGAGGGATCTAGAAACTCCATGCATGAGCTCATCATATAATACATAATATTATTCATATTCATATTGTATATTGAGTGGTGTTACATTTTTAAACTATTTCCATAAACTTTTCTATACAAACCAATGTTACTTCAAAGCATGATCACCAAATTACCACATCATTATCCTAATTAATGACATAATTAGTTTTTGTAATTCACTTACCCAATTATTACATCGCACATCAAAGTAATAAATTTGTATTAAAAAATTCATAATAGCAGTGTTATGTATTAAGAGTGGATAAAAACATTGTATAATAGCTTAATTATCATTTCCCATCTGCCACAATCCTACATATAATAAAAATAGTCTTTTCTTGAACTTTGAATTATGAAACATATTTTTTCCGTCGAGTATGGAGCCATTATGATTGTTATTTCATTGCTCTTACATTTTTATCAAAATTCTTGGCAACTTCCAGCTACTATTTTACCTACTCAATATCACATTGTTCATCTGTAGACCTTCCCTATATAAGATGCTTGAAGCAGCCTTCGAACCTACCTCCCTATGTTGACAAGATTTTCTTTTGCCCATCATCCTATCGTCTTCTTACCTCTTATTTAGCCAAAAAAAAATGGTCTGTTTGCTCTCGATCATCACTTTCTTAAGTATCAAACTCACCTTAACAACTACCAATATCACCAACACAAATGACGAGATTGTTGCACCCATCAATCCTAAGAGGTTAGTAGCAAAACTCCTCCACCATGATTCCCTATTTTACATCCCCAACAATACAATTGAACACTTCGCTGAACGAATCCTACACACTTCAGTAACCTTTTTCAACTATTTATCTCAAATTACTTCTGAGGATCCCAGTATTCGATTTAATCTTCGTCCTTCAACGGCTTTAGACCAAATTGCACATTATGTAAGGTCATCCGTTGGCAAGCCACCCCTTTCCACAGCTCAACATCATGGATCGTGGCAGTGACCTTACATCGGTTAACTGAAATGGTGATGAGGCCAGCTATAATTTTTAGAAGTAATTAACATAAAATTTTTGCCATGTAACGAGGGGTACTACTGCAAAAATAATTGCACCATCTTCCCTGATCGCTGCAACTACGTAGCAAAATATATACAAAATCGTGTCCAATCAAGCGGAATCCTTGATACAGAGAAGTTCACTTAGTATATTAGATGACGATTTTTTTTAGGCAAAGGATATAGATGTTGGGTGCCGTGACTCGACCATGCTTTTCAATCTAAAAAAATTACTGGAGTTGTTGGACTTTCGAGTCACAGACCCAAATTCTCTTCAGTCGAATTGTTAAACTCAATTTTCCTACTGTGTTGGTAACATATTTGTTGGCGCTTATAGCCGTAACAAATTAATTATAGGTGGGGGCTCTATGGTTGATGGAGATTCAACTCCTCTCGTTATTGAGGGCTGCTCCTATATAATCTTTGAGGGCATCATATAATATAAGGGAGAAAATGTTAGACATTGATCTAGATGACTTCAAGAAAACATCAAGAGGCAACAGTCAAATAATCATGGAGAGGGTTACCCTATTGACCTGGCTACTCAGAAGTGTATACGAAAACTTGGAAGTGTATTCGAAATTGCGAATCTCGGTGAAGAATTCGGCTGAGGATTTCTGATGATGACACAGAGCAGTGGAAGTTGTGCTGGTATAGGAAGGTCAAAGATTTGATTGGCTTTCCCACAATGATATTGCATTTTGCTGATGGGGCTAATTTGGTTTTGGATACAAGCAGTATATTTTATCAGAGAAATCCGCGTTTGTTTTGCTTGGCTTTTGTTCCTAGATAATTTAACAAAGTTAGTTGGTAAAAGATCTTGGAAACTCTACAAATGCCCCATTTTAGGAGTCTCTTTTAATAATAAACCCCTTCCCAAATATTTGTATACCATGACCCTCTAAGCCAAGAAAATGCTGAAAATTACCCTTCTTTCCATTACAACCTCCAATCCTTCAACCTTCATATTAACTCATTTCCACTTTGGCTTCTTTCCCTTAGACTTTCATAAAATTCTTAGGTTTTTAACATTGCTTTATTCAAAACACTTAGCATGAGCTTAGTAATGCATTTTTTTTTTTTTTTTATGTATGAATGTTGTATTCTTTCACTGAAATCATGTTGGAGATGAAAGTTGATAACTAAAAATCATTTCTAGACTGGTGTCTATTATCCATCAGTATTTGATAAAAGTGTATCGGACAGTGTCGATGTCTAACAATATTCGACAAAGATCTGTTAGATTGTGTTCGACATCCAATATGGTTCAACAGATGTCTATTAGACAGTATATAACATCCAACAACATTCCACAGATATCTATTAAACAGTGTTCGATGTTGACAGAGTTTGCTAAATGATTGTTAGATAGTGTCCAACGGACGTCTGATGTCGACTATCATCTTTAACCTCCAACTGATTCCACCATTTTCATCCCATCTCAAGATTCCAAAATCAACATAATTTTAGTTGTCAATTAAAATATAAATTAGAATGCAATCAATCTTACATTATGTTGATGCCCAAGTTTGATTCAAAGCAAATGATATCTCCTTTTCCTTCCTATCTTCCAATATTGCAACTACTCTTCTCTTACACAAGAGTGAATGGGTTTTTTTTTGTTGTCTTCTGAGAACAAAACAAAATTTGATTCTTGTCCAAGCAAAGTGAAGTGACGGTTATTCAATGGAGCGGCGATGAGAGAGATTGAGAATATTAAGGAAAGAGGAAAGAATAAAAAAAGGCAATTTGGTCTTTCCTTTGTCAAGAGGGTCATGACATGCGAAAAGTTGGGGAAAATGAAATTTTGAAGAGACCCATAAAATGGGGGCATAATTTATATTTTCGCAAAAATCCTCATGATTAATGGTTTTCATCATAAAGGTTTATATTATGATCCACACATATATATGAAGACCATAAATGCAAAGCTTGTTTCTTAAGATTTTCATCATTATCAAGTTTAGCCCCGCATTTTCTGTAAAATGACGGTAATTGGGAGTCCTCTAGACAAAAAAAAAAATCAAATTGGAATTTCATGCATATAGAATTATTCTTAATGTATTTATCTTCAATAAAATTGTTGACTATTCTCCATAAAACTACATTTCATATTTTCTTAAATACAAGTTGTTAAGTAAAGAAAATAGTAAATTAAGAAATTATATTAATTGATTTAGTTAAAAATTGATGTCAATATGAGATGGGAAGAATATAAAGAATAGTGCTATGAAATATTAATCGAGTTCTCTTATCTATCCTATTATATCTCTTATCCAATCTTTATCTTATTGCCAAATAACTAAATCATTGAATATGCTTGCTCAAAAAGAGACCAACATGAATTTTTATTTGACGAAATTTATTTAGCAAAAGAGTCCAAAGATCAAATAACACCACTTTTCAGAAAGCAGATAATCCATATCAAAAGAGTAACACAATACAATCAAGTTAATCAATCAAAAGATAGCAAATTAAATTAAAAACACTTTTAAGATATAGAGATAATTATCCAAAAATAGGTAATTGAATACAATGTTCCTAAATCGGTCAATAGCCGACGAAATTAATTTAAAACCCTTCTATATTGAATGGAGATATCAATATTATTCAAAATATTTTGTCCTTGCAACCCATAGTTCTCTACCCAAACGATTCTCTTGGTTCAGTCTCATCTCTCATGACATGAACTTTCTAGTCCTCTCATCTCTCCATGCCACATAATGAACAAAATCGAATAATACTAAGACTCGCACTTTCTGTCCTTTTTCACAGTGCCCTTCAGCTCCACTAATAAAGTAGAATATTCCTTGACGGCTTAGTTCAATCTTGGTGTTACCTTCTTTGTATTCTTTAATGGGGTACGTTGTATTGCAGGCTTCATAGTTCTCTTGGCTCACTTGAAGCACCGGGTCACGATTTCCATCGTGCTTAAAGACTGCAAAAACACTCGGAAAGAGAAGTTAAATGTATGGAGAGATCAGTTCTATGAAAGAAATTAAAAGAAAACAAAGTTATAGATGATATTAAGATATGTGTAATTTACTTAGAGAATCGCAAACTGCAAAATCAGTTTTTCTGGACCATTGATCGAGATAATTAACAGATGGTGGGTTTGTCCAAGAATTTTCATGGCCTCCAACTACAATTGCTTCTATGTCTTTAAAGACTCTTCGAATTTTGTATGGACTAGGATCATCATCATCATCGACTGTTTTGGGTAAGTTTAGGACTCTCACTACTCTTTTGGCTTCCGTCTCAGGGAAGGTAAACATCAACAAGAAGAAGAGAGCCAAAATCGCAGTTGAAGTTTTCCAAGAAGCCATAATTATACAACCCAAGATCAACCCCAGTCGAAGGGTTTTGCATCTCTATATAATCGAACTCGGAAGTAAGCGGGACTTAATTAGGCTTGGGCCGTAGCCCAACCCAAACATTTCCTAGTATAATTTAAAATAATAATTATATAATACTTTCAAAAATAATGAAAAATATTGATATGATATTCTAGAAATTTTAATTTTTTCTCCGTTATCTTTTAAGTTGAATTTATGTTATTATTGTTTTTATATTTTAGTAGAATGACTGGATTTTATTTTTGTCTTCAGGTTTGGTTTTTTTTTAAGAGTTCTAATGAAATTAGGACTTCGAATCCATGTGAATCTAGTAGTTAAATAGTAAATTAAAAACATTAATAGACTCCTAACTAAATAAAAATCTAACTATTAAGTGATTGATATAAAGAAATTTAAGAGATTATTATCACACGCAATATTATCACATCTTTTCTCACTTGTTGATCTCTACAACTTCAGTGGGGTTGTCGCAGAATTCTCATGGCCTCCAACTAGAATTTCTTCTATGCTTTTAAAGACTCTTCCGGGAATTTTGTCTTCTTTGTCATCAACGGCTCTTTTGGGTGTTATGACTCTTATTAGTCCTCTGGCTTCAGTCTCCAAGAAGGTAAACAATAACAGCAACATGAGAGCCAAAACCACAGATGAAGTTGAAGTCTTCCGAGAAGCCATAATTATGTGAATTCTATTTCCACATATAAAGAAAATTTTAATTTATTTAACTCTATTAATTTGTTTCATTTAAATGTTTATATTAAATAAACAAAAAAAATAATATTATTAATTTTTTAAAAATAAGGATCGTACGTATGTAAATAATCTTATTTTACTGAAAATTACTTGAAATTCTACATGCGTACAAAGATCTTTAGTAGTGAAAATTATTTAACTACTGAATTTTTTTTGATAGAATCTTTCAAGATTATATATGAATCTTGAGGGAAAAAAAATCTTCAGTGATCAATAGTCTTGGATGATGTTCTGAACAGAAAATGATCGTTCTTCTCCCTATTCTTTATTAGAGAATGCATTTCTCCCTATACTTTATGTGTTCTCTTCTTGCGGAGAAAGCTCATCACTAGCCGATTCTTTTTCCTTTTCTTTTGGCGCTGTCTGCTTACTCACATCTTATAAGACCATTAAGTGTTGAATTATTTTTTTAAATAAAGATTTAAATGAATGAAAAATCTAGTAAATAATTGTCAAGTAAGTAATTAGTTTCAGTAATGAAGATTATTTTACGAATGTAGAATATTTATCTTTAAAAAAAATCACAGTATTAGAACTTTTTACTTTCTAATATAAATATTTCAATGAAACAATTTAATAGAGTTAAATAAATTAAAACTTTTTTTCAATGGACGGAAATACAATTGATGAGGAAAGAGATAATTAAGAGATATAATTCCAATGCAATTAAACTTTAAGTCAAACTTACATTCCATATGTCATCTTATCTCAACCCTTCAATCTCCTTTAATCAAATGTTTATAGATTGACGTAGTAAAAATTGGGGCTCTTGAACTTGCCCCTTCAAATATTATATCAATAACGAGATATATACTGGACCATAACCCTACAAACACTTTTATATACAGGAATATGAGTCACAAAATGAAACATCAACTACACTCATTGAAGAATCAAAGTATGTAATAGTAAAATTCGTTGGTCAAAAAAGCTATTCGTAGAAAGACCTATATGTGTAAAGCTTATTTCGTGAAATTTTCATCGTTGTCAAATAATTAATAATAATCGTAATAAAATATTTTTTCGACCACAAATCGTAGCCTTGCATTTTCCTCTAATATGATGTTAATTAGGAATTCTCTAACAGAAAATCAAATTAGAATTTCATGGAAGAACATTTAGATTATCCTCGGTCCATTTGTCTCTTTAGTTTTGAGACTATATATGTCCGTAAAAATACAATTGACATCTCTCAAATGTGAAAATTGCAGTACAAATATTCTTAATGACATGTTTTTCTTGGTTTGGCGTACAAATCTAGTTGAACTAAATAATTATTTGATATATTTAAAACTTTTGGGATGATCCATTCTTAATCTCTATCCTGTAACAAATTCTTTTTTTATAATAATTATTTATTTTCTTCATTAATTTTTATCCCTTGATGGGTCACTGAAATCTTATTTTCACGCAGAGTTTTTGCATTTGTAATACGAATAAAATGTAGAAATCCTTACTTAAACAAGAGAAGTTAAAAAGAAGTAAGAAAAAGAAAATGATAAAGAAACTACTAAAACAAGTATCCATAATTCGAACTATATGCCCATCCAAGAATACATAAATACATACATACACACATATACATATATATATGTATGTATATGTGTGTGTATATATATATATATATAAGAGAATTATCAGTGCGCGCTTTCTCATTCGAGAAGTTATAAAAGTAGTTATAAGTTTGGTAAACTCAATATTAAGCCAACAGCATACAACAACAATGATGTATTGGCTTCAATAGCACTAGTTACAGAAATATCTTATATTAAATAATTTTTCTCTAATGCATGAAACTATTGGAAAGGAGGATAAAATAACAAAAAAAAAATTGTATTAAGTTCGCAGCCATATATTAGGCATTAAAATATTAAGTGCAAAGTTGGCTATATATATATATATATATATATTAAACTTCTCATGCCAATTGAGCCAGGAGATTATGTGGCCGTGTTTGGATTTGATAATATTTTGCTTACACCCAAATTGGTTCTATGTACGATAATGAATGTTTAAATATTATCGTTTCTTGAGAGATATCTACCACATATGGGCTATGATGTTTGTATTATACGTATACATACATGTTATATATTTTATTTTATTTTATATATATATGCTGCAGAAGACTTAATTTGTTTTTTCTGGTCATTATTAATTACGTCAACTCATCCTGCGTTTAATTCCTAATTCTTTTATTGGATGTCACTAGAGGCGAGAGCCCAACTCATGCTACGTACTTTATGGTGCAAATTTACTACACTATATTTTCAAGCTTCTGATGGATGCTTGTGAGTCTTGACATCATCTTGTCTTCATTTTTTATAAAACTCATCCCTCTCGAAGCTCTTGTGTCAGCATTATCTATTAAAAAACTAAAATTACCAAATATTTCATATTTTGTACTTCACCCAACTTAGCACAGTTCTGCATCTGCAGCTTCCGAGTTGACTAGTTAATATATTATGATAGATTTAGTGGTAGAACAAGGTTGGCTAGCCCAGCCCCGACTTTTGGGAAAAGTTTTAATTTCATGTGAAAAGTTAAAAATTTGATGCTTATAACCTTACTTCAAAATCAAATTTATTACTTATACGCCATCTAAACTTTAGATGAACAAAAAATTTATGTGCAAAAAAAAAAAAAAAAATCAGTATTCATCTTAAACCACATTTAAAAGAAAATTTCCTTTATGTAATATTTACTATTTTTTACTGTTTTGTATAAAATATAATCACTTATATCCTAATATACCAAATTAGAACTTTCAATTATTCTCCTATATTTCTCTCTAAAATTTTTATTTAATATTTAAATAATAATAAATATATATCTTGTTTACCTTGCACATTTCATGTATATATAGAATTTTTTCATAAAAAATTAGTTATCCACTAAACATTAATAAGAATTTTGGCCCACGAAAATATATATATATATTCTGGTTACGCCCCTGATTGCATTATAAATTATAGTTTTAATTTATTTCAGGTAGCTTCAACATATTTAATTCCTCTTGGATTGTTGTTTGCTTAGCAGCTTCTTTCATTTAATTTTGAACTGCTTATGTTGTTCATTTGTTTAATGGAAATTGAGCATTCCATAACTTGTATTCCGTTGCTTGCAAATTCTCATTGGCTACCTTATGCAACTTCATTCATTCAAATGCATTTATTCGCTAAAGTTATTAAAATGCATTTATTCAAATTATCACAAAACTAATTCATTCCACCACCAAACTCCTAAAAATTGCCAAAGTAATGCATACTACCAAACTCCTTAAAAATCAGTCACCAATCAACAAAGTAATAGAGACTACAAAACTCATTAAAAATCAATTACCAAACTAATACATACTACAAACTCCTTAAAAATCATCAAAGTAATGCATACTACCAAAGCATTGAAAATCTATAAAGTAATGCATCCCATCTACCTAGTTCTCATAATTTGTGTTTGTCATAATTTGTGTTTGTCAATTAAAATATATATAAATACAATACAAATCTATATATATTATAGTAATGATATTATTACTTCAAAATTTTAGTAAGAAACCATAATACTTTGATTTTAATTGCTTATTCAAATTTCAAATATTATTTAGTTAACAGACACTAGAAACATAACCTTAAAAACGGCACTACTATGCATCCCATCTTCGTAGCTGTTCTCATCCTCTCTGTTTTTCATCTACCTAGTTCATATTATTTGTTTTTTACAGCACTATTATGCATCCCATCTACCTAGTTCTCATTCTTTCTGTTTTTCCTCTACCTAGTTCATATTCTTTTAAATCAGCCGTACTTGGTTATGGCTATTTATGCTATAATGGAATGTATCCTTCTGCTATTCGCTTTGCTCGGTGGGTTTGTACTATGACTACAACCACCGACATCAACCCTGCCAGTACCCCAATGCCGCTACTACCAGAGGGCTCAACACCACAATAATCACTGCAAACGCTAGCACCAAACACAAAAGCTTGGTGTTAAAGCTCCACCATTATAGCCTTTATGATAGTACTTTCAAGGATTATTTTGAAAGTACAATAAAAACTTCTTTGCTTGCAAAGACTTGGCGATCAGATCTTTTCTTGTTTAATATGCACTTATTATTTATAAAATTCTGTGTGGGTAAAAATATTAATGTGAAATTATTGTTAATATAAATGTAAGATTATATTTTATACTTATCATATTAGTTTAGTAATTGTTTTATATTATGTTTATAATATATATAGATTTTTATTGTATTTATATATATTTTAATTGTTAAATCTATTATCATGAATTAAATCCTATGAGGAATGTAAAAACAACTTGCTTGAGTTAATTATAAGAAATAATTATGTTAATATACTTAATTCTGCGTACTGGGTGATAATTAACTGAAAATCATCATTATTTTTTATATAATATAAGAACTTCATAAAAAAATAATTATATTTTCAACCTAAAATTATTATTATAAAAAATTATTATTATTACTGAAGCTGAAGATATCTCCCTTACAAAAGGCAACTCTACCCGGTGTTCAAAAACCCTCAAAAGTAAGTCATTTCACAGGGACTTTATAAGTTGAGACGTAACATCTCAAAGTAATTTGGACCAATTGGTATTAATTTGTAGGATGAAGGGTTTGCTAGCAACCTTTCTTCATAAATCTACCACTAATAAAATTATAGACCCTTCTGATATCCAATGTATATATTTTATCCTACTTCGTTCTCTACCCATACGATTGTCTTGCTCACTCTCTTCTCTCATCCTTCTACGAAAATCATTGTGTTCTTTATTGATCTTATGTCTCCAATATGGAAAATGATCGAATACTACAAAGACTTGCACTTTCTGTCCTCTTTCAGGATGGCCTCCAGCTCCATTAATGAAGTAGAATGATCCTTCACGGCTCAGTTCGATCTTGGTGTCACCATCTTTGTACTCTTGCATCGGTTGCAAGAGTATTGCAGGCCTCATAGTCCTCTTTGCTCACTGAAGCACTGAGTCTCTCTTGCCATTGTACTTAAAAGACTATAAAAAACAAGAACGAGTTAAATGTAATGTATAGAGAGAGTTGTCTGGAGAGAAAGTGGCAGAAAACAAAGTTTAGTATGATTTTAAGATAGGACATTTACTGAGAGAATCGCCAACTTCGAATACGGATTTTGTGGGGCCATTGATCGAGAGATTGTGGGATTTTCCATGATTCTCATGCCCTCCAACTAGAAATTCTCATACCCTTATTACTTGACTCGTCCCGGAATTTTGTCTTCTTTTTCATCACACACTCTTTTGAGTTTTATAACTCTTATTACTTTGGCTTCAGTCTCCGAGAACGTTAATAATAACAAGAACACGAGAGCCAAAATTGCATTTGAAGTTGAACTTTTCCAAGAAGACATCATTATGCACACAGCTTAAAAAACAAGCGCCAATTGGAGGGTTTTGAATGCATATCTTACATAAGAGTACTCGGAAGGAGGTGGAACTGAGTTGGGCTTGGGCCGTAGCCCAACCCAACCTTTCCTTGAAGTATATATATTTAAGTAAAAATAAAAATTATATTATACTTTAAAAATAATGAAAAAAGATTAAAATGATATTTAGGACAACTAAATAACTATATTCTGCGGTTTCTTTTATGTTAAATTTATCTTAAGACTTTTTTTTTTTTTAAAGAATGATATATTTAAGGATTATAAATTGATGATGTGGGTTGTGAGTTATGACTTTGTTATCAAGAAGTTGTATTTCCAAGAGTCGGATGGGAGCTTGTGGATGATTAATTAATTAATTGATAAAGATGACAAGATTAATTGGTCCATTCAGGTCTAGTCAAAGTGGCACTCACAGTTTATTATGGACGCAGATGATTGCCTCAGTTTCTGACATAGTCAATTCAATGTGGTAAGCACGGACAACTCAAAGTCAAAAGGTCAAGAAATCATTGCCCTGGATGCCCACTGCGTTTGAACTTTGAAATGAGAGGCATTTTCAACACTGCTAGATTATGCTGAAATCTTTACATAGAATCAAGTTGTTCGAAATAGAAGCGCAGCATATACAAGGGAAAAGACCACTCTATGTTGAAGCAGAAGCGGACATTCCTTAATGTGCTCCAAAATGCTCAAACAATCCCTTACAGAACTCTTAATTTCATCGTCTTCACCTAGCTTGCCTCCATACCTTTGTCTCTCTTCTTGGTTTTTTTATGAGAATACCGTCCAAACTACACTGGTCGAATCATTAGAAATACTCCGAGAAAATTCAGGTTATCTCAAGCATGACTGGCCAGCAACATTCCGTGTAGCTAGAGAAATGATCAAGGATTCTTCTTACGGATTGATTCAACTAGGTATCTTTTATCTGGTGCCTCTTTTACCTCCTAGAGCTCAGCACTGCAATCTTCACCCTTCATTTGGCCAAAGATATGTGTACAGAAGAGACACGTGTGACGACTATAAATGAAATGGTAAGTAAACCCATCAACAGAGGAAGAATTAAAGGCAATTTTATCACATCTGCATACGTCATCTTCCTGTCAACTTCTTTTCTAGTTGGATCGATATGGCTCGTGACAAAATACTATATTATTTGGAGATGCTTTTCCTACAACATGTTTTTGGCTGCTTTATTCAGAGCAGGTTGCGTTATGCTGCTGGTGAAATACCTACAATTTAGTGTTCTGTGGAATATGAGTATTGTTATTTCTGTATTGAAGGAGATACATGGGGCTCAAGCATTGCTACTCTCAACTTGTTTTATCAGAGGCAGTGAGGGGAAATGGGTTTTCTGGATGCTTGCTTTCTTCATTTGGGACTTTGTTGTAGAAGTGGCTTGCCTCTACACTGGATGCAATGGGAAAGATTGGCTAAATGTTGCAAATGCTAGCTTGCTTTGCGTAGGCAACGCAATGAAGTGGGTAGTCTCTATGATCTATTTCTACCATTTGCAAAAACTTGAAGAAGGATGATGAAGAGGTAGGAAAACCAGTTAAAATTTGTTCATAAGACTCTTTACATGGCTAACTGAAATGAAGCTCCGCAAACTAATTACTTGCTTTGCCTGTGGGTCATGCTACAGCACACAGCCACTTTTTTTATTTTAAAAAGTCGTAAAAAATGCTGCTGTGTCCATACAATTGCTGTACTCTTAACCAAATCCTTTGCGTGTCGACATGTGGTAACTCGTGCCAACAAAAGTATGTATTTGCAATTGGTCCATTTTCAGGTCCAGAACTTAAGCGCAGCTTTATTTGTGCATCTCCAAACACAGTAAACTAATGCACCCTCTGAACTCTAGGGCCCATCGAAAAATTTTCTTGTATCCTGAATATGCGAAGATCTTGAGGAACAAGTCTAGCCCAGTTCACAGACAGTTAAGAAAGAGTGATTTACACCAATAAACTACGATTAGAACCACACGTAAAAATACTTTGGAATTGGTACTGAGAAACCCCATCTATAAACTTAATGTCAATTGCCTTCGATGTGCCACTTAAATTCTGAAACCAGAGCTTCGGGAAATGGCATCTTTGGTGCTTCACTCAACCTTCTAATATCATGGATAATACTGTACAGTACAACAGCAGAATTTAACCCACAATAAGTAAAAAGCTAAACTGAACTTATCCTTCAAAACCGCATGCAGAAACTTTTGATGGGCTACCAGGTTTAGATGAAAACGAATTGTTTATTCCTATTGACCTCGACCTAGCCAAACAGCTTCCTAATGAGATCTTAACACAATTAAAAGCAATTAGCATACTATTTTGCCAATCCTATAGCTTCCACCAAGATAATGGATGAACAAATTTATAATCAGAGACCATACATACACACATACATACATACAAAGGTGAATTCATAAACAACAAAAAGAAGGCTCCAAAACAAAGATAATATAAGAGATCTAACATAAACTTACAGCCGCAAGGGGCTGATTTGCCTCCAACAAAGCAACAAGTTTATAGCAGTAAATCATCACACCATTGTAGGACATAATTGAGTTGAGGCAACACATTCATTTCAGGAGCGTTTTAACTATTGACTTGACATTCAGCTTCTTTAAATCTGTATATGACTGTCCACAACCGACGAACATCACCGGAGCCCCAGAAACATACACCATTGACAATGCTGCTCCAACCTACACCATCAATTCCAGTTAACAATCAATGAAGTGCACAAAACATTGATGCTAAAAACCAATCTAAAATGCCAAAAGCTATTTGGTTGGGCTACAAATATTTCTCCCTTGTCGTGAAACAAATATGATATAGTGTCAAACACAAGCATGGGATTACTGAAAAGTGCCCGATCATGTGGACCAACATTGGGCAGGGCAGGCTAACGAAAAAAAGAAAAAAAAGAAATTAAATGAAAAAGGAGACTTGATCAAAATATAAAAGCTCTTAGCTTAAGCACAGTTTTTTCTACCTTGTCATCAATTGTATCAAACTTGGTGAGCAATATTCCATCTATCAATCTGGGATGAGGAGAAGTCGATAGATCAGCCAGTTTCTGCAAAAACAAGGATTTTATACAACAGAGATTTAAAAAAAAAAAAAAAGAAACAAGAGAGACTCAACAAACAGCAACAAGTGAAAAGCCTGAAATATAAAACCAAACCTGATTGAACTTTGACAGTTGATCAACGGCATCATTCCCAACTAAAGCCTCTCCAACAAACAGGACAAGGTCAGGATTGTTGAGGTAAATAAGCTTTGACAGGGCCCTCATCAGTGGTTCATTATCCTAATAAAAATTATAATAGATATTAGTGCCACAATTTCATTTACAATTTAGATATTAATGAAATAAATAGCCTGATCAGCCATTCTTGATGTCATCATTGGCTTACTGTTGCTCAATTTTTTTTTCTAATTTAAAATTACAAAAAAAAAAAGGGAATTTCACTTGTAAAGTGATGATAGTAGTTATAAATCACCCACCAGACTGTCCAAATGCATGTAATATAAAACAGAGGAGATTAGGCAATACCTGCATCCGACCAGCTGTATCAACAAGAACAACATCAGAGCCATTCCGTGTGGCCTCCTGGATTGCTTCCTTTGCAACAATGGCAGGATCCTTTTCATAGCCCTTCTCAAATATAGGGATCTGGCAAGTGCCATTACAAACAAAACATAAATAAGTATCACACACCTTATAATGGGGAACAAATAGCCCTGAAAACATTACAGTGTAAACAATATTACACCTGAAGCCTACGTGCATGAGTTCGCAACTGCTCAACAGCTCCAGACCGGAATGTATCACAGGCAGCCATCATAACACTGCTCTTATGCTGGAGAAGCCAATAAGCCACCTGCAAAATCAAGTTTCTAATTAGCTTGTACTACCAGGCATATAACCCAAAACTATTTAAGGAATCTAAAAGGTGATCAGCTTAACCTTAGCTAGGTTGGTAGATTTGCCAACCCCATTAACACCAACAAAAACAACAACATAAGGCTTCCTTTGTTCCTTGGCGGCATGAACATCTCTCAGTATGTCAATAGAACGCCTAGGAGTTAAAATACGCACAAGTGCCTCTTCCATTGCTGCCTGTAGTCATAATCCAACACATATTATCAGTCTTGGAGGCAAATCTGGAAGTGAAGAAAAATTAGAGGATTCAAATATTAGAGAAAATAATGAAAACAACAAACCTGAACTGTTGAAGAAACCCTTGTAAATGATGCCAGCTTTTTACCTTCAAGACTTGCTGCCACTGATTCACATAGCTTTTCAGCTATCTCCTCAGCCTGTAAAGGCCATCATGCTTAACTCTATTAGCAGTTTCTTAACATTTAAAAGCAAACTAAGTTACAAATAATATACTTGTACAGAAAAAGAAGCAAATAGAGAAACATACCACATTCTTGGTCATTAGCCTATCCTTAAGAGCTTTTAAAGCTGGTTCCAGGTCTGCCTTCTCCAAATTTGCCTTTCCTGCAATACTGAGCACAGAAGAGTGCCAGGAAAGAAGAAAATTAATTCAATAATATAATAACGTTAAAACAAACACTAGAATTTACTAAATTTGCAAGGTTAAATACATTTCAGACAGAAGCTTTTCTTGTCCATATTCAGACAAATATAAAATGAAGTAAAAGAAAAATGTACCTCTGGAACATGGATGAAAACCAGCCCTTCTTCTTAGCATCAGGCTTGTTGGCACCCTTTCCCACTTCCTCATCTTCTTCAGATTCACTGTCACTACTTATAATCTCTTCTTTGTCCATCATGCTTTCACCATGATCAGCTGCCTCAACCTCAATATCACCATTTCCATCAACAGGATCTGTAAAGTCCAATTTGGACTCTGGAGGCGAATCATCCCAAACTCTATTCTTTTTTGTTATCTTTTTCTTAGGGTCCGGTTTCGAACCCTTGCTAACAACAGTATCAGTTTTCTTACCACCTTTACTTCTTAACTTCTGTAATTTACTTACATCAAAAGCTCCTACATTAGAACTTGTATTTTCTTTACCCTTAACATCAGTTGTTACCCTACAATCTTCAGTCTCAATGTGATTACCATCGGAGAGTCCATTCCCCAATTTAGGTCCTTTTGCATTGTCCCCATCAGCATCGCCAGTCGCCAAGCCAACTTCACTCTTCTTACTTCCTTCAAATCCAACCTTTTGCATCTGCCCACCTTGCTTCCTAACATTATTCATAGGCTTACCCACCTGCTTTGATCTCTTTAACTCCTCAGCCCGAGCCTCAGCCTCCTTCCTAATCTGCCTAAAAGTTTCATCGAAATCATTATACACTGTCCTCTTCGGATCATATATCTCCGAAAACGATTGCTTCATCATGGAAAGCAAATCATCCACATAAAGCAGATGAAGTATCCGCTGATACACAGCAACAAAAACCAGGCCAAGCTCATTATGGAAGGTCCATTTGAGGGTGTATGCAGCACCAGGAGCATCATAATTATACGACGCTAACCCAGATCGCTCCTCCAACAGACAAGACCGGATCAGGGTATCAATTGGAGAACCTCTAAGAGCGTTCCCAAGTTCTTTACATGTCCAGAGGATTAAACCTCCTCTTGTAAAGATCAACAACTGCTCTAACATTATTAACTTTCAACAAACACCCTGCAATCAGAAGCACAAAAACTTAAAATTCGAACACCAAAAATACAAATTAAAAAAAATCGCGTAATTAATTCCAAAAAATTCAATCAGAGTTGGACTAGAATCCCTTTTCCTGTTTCTAAAATTAAACCAAAATCCCAATTCTAAAACCATGAAATTTCGATACTACCAAACGCAGCATAGGTACAGGATACCAAACAAACAAACAAGCAAAGACGTAGCACAACAAATTCAACCATATTTTTTCCAATTCAAAAATAATAATAATAACCTAAAAACAAATTAAGAAAATTAAAATGAAGATCTAAGCAACAGCCAAACCCAGATCAAGCTTTTACTTCACATCTCAACAAATCCTCAAAAACCAATCCTTCAATCGCAAAATCAAATCTTGAAACAGAAAGGCAAAAGAGAAGTGTGGATTCGCGAGAAATCAATTACCTGGGTTCTCGTTTTTGAATTTTTCGAAAATGAAAAACAGATAAAAAATAATAATAATTGCCAAAAAAGAAAGCAAAGGGATCAAATGGAAAAGTTGGGGAATATTTGGGAATTGAATAAATGATTTTTTTTTTTTAACGGTTGGAAAGTAATGGGAAGGTGGTGTTGTGTTTGACTAGGTTTCTTTGGACGGTTAATAAATTGGCGCACGCCACCACCGGTTGCTCCCAGTTCCCGGTTCCGACAATAATTGCACACCGATTATGATTTTTTTATTTTAACATTTTATCGGGTGATTTTGAAAATTTTACTTTTAATATTTAGGGGATTTTCCTAAGGTGAATTACAATAAATTTATGAAATATTAAAATTCTAATCACATTCTGCAATTTTTTTCTTTTAGAAGACATTCATAAAAATAAGGGATAATTCTAATTTACCCCCTGAGATTAGGCTTAAAAAAATTTGAGGACCTCAGTTTTCTGAAATCTAAGATTACCCCATGAGGTTACTGTAGCACCGTTAGATTTAACGGAAAATGTATTAAACCGTTAGATTTAACAGAAAATACATTAAATAATAACTTAATGTTAATATTAGATTTAACAAAAAATATATTAAATAATAATTTAACGCTAATAAGCAGTAAAATAGATTATAATATACTTTTTTAAATGGTTTGTAAAGCGTTAAGTCACTATTTAATACATTTTTTGTTAAATCTAACGGTGATACAGTAACCTTAAAGGGCAAATTTAGGTTTTAAAAAACTGAGATCCTCAATTTTTTTTACACCTAACCTCAAGGGTAAATTAGAATTATCCCTGAAAATAATATGCCAATAATTGAATTGGGATCTTTCTAAAAATGATTTGACATTTTCTCTGAATCATAACCCATTTGGATGATAAAGTGCTCAAATGGGTTATGAGTCACGAAGCAATTTGGAATTATTATTTTTTAACTGTTTATTTATGGTAAGGTCAGATTACAAGTTTTAGATTGGTTCACGAGACATTTTTAAGAAATAATAATATAAATAAACTTCAGGTCTGATCCAAAGGATAATGGGGAAAGGATTGATCCACATCATCGAATCCTAGATTATCTCTATTGCCATTACAAGGATGTAAAAATTATGGAATCGTGCAAGAATACTGACAAATTCTCTAATAAGTCTCTTCGATTTCCGATTTTTTTTTTTTTTTAGTTTCTTATATCCCCTTTAATTTAAGACAAACTTAAATTTTATATTGCTTTTAAATGTATTGGAATCCAAAACTAATATAACTAAAGAACAAAAACCACATGTATTATTTACTGCTGAGTGTAATCCAGGCTTTTCTTTTTATTTTTCAATTGACATGTAAGACAACATATTATCTATTTTTTTTTTTTTTACAGTCAATTTAAGATTTTAGGTGCAGCAGAATAAACACATGAAAAAGTGGACAACAAAACTTGTTACTATTGTAATATAGTAATAATTTCCATTGATTGGTTGACATAATATAATAACTTTTTTTTTCTTTTATTACAGGTTTGAATTACGATTTGAAGAAAAACGATATGCAATTTGGAGAAAATTAATTATTATGAGTATAAATGTATCTTTGAAAATTTGCATGCAATAACCCTTTTGACTTCGAAATTTCTTAAATACCCGTATTAATTAAATAAGACAATTGGCTTTTATTTTCTTTTGCAATAATTCGACTACTCTCACAACCTGCATACATCTCAATTACGCTAAAACTATTACAAAATCTCATTGACTCCATCATTTGTACCGATAAATCTTAAAGATCTGAGCTAGAAAAGGTAAAAAAATCCAAGCTCAACGAATTTTTAGTTGATTTAGTTCATATATTTTGTATTTAGTTCATACATTTGTGTTTTAGTTCATACATTTTATGTTTAGTTCAAATTACAAGCTTAGGAAATAGTGTACCTTGCGTGGGTGAAGTGTTAATAGTATTGTAGGTGGCCAAGAAACTTGTATTTGCAGTGAAAATATGGAAATTGTCTGAGGAAGATGAAAACTCGACATATGTCCTCACTGTTGTCGAGTGTCGAGCAATGTATCTGACACAAGGTACACAGTGTTGGATGAGGTTAATCGACAAAGCTCGACAGAAACAATGACTAGCGACATCGAGACTCGATATCGGTTACCTGGTGTCTTGTGTCAGATGAAGCCGACTCTCGTTGTTGTGTGTCAAGTTGCTCGACGATTTTTGTTGAGTCTCATCAAGTGTATGGGCAGATTTGTTGTTTCATTGAATTTTAAGCATTTTTTTCATGATTTGAATATTGGGGGATGTTTATTGACATGTTTATTACATGTAGGAAGGAAACTTTGCGCATTTTGATCTGGTATAATGGCTCTTGGAAGATGCAATAGAATGGTAGTTACATGTACATGGGCTGGAGGTCGAAGCCATTGATACTTCCTAAGTGTGCTGGTTACAATGAGTTGGTGGGATGTTTAGCTACAAAAATGGGTTAGGATCTGAGTAAGAAAAACATAAGTTTAGCTGTTCAATTCTGTTCCAAGGGTCCCCTGCCATTGCCAACCCTCATTAAGACTGACAAGGATTTTTTTTTTTTACATACAATATAGTTTGGAGGACTAGCAATCATATACACCACTAATCATCATAGTTAAAGACAGGGACAGGCAAAGAAGAAGTAGTTCACGATCTGATGTTGTGAGGAAGAGTCGGAGTTCCTATCATCCGCCTATGTTTCGGTCAGCTAATGGAAGCAACCATCCAAATAAGTGTACTCCTGTTTGTGTACAACCACAAGTTAATGAAGGGCTTGAACTTGACTTTGAGCAATGTACCGGATATGAAGAGAATCAAGTCGTTGGTGTTTCAAGGATGCTGGATTGGACCAATCGTTGCCAATAAGGTTAGTTCAACACCTTGATAGCTTTAGAGAATTTGAGAGCTTAGACAATGTCCATAGTTTTGATATGGTTTTGAATGTTGCTATAACTTGAATAAAGGTTTCACTAACGAGTTAAATGACAGTGATGATGCCAGAAATGATAATGTCGACGATCGCACAAAGGTTGTGGGTGATTTGAACGAAGATATGCCATTGACCTTCCCTACTCCTATGCAGTCCACCCATCATCTTACATCTAAAGGACAAGAAGCTCAGCGGACAGAAAATTTTGTGGCAAGTGATGTCAATTTGGGTCGTGAAAGTTATGAGTTTTGGGCAAACATATTTAGGTGGATGCCTCATATCTTGCATTTGACCTCAACAGTTGATGACGATGTCACGCCTTTTATAGTGGACGGAATTAAGGTTGAGATTGGTCATATTTTTAATAGCAAAACTGAGCTTCGCAAGAAATTATCAAATTTAACATTACGACAGAACTTTCAGTTTAAAGTGAAGAAGTCTAACACAACCAGGTTTAAGGTCATATGTTGCGCAAAAAATTACAAGTGGCGGATTTGGGCAACCAAGGTAGCAGATTCTAATTTCTTTCAAGTGAGGAAGTTCAATAATCAGCACACATGTTCTGGTGTTGGATTGCATCTGAATCATAAACAAAAATCTTCTGCTATTATTGGGAAACACATAAAGAGCGAATTCATTCAGACATCCAGGATATATCGGCCCAGAGATATTATGTTTAATGTTATAAGGCATTGGGTGTTAGCATCATGTACCACAAGGCATGAAGAACAAGAGAGGCAGCTTTGGAAGAACTTTATGGATCTCATGAGGAATCATTCACACTTCTCCCTCAATATATTTACCTGATCGAGAAGGCTAATCTCAGAATAGTAAAGGCTTAAGAAACTGATGCTAATGATCACTTTAAGTACTTTTTCATGAGTCTAAGGGCTTCCGTTGCAGGCTTTACAACAGGTATTAGATTAGTTGTTGTAGTTGATGACTCTCACCTAAAGGAAAAATATAGGGGGATGATGTTTTTGGCTTTATGCATGGATGTAAATAAACAGATATACCCATCGGCATTTGGAGTTGGTCATTCCCAAAATGATGATCCCTGGACTTGGTTCATGACACAGTTGCAGGATCAGGTTCTTGAAAATGTTGAAGACCTAATGTTCATTTCTGACCGTAATACTAGTATAGAAAGAGTTGTCTCAACCGTTTTCCTAAATGCACTTCATGGCCTGTGCACCCATCATCTTGAGGAAAACTTGAAGGTGAAGTTTAAAGATAAGACTCCGGCAAAAATGTTCACCCAAGCTGTAAGGACATATCTCCATAGTGATTTCAACTACCATATGCGTTGCGTTGAATCATATATGCCTCAAGCTGCAGCATATCTTCGGGAGGTTAGTGTTGAGAAGTGGGCACGTTCACAATTTCCTAGGAGATGGTATAACATAATGACCAATATTACTGAGTTCATGAATAGTTGTCTAAGAAACGCGTAATTCCTTCCGATTATGCTTTTGGCAGATTATTATCAGGCAAATATGCAAAAATGGTTCTATGAACGAAGAAAAATATTTGCTAACTTACCATTACATCTAACTCCCTGGGCTAACAAGTTGACGGAGAATCGTTTGAAAGAAGGTGATTAGATAAGAGTTAGCGGCATCTCACTTACTATGTATAAGGCTACTGAAAATGATCGTGTCAATGTGGTCGATATACGTGCTGGACTTGCACGTGTAGGGTGTTTGACCTTGATCAGTTGCCTTATGCATATGCATTAGTTGTTTGCAAGTATATGAGCCTACTCATGTGTCATGATTACTGTGCCCATAGTACACAAATGAACGAATACTGCATGCATATGCTTCGCCTGTTGTTCTAATCGGTGTCAGCGAGGACTAGGTGGTTCCAAAGGAAGTTAGTAGGATAGTAGTACTACCGCTGTTAATGAGGAGACCTGTTGAGTGGCCCAGAAGGAATCGAATCCCTTCCATAGGCTAATCTAGCTTTTTGCTTAGTTGTTACAGGTGTGAAGAATCAGAGTTTTGTTGGCAAAGATGCCACAATCCAGTCCCCGTATTTGTTGCTACAGACGCACGATGGCATACCTAGGCTTGGGCATTTGCCCCATTAGGTCCGGGGCCCCGGTCGGACCCGGTCCAATGGGGCGGGTCTGGACCCGCCCCGAAGCCTCATAGGGGCGGGTCTGGGGCAAAATTTTTTTGCCCCGGCCGGGGCGGGTCCGGGTCCGGGTCCAATGCTTGGACCCGTAGACCCGCCCCGCCCCGCAAGGTTCAAGGGTGTGTTTCTAAAATTTTAAAATTTTAGGACTGTGATGTAATTTTTTAGGTTATATTTGTTAAACTTTTTTTATATATAAATTCTTAATAATTTTACAACCAATGCAAATACTTTAATAAAAATTACATTTTAATTAATAATTAACATCTTTTAATATATTAACATCAATTTAGTCATGTTATAATGACAAAATAAAATATTTGTATTTTATAATAATTGAATTTGTATAATATATACAATCTTAATATAGATTATTAAGTCCTAATTAAATTATTGTAATATTAACAAGATTATTTTTAAAATATATATCTTTAATATAATCAATATATTATTTTCTAAATATGTAAATAGAAATATGATAAAAATAATCTTAAAACCTTAAACATATGATTTTTTATAATTTAAATTAATTAAGTAAATTAGGAATGTTTTATAAATATATAATGTTAATTAATTGATATATGCCAATCATATTATTACTATTATTAGATTGAAACTAAATCAACATGCTATTAAAAAATTATTTAGTTGTATTATCAACTATTTAAAAAATTATCAATTAACTAGTTTACAAGTAATAATACACTTTGAACATTATTTTTAATAAAGTATGTAACATTATTACTAATATAATCAAATGGCAATTAATGGTAATTAAATATTTGTATTTTATAGTAATTAATATACAATCTTGATATAGATTACTAAGTATTAATTAAATTATTGCAATATTAACAAGATTATTTTAAAAATGTATATCTTTAATATAATCAATATATTACTTTCTAAATATGTAAATAGAAATATGATAAAAATAATCTTATAACCTTAAATATATGATTTATCGTAAATTGGTAATTTAAATTAATTAATTAAATTATCAATGTTTCATAAATATATATAATGTTAATTAATTAGTATATACCAATCATATTATTACTATTATTATATTAAATTTAATCAACATACTATTGAAAAATTATTTAATTGTATTATCAACTATTTGAAAAAAATATTAATTAACTATTTTACAAGAATAATACACTTTTAATATTATTTTTAATAAAGTATGTAACATTATTGCTAATAAAATCAAATAGTAATTAAATATTTTTATATAGTAATTAAATTTGTATAACATCTACAATCTTGATATAGATTACTAAGTACTAATTAAATTATTGTAATACTACCAGGATTATTTTAGAAATGTATATCTTTAATATAATCAATATATTACTTTCTAAATATGTAAATAGAAATATGATAAAAATAATCTTTTAACTTTAAATATATGATTTATATTAATTTTAATTGATTAATTAAATTATTAATGTTTCATGAATATTTATAATATTAATTAATTAGCATACACCAATCATATTATTACTATTATTAGATTGAAATTAAATCAACATGCCATTAAAAAATTATTTAATTATATTATCAATTATTTTAAAATTTATCAATTAACTAATTTACAAGCAACAATACACTTTTAACATATTTTTAATAGAGTATATAACATTATTATTAATAAAATCAAGTATTAATATACAACCATTTTAATTTTAGTTTAAAGATTTATTATTTTTATGTTGTTAAAAAATGATCATAGTTATAAATGATATGATGAGAAATTGATAAGGGAGTTATTTGTAAAAATGTAAATGTTACAGGGGATGAAATCGTAAAAATATAAAGATTATAGGGGTGTTATGTAATATTTTAAATATGGGCGGGGCGGGTATGGATCCGCTGAAAATTTTTTTGCCCCGCCCCGCCCCGCCCCGCAAAGGGGCAATGGGGCGGGGCGGGGCAAAAAAATTTTCAGCGGGGCGGGGCTGGATACTTGCTGCCCCGTACCCGCCCCGCCCCGGTTCCAAGCCTAGGCATACCTGATATGTTGTACTTTAGAATGGATGTTATTGTTTTAATTGAATGTTTGTAGTTGCATTTTGGACCTTTAGGATTTGGAGTCTGTCAGTTACTTTAAAATGTATATCAGTAAGTAGTATTTAGTAGTATTATGTAAATTATCATATTATGTTAACAAGTACTATTTAGTAGTACTGTATAAATTATCGTATTATGTTAATCGTAGCTTACAACTGGATTGAAATGAATCTCATCACTTTTTAATGTGTCATTGTCATTATAAAAAATAATAGAAGTGTCAAAAGAATTGTAAACTATACAACGGCCTATAAAAAAATACTAACATGTGATAACGGTTATGTGTCCATAGAAGTGTTGAGATAAAAAAACCTAATATATACGGTCTAAGTCAATGACGTCCATCCTGTGCCCAGTATCCTCCGTTGCTGGTCCGGCTACTGCAGTGGTATCAAAATGGGGCTTGCCTAACATATGTCTCCAACAATAGAGGCCATCCTACGCCGGAGTGTATCCTCTATGAATGCGTTGATGTTGACAAATGAGACCCCTCTAGCCAAATACTCTATGAACCTTAACAATATACTCCACACGCCCCCTACCCCCCCACCAAGTTTCTCATGTGGACCCATCAGAATCCTCGATCCGCTCTATGTCAAAAAGATCACTTGGATAGTCACGGGAACCGAACATCCCTTGTGTCATAAGTCAGGGCATGATATCAGCTAGGCATTGGCAAGTATCCCTCAGCGTGTCTACAGATGTCTTGTCAATATATGAATTGTAAATTACAATCACCCGACGGTTCAAATCTACACGCACCGTCACACAATGCTGATCCTCAACATTAACGGGCACATATAACTACACATAAAAGAACGGTGTCAGAACGAAATTCAGGGGGACATGTTAGGATCATTGTTAACTACAATCACAAAGTGAGTGACACATGTAAAATGGCTGCTTACCCAGTTTACTTCATCCAACGACCGACCAACTAGCAGACTGTAACCATCAACGTACAAGATCAACTTCACCTCATTTTCTCAGACGATGTCGTCCAACTTTCCTGTATATCGATGTCATAATCCTTGCACCTTTGACTGCAACAATTGAATAACATCACAATGAGAAACCTTAAGGGAGGTTAATTTTATTATGCTATGATGGGGAGACCCGAATGACGTACCCAAAATGTAGTGTCCAGGAATGTGGATTTCTCTACATGGTCATAGCCAAGCTCCTTCGATCTATACTGTAATGTCCATAGGTAGACATCAATGTGTTGCACATACATAAAGTTTAGTTAGAATAATGTCCATTTGACGCTCAAAATATTTGAGGAAATAACAAATCAAATGATGCCGAATTCCAAAAAATGTACTCACGTCGAAACTTAGCCAAAGACTGCTGGTAGTCATAATCCTAAAAAACTCACTATCGGCAAAGCTAACATCAAAATTGATATCACCAACACCCGCCGTCATCCAATGATCGAAAGCCTTCATCTCGTCATTGGTGAAAGGTGCAAGTGGGTCAAACAAGGGCACCCGTGTATCAAAAACAAGAGGCGGCAGATCGAGCACAACGAGCTGGTCATTGATGTAGGGGATGCCATGTAACTCAAGGTCATCGTTGACATATAGCTGTACTATTGGAGCAATGACAATCTATTCCTCAGTCTGAACCCCCTCTTTCGGCTGGATCTTCTACCTCTTTCGTACAGTAGGGCTGACGAATGGGCTCCGTTTATGTTTTCTTAGAAAGAGCCATCTACCTCGAAGCGAGACAAATCTTGTGATTGGTTTATTAAGGACCTGATTGCTGGCTTTTCGAGAATTCTGAATCGAATTAAGCTCCCCTCCCTCCTCGTCATTGGTCTCGTCCTCATGCTACACAAAAGACAGATGTTATAATCTAGGAGTAATACAACTGTGTATATTAGGGATGTTATTGATACCTCATCTCCGTAGCCGAAATGCCTACCAAGTAAAATGACGGCCTGACGAAGAAGTCCCACCTGTTTCTGCATCTGTTTATTCTAGGCCAAAATCTTTATATTCTGCTTTGAAATCATATTGTAATCAGCCCGAAGGTCTTAAACTCCTCCCTAAGGCCCATTAACTCACGCAAAATGATGGACTAGAAAAAAGCCAATGTCAATACAGATGCCAACGTCAGTATTCAAGACCAAAGACAATTTCAATAATATAAAAGATACGTGATAATGTACCTCATAATCACTGCGAAAATGTGTAGATAATATGCCCCATGTCAATGCATCAGTGGTGTGCCCATAGGCAGCAAAATCGACCTTATGTGGTGGACTTCTCGTGCCGAGATGTGAGAGAGATGGCCCATATTCGGACGGAGGTGAAGACTAGACATGTGGTGAGGATCGTGTTGGACTGGTACCTGGAGTGGGCACGGTCTTTGGATCAACAGTCGCATGAGGAATCAAAACCCTCATGTCATGCTCATGCTCCACATGGGCATTGACCTTTATGTCCTCCTCTCAGGTGGCTCAACAAACTCACCCTCATGCAAATGAGTGTCATAAGATGCAGCTTATTGCACGTGGATGCCACGTTGTATCCCAACGACCTCCGAGAGTGTCCCGTACCAATCCATGGCACTCTTTGCCTCAATCGGCTCTAAAATGATCGAAGGGCGGGCCTACAAGTAAAAAACGAGACTTCATCTTAAATACCGTATAAAACATGTACATATATGAAATCGAAATAAATGAAATGGAATACATCTAAACTAACCGTCCTCCTCATGTTAATCACGTCACGTAGGATCATCTTCTCGGGCGGTGTTAACGATGTCTCCCACTTCAACAGTCGTGGAATCTTATGAACGAAGTCACCCTAATACGACCATACGTATCACCAATATACAACATAGCCCCGTACAACCAAACCTGTAAAAAAAATAACAACGAATTATAAACCCATTCAATTTTATATCTAAATGCATACAACTCACATCAATGCAAATCACTTAATTACCTGTATAGCATATGGGCACCCCTGTAAGTTATACATCTCAATTTGTTCTCGCTTTCCCTTCTTTGTCACCTTTGCTTCTTGTATTTTCCTAATCTCCCGTGCAATGCTTTCTTCATTCCATTAATTGTCTAATGGTAAGACACTGAACCCCATGAATAGTCATGAAACATATCCAACGTATTCACAAAATTCAACAACTGACAAGAAACAAAACGAAGTCAATCCCATCCCATCAAAAGCCGCTCTAACACATTGTTCACTGCCAGCTTCACTACATCCTCATCTAGAGTAACATGCACATCTATTTTCTGAAGCAACGAATAAAATTCCCTGAGCTCAATGTCTTGACCCCCAAAACACGTATCCAATAATATGTACGGATTTTGGATGTGGGAAATTTTTGGTAATTTAGTAGCGAACTTCAAGCCAGTTATGAGTCCAAACTCATGTGCAGAGAAACGGATAAGTCACCCTAGAAAGAAAATTACTGAATGTTATAATGTACAAACGATCGAAGAACTACAAAAGTAATAGAAAATTTACATATTGTTACTAAATGATATATACCGCACCTTGAATGAGGAACCACATCTTGTTATCATATCCGACTGTCTCCACCTCCCATAGCAAAACATTATGAACTAGCTGCGACAGAAATGTTAGCTCCCGAATCTTTAAATACTGCCCAAAACAGGTATTCCGAAACATTTCCTGTTGTCGCTCAGTCAAAGTGAAACGAATCCACTGAATACAATCCCAACTCACTAAATTCGTGATCACATTGTGGTAATGCTCGCCTGTCTTCAAGTTAAATGTAAGCCCATGCCCATTTGTCATGTCCAAGCCTTTATGGAACAACACAAAAAGTATTTACATTAAGAAAAACTTTTCAAAACATGAAAAAAAATGCAAAACTACCTAAAGGCTAGACAGAACTCGACAACGCTTGACAAAAATGACACACGACACTTATAAAATCGAAAACTCGATGTTAGTACACTGGCTGTCGATTTCCCTAGAAAATCTAATATGTGATACACGCGTTCGACATCAACACTTAACAAACCTCGATGCAAGACAAAATGAAATCAGACACACGATATCATGATGCTTGCTATTGACTTCTCTAAAAATCTGATACGCGATACACGAATTTGATAGGTTGTCTCTATCAGATTCACGCAACCGACAAATCGACAAGAAGCATTTTCGATTGTGGGTTTTTTGTGAAATTGACACATACCCACTATCAGACGTGTCTATTGCGTTTCGGATCTTTTTAAAAATCGACGCATGACACACTGTCATTGTGTGTCGATTCCATTAGATTACGTATGTCGACTGTCAAACTGCTTCTAACCGACACTAGACATAATCGACCTTTTTGATATCGTGTGTCGAGGAAAGGTCTAGAAGGCCAGTTTGACACTCATCGTCGTCTTCCTTCGTCGTCGGACACACTACACACTACCATTTTTGCACATCCTAAGCTCCCAAAATAGATTTTTAACAGTCAATCTACCTCCAATAACCATCCAAAACGCCCAAAACACATGTATTCAACATCAAAATCTAACAAAATCCCTAATTTCCTTAATTCCAAATTTTCCTACATTTAATATCTTTTCCATCGTTTTCCTACAGCTAACATGATTTCCATGTATTATCATCAGAGCAGAACAACAAAATAACAACATAAACGAGACTAACCGTTTGATTTCACTCTTGAAATCGTAGATCCCTAATTCCCTCTTCGTCTCCTCCTTCGCTTCACTACCTTTTCCTTGTAGCAAAATGCCGATGTCAGAATGTGTATTGGATATGGAAGTGGTTATGCAAGCACTTCAAATTTGAAGGGCTAATGGAAACGGTTGCGGAAGCAAATGCTAAGAGGTTTTGGATTCGTTGATGAGGAGTATGCTGCTTTCAATTAAGAATTGGAGGGAATGAAGCAAATTAATAAAATTTGAATTAATTAAATTGATATAGATATTTAAGTAATTTCATAGCCAAAAGGGTCATTGCATGCAAATTTTACAGGACTGGGTTATATTTCTAAGAGGGTCCTAAATTTGGGTCGTTATTTGAATTTTTCCTTTTTTTCTAAAACAAAGCAGAAACCGCTTTTCTCTATAGTAACCCCAAACTAGCCTAATATTTAATTTTATGTATATGATTTTATGTTGTGTAAACTACTACAAAACGGACCTTTTACTGCATCCATTTACCATGAGCCTTCAAAAATGCGGTAAAAGTTAGAATTTTGTGGCAGGCTATCACACCCGCAGTAGAAGTTATGTGCTTTACTGCATTTTGGGAGGCCCAAAGTAAAAAGCTTTTTTATTGTCTAATTATTATATTTTATCTACTCTCTTTAATGCCCTTCTCCCACTTCTCTCTCTCTCTCTCTCTCTCTCTCTCTCTTATGCTTCCCTCTCAAATCCCTAATTTCTTCAATCTCTCAAATTCCCTCTCAAATCTCACATGGACAGTAGAAATTCCTTCCCTCAAACCTCAGATGTGACTTTCCTTCCCTCTCAAATTCCTTCTGGACTTTGACTGTGCAAAGTCAAATCTCAAATGCAAGCTTAGTCCTTGCCAAACAGAAGTGACTGAGAGGCAAGATCAAGTTGAAGCATCCAGTTTGAAGCTTGCATCTGGAAATTTTGGCCGTTTTAGGTAAGCAATTTATTTATAAATAAGAATTCTTAGACTCAATGATGCAAACAGTCGGATACTATTCGCTAACTTGGGAATCTAATTCACTGCCTTTGCACATTCTCTCATCTTTAATGTTCTGTACATCCCCAGAGCATGATAACATCCCATCCAATTCATCACTAGTAACTTGTCCATGAATTTCAATTGCTTGTATATTTGAATCGAGGGGGACAAAATCATGAGCAGTCACCTAGTACAAACACCTTTTAAGCTTCAACTATTGGTTTTTTTCAGAATTAGGATTTACCTTTTTGGCCATGGCCATATCTTCACCTCCAACCACTTGGATTGGCTGATAGGAGGATTTCGCATCTGCACAAACATTTAATCTATTTTCAACGCCTCCATCAACCATCGTAATATTGCCTCACAGTTCTTCTAGTGAAAAACTTAAACTTTCATCGAAAGTATCAATGGTAGCTGAGGAATCAGCAATGGCAGTTTTAATACTAGGATTCCCTATTTCATCCTCCAAATTTTCCAACTTGTGTGTCTCCAAATCTTGATGTGCATCATCCCCACTAGTATTTGTTTCCCGATCTTGCTAAGCAGTTCTTTCCCCGAAGAATCGCTACTCTCCATAACAACTTCCTCCACAATAACTTGTGGTTCTCTGTTCAGAGCATCAAAGACCACTGCAGAAGATCCAACCCCATTTTCAGCTCCATGGCCCTCTGATTCACTACCAGTATGTACCAACCATTTCGCTATCTCTCTTCACATTTTCCTCAACCAGTCCTCTGTTCAAATCCTCTTCCTTGGCAACCACCGAAGTATCCTCTACGTGAACAACTTGGGTTTCTCCACCTATTGAACCCACAACTATTATAAAACCTTCAACCTCAGATTCAGTTTCCCTATTATGAACTTCATCATTCAAGACCGAAACTTCCTGCGAAAACATCTCAACTACACCACCCTCACCTTTAATTATCTCCCCATCTAAACCATAATTTTCCCAAATCTAAACCATAAACCAGTGACATTCTTAATTAGACTATAAAGTAGTCTAAATTTTGTGTGAATTGGACTATTTTGACCATTGTATAACAGCTCCATTATTTTATATTCAAGTGTGATTATGTTAATTTTTCTTATTTATTGTTGTCTTATTATTTATGGTAGCTTGATATCTATGGTTCTTTATATTCAAATCCGCTTCATCAATTTTTTGTCTTTGACCAAAAATCTATCGGTTTTACAATCCAAAGTAAAATGCTTCTTGCCTCTGGTACGTCTTATCCTGCTCCTTTCTTTGCACAGACTTTCCCCATTTTTTTAAGGGACAAAGTCACAGATATTAACAACGGAAAATAACAATTTTTTTATTTGCATTTTGTATCAATTTTTAAGATATATGATCATTTAGTTTGTATTTTGTATTTCATGAAAGTTGTTTTTTAGTTGAAGTTGAACAAGAATTTTTAGTAGGAGTTTTGAGACAGTAATTTTGTTTATAGGAATGTTAATCGCATAAAAGAAATAATTTGATTAAATTAAAGACTACTAACTGATTAAAATATTTCTTCTTATCAAAAGGTGCATTATTCCTAATTTTTTATTCTTGCAGATATCATTTGAGTGGGAGTTAGATTCCTCTGCAGGTTTCATACTCGGATGGTATTGGTTCAAATCAGAAAGCATTACAGAGCTTACGTATGCTTTTTTATTTTTATGTTTTTATTTATATACTATTCGCAAATGGCTTTCAATAAGAATTATTTCTTTCTTTTGTGTAAAGAGTTGGCTGGGTGCAAAAAGCATTGTTTTGTATTTAGCTGAAGGAGTTGACCTTCAAGTTTATTATGATTGGAAATGTTGCTGTAATTATTTTATTTTTTTATTTTTTCAACAAGAATGATATTAGATGCATCTAACATATCTATAATCCTACGAGCTCCAAACATTGGATAAGCGCTAGTGCAAGAAAGACATTAAGGCATCTGCAAATTTAAATTTCTTATTAGTCCACAAGGATTAGTTTGGAGTTAACTTAATTTCTACATGGAAAATTTTGTCCGCACCAATGCTTGAAGGTGTTTACTTTGAGTCTGTAAATTTGAAAAAAAAAAGCACAAAAAAGTATTGGTTCTTTTTTGCTCTATTTCTTATTGTTTGCTGCTTAAACCTTATTAATTTGTTTGTTTCATTTTTTTACAACTGTATAAAGTGGCATTCTTCTTATATGTGTGTTTGTTTCATTTGTTTACAACTGTATAGAGTGGCATTCTTCTTATATGTGCATCCGCAGTTATGTATGTGGGCATTCTTTTTCATTTTATTTTGTAATTCTCTTATACAAATCATTGTATCATATGTATGTGGGCATTTTTTTCATTTTATTTCGTAATTCTCTTATACAAATCATTGTATATATGCTTCTCATCTGTAATTATACGTGCATCTACAGTTATGCCAGCACATATGGCCACGGTCCATCTCCATCTGTTATTAAAAGTCAATGCTCATCTCAATCTGTTGATGTAGAGAAATCGCATCAAGAGTTACATGAAATGCGAGTAGAGAACAAAGAATTGAAGGACTACAATACTTGGTTGTACAACTTTCTACAACAGAAATTTCCAGACATAGAAGAGCAGCTGTCACCACCTATATGACCTCAGGTATTTACTTAACTTTAACTTGATGATGAAAAAAATTGTATTGTTAACAAAAGGTCTTACTACTGTTTGCAATTGTAATAATTTGGGTTCTGTTGGAATCTTATATAAAATTTGATGCAATTTGAATCAAGATTTTTAAGGGTGTTATGCACACATCCTCTATTTTCCTCTTTTATCTATTATTAAAACTATGCAAGTGTATTGTTGCATAAAATCGCAAGTACACGATATCATGGACAAGTAATAAAATGAGAGTATAAGTATCGTCCCACAAGGACTGTTGCTACTAAATACCGAAATTGTATTAATCTCTAATTAATTAAACTAATTATAAAAGAGAATTGAGCTATTGGGAAGTTTAAGTAAAACTTGATTAAACTAAATTTAACACTACGTACACTTACAGCAATTTTGGATAGAAGAATTTAATGATTAAAAATCTAGAGATCCGATTTTACCAGAATTAATCAATTTAATTTCTCTGATTCAATTAACCAATATTTATTCCTATTGTTGCCAATCGATTTCACTAATTTGATTATTATTCTTTCTCAAGCAATAATATTGTATATCAATATATTAGAATCACATCTCTGTCTCATTTAACTCACTATTAATACCCATTAAACAAAAGAAATCATACAAGATTGCACAAATCACATTCATATCTCTATCTCACTTCTCAGTCTCAATCTACAGACTAATGTGAACATCACTTCTCAGTCTCAATCTACATCTCAATTCATGCAACAATTGGCTAGAAAATCACAAGCATTAGGCATGTAATTAAATTGCTCAATAATATTGGAATTAACATCAATCAACTAAAATCAAGAGAAATTAAACGTCAAAATACGACTACATCTTTACCCTAGAAAATGGAAATTAGTTCATATTACAAACAAACACAAAGTTAAACATGTTTTTAAACATAAGTGAAGATAGGGATAGAAAAACTAGCTATGGAGAATTGAATCTTTGATGATGAGGATGATGGATGTCTGGTTTTTGCCCCTCCTTTGTAAGCAATTCCTCTCCAAGTCTGAATCATCAGAGATCTACCTTCTGCTCACAGTTTTTGCCTTAGTCTGAATCCCCTTTTTGTTCTCCCTTTCCTAGTCGACCCTAAAGAACAACATCCTCATTGCCTCTCCTAGAGATTCCCTTGGCATGATCATTCTGTCCCCTCAAAAGTCAATCCACTTAGCTTGGTAGAAGTGGTCCACTGAAAGTGTAAATGGGATGTTTTAAAATTCCTGTCCAGCTCATTTTCCTCCACAAGACTTCCAAAATTACCCTTCCACATGTAATATAATATTGTAGAATTTTGTCTTCATTTAATCGGATTTACAATCCTAAAATTCCTTTAGGTACAACTCAAACAAACTTAGACAAAATTCGTCAATTAAACACAAAAGGGAAACATAAAACTCAAGATAAAAGATGAAAATAATGTATAAAAATTAGACTTATTATGTATCTATTAGGAATTAGTACAAAACTAATTATTGTCCTTTGTTGAATCTTTAGTGTTACCTTAACTGTTGTGATTAAATCTAAAACTTATAAAGCTTAATGTTTGCTTGGATTCTGATTTAGGGAGACTATCCATGAATTTTCTCTACACATTGTGCCTTGTATAGTTGTTATTTGTTTTTCCTTGCTCTTGTCCTGTTCTTAGTAGACAAGTTTGCTTCCATCTTGTTTGCATATGTGTCTTGTGCTGCTATACTTCTAATTTGCTTTCTACCAAGCTTACACTGGTAAAAAAAAATATCACAGCAGTGCCTTACTAAACTATGTGATTTCTAGGAAGAGCAAAACTGAATTTTTGGTATTTATGTGTGTTAGGACTTGATCATGACACAATAAGAATCAGCATGGTTAAAGCATTCAACATTTAAAAGTTTTGTGCCTACTACATTTTATCATGTACTATTCTGTAGTTGATTTTTTTTTATTCTTTTGTCTTTTGTTCTATGAATTAGAGAATAGAGGTTAATAGTGGAGACTGAAACTGAATATTTATATATATACTGAGTTGAGCTATGGCCATTTTTAAAGGCCTTTTTTGCTTAATTGTTTATGGATTTTGTTCATTGGCTTTCCATGAATTTTTCTTAATTTGTTCAAAATCTTTGGCTGCAATTAAAAAATTTTTAGATAAAACTTAACAAACAAATCAAAGTTATTGATCTAAGCTGCAAAGTGCAGAATTATCTTTACATATAAATACATGTACACTTGCAATTGAAATCAAAGCTATTATATGAAGATGATAAGAGTGATTTGAAATGTTGCACTGTTTGCCTAAATAGGATTAGTCAGAGTCCAAAAATGGATGGCATTTTGTTTTGTTTGGAACTATTTAGGATTACAAGTTTTTCTAAATTTTTTAAAGTGTCTTAGGTTTGAGTTTCGGATGCTTCAAGTGCACACCAAAATCGCATTAACGCGGACGTCGCAACAACAAATGAGGAGGAGAATTAGGTATATATGAAGTTATTTATCATTACTCAGTAATAAATAAATTTTGGCATATAACTTTTATTTGAACTTCTCTAATAAACTTAGTAATAGTAAGACATCTAATTATTACATTTTATTTGTGCTGGTTTTTTTCACATGAAAACTTGAATGAGAATAAGACTTTTAAACTTATTTTGTACTTGATTGCAAATAAACTTGATACTCTTATGTTGTATGTGAATGTATAACTTATTAATTTATGTATATGTGAATATACTCTTTTGTTGTACTCTTTTTTTTTTATTGGAATATCATTTTATTAGTTCATGTTATTATATGATGAATTATTTGAATTAATTAGAAAAAATAGATTAAAAAAATGGTTACATACCCAGATTTCATAAAAATGGCAAAAAGGGTTCTGGGACTTAAGCATTTTTTTATTGCGGGCCCAACGACCACTGTTAATGACAAACCAAACATGGGACAACAACAAGTACTTTTTACAGCGGGCTACACACCTGCGGTAAATGTCAGATCACGAATTTTTACTTTAGTCAATGTGACCGCGGTAAAATCATTTACGGGGTAAGAAACCCACAGTAGACTTTTTACGGTGGGTCGCACGCCCGCTGTAAATAATTTTATGCTAGACCACGAATTTATACGGCGGTCCTATTGACTGCAGCAAAACCATTTTTACAGTGGGTTGAAATCGCGGTAAAAAGCAAAATGACTTTTTATGGTATCATTTTATATGACGGGCTTAAACCACCGTATGTCCGCTGTAAAAGGCTTTTTACCGCTGTTTCGGCCCGTCGTAAAAGTCCTATTTTTCTGCAGTAACGTACTATATTTTATCCATATTAGAAATGCAAAAACAGCGCGTGAAAATCAGATTTCAGTGACCTGAACTTTATGGACAATGCATAAGAGATAATAATGAAGAAAATAAATACATAATTATTATAAAATAAGAATTTGTTGCAGGATAGAAATTAAGAATTGATCGATCATATCGAAAGTTTTACATTGAGAGTTCTGGAAGGATACAGTTATATAAAATAAAACAGTAAACTGTTAAGTAAATTGGCACAAGAGGATTTTTACGTAGTTCGGTTATAAAACCTACATTCACGGACAGTTATAGAGCTGCAATTCACTAAGTTCTTGTTTGTACAATCTTTATGACCTTTTACAGTGTTGACTCACCCTCACACATTGACCTACTCTTTATAAAATAAAATCTTCATAAAGATCATAAACTCTAGTGACACTGCCCACTCTCTGTCACAGATAACTAATATTATTGTTTCATCACAAGTTGATCAAAACATAACATGTGTATGGCACATGCATGTTATTACCAAATCAGAACTCGTCATTAGCACTCTCGGCTCAAGTGCTCGACACTCGACAATCTCGTTACCAACACTTGACAATCTCGACATGAAAACTCACCAACTCAACACGATGCATATGAGCAACCTCGATACGCATATAAGCTCGACACACGACATGATCTCGTCAACTCGACATTTTCTCGTCACGCAACAATCATGACACAACAACTACTCGACACTCAACAAGGTCTCGACACTAGACGAAATCGAAACTCGACAAAACCACACTTGACACCAATAACTCGACATAATCAACTCGACACGTCTCGACATATCTCGACATAATCAACTCGACACAGTTCGACATATCTCGACACAATCAACTCGACATATCTCGACACATCTCAACAATATTCTCAACACTTGACAAAACAACAACACGACACTGGATACAAGCTCGACAACAATACTAGACGAATCTCGATACCAGCTCGACACACGGATACTAACATACATAAATCAAATAATTATTTTAGTTTAACGATATTTATACGTGATTTTCCCATGTTATAGGAATGATAATTTTCTATACCAAATCAAACTTCGATATATAAGAATGGGAGCGTTTACTAATGCGAATCATGCGATTATGAAAATGGGAATATTTGCCACGTTCGCCAGAGAGCTTGGATATTCCTTCCAGCTCGATCTATATTAAGCTATAATATTCACTAATGGCTTCTTCATTGCAAAATTCAACGCCGATTCTGATCCTGTCCATTTTCTTGTTATTTACCTTCTGTGCAGCAGTGAAATTACGTCAAACTCCATGGAATTGGAAAATTGCACAACCTAATCATACTTTTAATCATATTGGGGAGAAATCGAATGTCGTATTTGCCAACAGCATCGATGATTTCCGAAGAGCCGACTTGGCAGGCATCAAATTTCTCTGTAATCTCCTATCTCAAAATTAATTATGTTTGACAATAATATATCATATTTCAATATTTTTAGCTTTATCCATCTTGTGCACCATATATCTCTGTTAATTAATTTTAAAATTTTTGACAGGATTTACCTATGACCCCAGTTGAGTCCGTCCTCCAAGCGACCAAGGATGACTATGAGGGCTGCAGGACATCAAGGAATACAAGGATTATGGAGGTCAAACTATGATTGAAGGGGTTAATGAATTAGGAAAATTATACTTCATATCAGTGGAGCTGAGGGCCTCTGTGAGAAAGGGTAAAAGCTCGAATTTAATTATAAGGAGTGGAGAATAGTTTATTATGATTATCTCGTTGATACTATTATTTTGAAAAATGTTTAGGGAATTTTGTAGGTGTTTTTAGGTAATTTGAGTTGAAATATGATTGATGATAGACATTATATTTTGATTAATTTCTTTTAGGATTCGTTTTTTTTTTTTTTTGGCTATTGGCATTTTAAATGAATGGCTATGATTTATTTTTCTATTATTTTTTAACGCCTGCCTCATACATAAAGCTATTTACTCATTAAAAAAAAAAACTCACCTTTACCTTATGTCCAACATAAATTAATTTTAACCCTGATATTTGGATTGAGATAAATAGAGACACTCCAAGGTTTAGTCCTTTAGATTGGATAGTAACATATTGACTAGAGTAAGTATTATCCTACCCTTTTGTTTAATTAAAATAATTTTATAATAAAATATTATAATTAGAAATAAATAAAAACCAATAAAATATTAAAGTTTGTAAAATCAAAAAAAAAAATTCCAAAATTTTTTTGGAGCCAAACAAGAAAAACTCGTTAATATCTACTTTCTCTGTCCCCTATTTGGGTTTTTTTTTAATTATTTCCCTCCAATTTCTTGAATTTATAACATAACTCATATTTCTAGTAAAAAATAATGAAACGTTTTTAAAATGGGATCTCAAAATTTGAATTCCAAATTATGTGACAAGTAACATGGTATTGCCACATCAATCACTAACCTAGCTCATTCACTATTAAATATTTATCAAATTTAAAAAAGAATCCTCAACTTTGACAATTTATAATTTGAATTATTTTCAATAATAAATAATAATGGCAATTGATAAAAGTCTTTTTCCGATTCTTTCTGAAATTTTTTCTTAAACTTGAACTTCATCCATCTTTGATCACCAATCACCATTGGAGAAGATAAAATCTGCTTCTTAAAGCATACCATTCTTCATCACCGTCAATTATATTTTACAATAGCTTTCTTCCTCTTTTTTTTTTCTTTGCACATTCACAGTGAACCTCTCAAATCATAGTCTCTACAACATCTTGGTAATTTTCATGAAAGCCACCGAAATCCATAAAGAAGTTCATTTCCCCAACTATTACTAGCTTAATAGTAAACACGAATCCTTGCGATTGAGCTGAAAACGAAGACAAAGAAAAGAACAATATTCAGATCACTTGATTTGAGTTCTAGGGGCGGAACCAACCAGAGAATTTTCGTTGGGTGAGTTATATAGGTATATTTAGATTGCATATATATTTAAGACTGCGTTGAGCTTACGTGTGCATTAAATTTTCATTAGTTAATGATATAAGAAATGACGACAATGCATCCAAAAAGCTACATAATTGGTTACACATCATAGGCAATTTAAAGCGAATGTTTTTTTTTTTTAACCCAAAAAAATCGTACAGACTAATGATATAGTATTTAATTTAATGTTTAATATATATGATTTTCTGTTGTATACTATAGTTTATTTATAGCAGAAATGTAGAAACAGTGCGTGAAAATTAAATCAGATTTCAGTGACCGAATTTCATTGACAATGTACAAGAGATAATAATAAAGAAAATAAATAAATAATAATTCTAAAATAAGAATTTGTTGCAGGATAATAAGTTTTACGTAAATCAAATAATTATTTCAGTTTATCGAGATTTATATGTCGTTTCTCATTGTTACAGGAATACTAATATTTTATACCAAAGCAAACCTCCATAAGAACTATAGCGGTTACCAGATGAGAATCATGGGACTACGCAAATGAGATTATTTGCATCGTTTGCTTATATTAAAACCAAACCTAACCAAACCTAACTGCTCTATATATAAGGCTCATGCAAAACGCTTATTTCCAAAGAGCTTATTCCTCGATCTAGATTAAACAAATTATATTTCATTATTTATGGCTTCTTCTTTGCAAAATTCAGCACAGATTCTCTACCATGTTCTTGTTATTTACCTTCTCTGCAGCTCAAACTCGGTTTACAAGGGGAAGCATGAATTCATGGAATTGGGAAATTCCACGACGTAATGATACTTTTAATGATTGTGAGGAGAAATTCAAGTTTGTACTTGGCTACAGGAACATTAATCGTTTCGGAGACGAGTATAGGCACCAAATTTCTCAGTAATCTCCTATCTCAAAATTAATTAGTTAGGTTTAAGAGTAATGTATCATATTTCATTTGGCTTTATTACATTTTGTGCACCATTAATTAATTCTGTAGTTCTTTACAGGATTTACCTATGATGCCCAGATTGAATCAGTCCTCCAAGTGACCGAGGAGCTAGGACTACGAGGCCTGTAGTACATCACAACCGATCTAGGAGTACAAGGATAATGGAGAGGTCCAATTATAATTGAAGGAATTACTGAATTAGAAAAATTATGCTTCATCAGTGGAGCTGAGGGCCACTGGGAGAGAGGGCAGAAACTCAACTTTAATTACAAGGAGTGGAGAAAATCCTTTTATCATCATTTCACTTACATAATTCCCGATGTCCTTTTGCGTACTGAGAAATATGATTGTGACTGATGATCATAGTTTCGGTTTCTCTTAGGATTTCCTTATTTTGCATGGCCATTAGTGTTTCCTCTCCTTTTTTATATATCCATGATATCTAACTTCAAATAAAATAAATGATTAAGATTTATTTTTCTATTATTTTTCAATGCCAGCCTCCCAAATAAAAGTTGTGTAAGATCTATAACTCATATACAATTAATTATCTAAATATCATTTAGATTAATAATTACTACGTCATAAAATTTTATATTTTATATTTTTTTATTCAGTGATATTTTCCTAATTTAAGTTACATAAGAGTTATTTATAAATAAATTATAGACATAAAATATTAATACTATATAGTGCGTGGGACACACCAAATGTAACATGCCACAGTTAACTGGTAAAGGGTTATTAATTGGTTAATTGTAAGACAACTCGCTCCCAATTATATATCTTCGTTATTGACGTAGGACGGACGGTGCTGGTCGGGGCCGCAGCGCTTTTCCATCAGAGCCGTAGAGAGACAGAATGCTTAGCGCTGCGATCAGAGCCACAGCGCTAAAGAGACAGAAAGCTTAGCGCCGCAGCCCACATCTAGGGTCGCGGGGCCCGTTCCAATTTGTTTCGAGATCGGATTTTTCTAGTTTTACTGCTTTCTATATTGTATTAGATATCTTTATTGTAGTTTAAATCATATTAGGATTTCTTATTTGGATCCATTATTTATTGAGTAATGCTACTCATACAAACTATTTATACAAACTCACATATACAAACTGATATGGCATCCCTATATGATAGCCACATCATCCATATTAATTAATGTTATTTATTATTAATATGTATTTATCAAATCACTGTATTTATTTATCAAATCATATTATGCCATGTCAGTTTGTAAGGATGAGTTTGTAATAGTAGTTTGTAAGAGTAGCATTACTCTTATTTATTTTGATCGAATTAGGAATTTTGAATATTTTCTTATTTTAGTTCAAATCGAATTAGGACTTGCAACTTTTGTTCACAATTATCTTTTTTTAAGCATCCGCACCAAATATTATTATCAATGTCCCTGCATCTTTGTGAGAGAGAAAGCACATGAAAACACAGTGGTTCGTTATGCACGTAGAAGCTAAAAAGAGTACTCATATTAACTTGGTTCTATAACCAGTACTGATCACATAAAATGTCTAGAAATGGAAACAGAATCACTTAATTTCACTTTATATTTCATATTGATTGTTCACGTGGAGATAATATTGAGGATTAGAGAAATCTGCAACAAGTTGGCGAAACCATCAGCATCAATTCCTTAATTCTTAACTAAAATCTACAGATACTAAGCAGTAAACAAGACCTGGAACATTTACGAAGGCATGCGTGTTTCTTTCCTTCTTGCGCTTCTCACCGAGGCCGACAGTCTGTTGGGGATGCGATGCAAACTCAGAACAGATTTTGGGAGAAAATTGACTTGTATTAACAGAGAAATTGTATTATAAGATTTACACAAAAACTCCCCTAAATTAATCCTGGAGCTCTCCTGGCTCTCTAATTCCTAAACTCTCTGGTTTAGTTCCCCTCTGGGATACTTACAACCTTGCAGGACGTCCTCTATTTATAGAGGAGTCTGCATTACAATGTCAAACAGGTTAGGTGGGTAGTTCACCTAACCCTCACCTCCCTTTGACATGGGAGGGAGTCTTAGAAGCTCTGCATGTCATGCATGAGCTCATCATGGTTCTAGAACTCATGCATGTCATGCATGAGCTCATCAATTCTCCCCCTCCATCCCATGTGAAAGAGGATAACTACAAAAGTAATTAGACAGCTTCTAGTCCAACTATGTCTCTGCATAGTTCTAGCTTGTCTCTTGTGACTACCTTTGTTAACATGTCGGCTGGATTCTCTTTAGTATGAATCTTCACAAGCTTCAACAGTTCCTTGTCCATCACCTCGCGTATCCAATGATAGCGGATGTCGATATGCTTCGTTCGAGAATGGTACACTGAATTCTTGCTAAAATCCAGAACACTTTGAGTATCACAGTGTACTTTGTACTCCTTTTGCTCAATCCCAAGTTCTTGGAGAAACCGCTTCAACCATAACATTTCTTTTCCAGCTTCCGCTGCGACAATGTATTCAGCCTCTGTCGTGGATAGCACAACACACTTCTGTAGTCTTGACTGCCATGATACAGCTCCCCCTGCAAAAGTGTAAACAAAACCTGACGTGGATTTTCTACTGTCAGGATCTCCGACCATATCTGAATCTGTATAGCCTTCCAAGATTGGATCAGCTCCCCCGTAACACAAGCATATCTTCGAAGTACCTTTAAGGTATCTGAGAATCCACTTGACTGCCTCCCAATGTTCTTTCCCTGGATTGGAAAGAAATCTGCTCACGACTCCTACAGCATGATCAATATTTGGCCTTGTACACACCATGGCATACATCAAACTTCCTACAACAGAAGAATAGCGTACTGTCTCCTCTATCTCTTTCTTGGATGAGGGATATGATCTCTTGCCCAGCTTGAAGTGATTAGCCAGTGGTACACTAACTGGCTTGGCACCATCCATATTGAACCTTTGAATCACCCGTTCAACATATTTCTCCTGAGACAGCTATAATTTCTTCTGTTTCCTGTCTCGACGAATGTGCATCCCCAAGATTTGCTGAGCTGGTCCCAAGTCCTTCATATCGAAGGTTTTTGAAATTTCCTTCTTCAGCTGCTTTATTTTTGTTGCATCCTTCCCGACGATCAACATGTCGTCCACATATAACATTAATACAACAAAGTCTCTACCTGGAAGTTTCTGGAAGTAGACACACTAGTCTGCAGTGGTTCTTTTGTACCCATGACTCACCATGAAAGAGTCAAACTTCTTGTACCATTGCCTTGGTGCTTGTTTAAGGCCATACAAGCTCTTTTTGAGCTTGTACACGAGGTGTTCTTTTCCTTGAACCTCGAACCCTTCTGGCTACTCCATATAGATTTCTTCCTGCAAGTCTCCATGAAGAAATGCTGTCTTCACATCCATCTGTTCAAGCTCCAAATCTAGTCTTGTGGTCAATCCAAGGATGACGCGGATTGAGGACATTTTTACTACCGGTGAAAATATTTCATCAAAGTCAATTCCTTTCTTCTGAAGGAATCCTTTTACCACCAACCGGGCTTTGTGCTTTATCATCTTTCCTGTTCCATCTTTCTTGAGCTTGAATAACCACTTGTTCTTCAGTGCCTTCTTTCCGTCTGGGAGCTCGACCAATTCATAGGTTTTATTCTTCTCTAGAGAATTCATCTCATCTCGCATTGCATGCAGCCATCGTTCTTTGTCTGGATGAGATAAAGCTTCATGAAAACTTTCTGGCTCCCCCTCATCAGTAAGCAGTGTATACTATGATTTCGGATATCTCCTCGACGGAATCTGACCTCGCTCAGATCGTCGTAGCTAAGGTTCTTCATTTCCATAAGGTACAACAGCTTCTATAAGTGATTGTGGCTCCCCCGGCTCAGCAATCTCTTCATTTTCCTCCTCCTGATCTGCTTCTGGAATTTCTTCTGGTATTTTATCATTTCTTGTGGCATTTGGTGTTGAGTCTGCAACAATATCTGGGGCACTGCTAGTGGGATTTGTAGATATTGTTGTCTTTTCAGCGTCTTCATACGTTTGGTCTTCGTGAAACATCACATCTCTGCTGCGGATGACTTTCTTTTATTTGGGATCCCATAATCTGTATCCAAATTCCTCATCTCCATAACCGATGAAGATACATGAAACAGTTCTTGCATCGAGCTTCTGTCTGAGCTCCTTAGATACATGTACAAAGGCTAAACAACCCACTTTCAAATGATTGTAGGAGGGCTTTTTATTGGACCATACCTTTTTTGGAATCTCGAAGTTCAGTGGTACTGATAGTGTTCTGTTGATTAAATAACAGGCAGTACGAGCTGCCTCCCCCCAGAATGGCTTGGATAACTTAGCCAGTCTGAGCATACTTCTGACCGGTTCCATGATGGTTCGATTCATCCTCTCAGCCACTCCATTGTGCTGTGGTGTGCGTGGGACCGTTCTTTCATGTCGAATGTCATATCTTTGACAGTAAGCATTGAACTTTCTGGAGGTATACTCGCCTCCATTATCTGAGCGGAGGCATTTAAACTTCTTACCTGTTTCACGTTCTACCATGGCGTGAAACTCCTTGAACTTCTCCAGAACTTCATCCTTCGTCTTGAGGAAGTACACCCACACTTTTCGAGATGCATCATCAATAAAGGTCAAGAAATACCTTTTACCATCTAGGCTCTCCACTTCGAGAGGTCCGCATATATCACTGTGTACTAGCTCCAATAATTTTGATTTTTTCACTGATGAGGAGCTGAATGACACCCTCCGTTGTTTTCCGTACAAACAATAGTCGCAAGGATGAGACACTGCATTCTTGAAAACAGTGATCAGCTTCTTTTTCTGAAGGGTTGATAAACCCTTCTCACCCATGTGACCAAGCCTTTTATGCCACAAATCCAGAGGTACCATATGCTCTGCTACATGAAGGCTCTCTCCGTTTATCTTTACATGGGTCCTGTAAAGATTATCACATAATTTACCTCGAGCAATCACCATGACCCCCTTCAACATCTTCCATGTACCATTGGTGAAGCAACTCTCATAGCCTTGCTGATCAAAGGCTTTTACCGAGAGCAAGTTAAGTCGAAGATCTGGCACATGATGAACGTCCTTCAAAGTTATTGTACATCCGACGTTCGTTTGGAATTGAACATCACCAATTCCCATAATTTTGGCGGTGCTGTTGTTTTCCATCTTCACTATCCCAAAGTCTCCTGCTTTGTACGTGGTGAAAATCTCTCTGCAAGGAGTGACGTGGCAGGAAGTTGCTGTGTCAATCACCCATTCTACTCCTTGGTCTGCTGTGTGGAAGCACGTCTCTTCTACACAAATGGTCACATCTTCTACCACTGTAACTCGTGGCTCTTCATTACTATGTGCCTGTGAACTCTCCTGGTTCTGCTTTTGAAGACTGCGACAATTTTTCTTCATGTGACCCTCTTGCCACAGTGATAGCATTTGTAAGTGGGTCTCCGCCCATCTGTCGACCTGCCCCTTCTGTTTGTCGATCTACCTCTACTTTTGCTTCTACCTCTTCTCCAGTCTTTACCTCGAGACTGTCTTCCTCGATTCTCCATGATGTAGGCTTCATCTTGACTGGCGCCTGCATCTTTTCTTCTCGCCTCCTCGTTCATCAAGGCATCCTTAACAATTGACAAGGTAAGTTTGCCTCCGGGTGCTGAATTACTGATAGAGACCACAAACGTCTCCCATGAATCTGGAAGGGAACTAAGAAGTAGAAGAGCTTGTTCTTCGTCTCCAAGCTGTAACTCGACTGCTGTCAACTGATTCACCAAGTTCTGGAACTCACTTGTATGTTCTGCTACTGGAGTTCCACTCCGCAACTTCAAGTTCACAAGCCGTCTCATCAGAATGGCTTTGTTCCGTGCTGACTTGGCTTGATACATACTCTCTAATTTTGTCCATAGAGAATATGCATCTGTTTCCTTGGCTACATGGTGGAAGACACTGTGGTCGATCCATTGCCTGATCTGACCGATGCATTTTCTGTTAATTTTCTTCCACTCTGCCTCTTTTTCTGTCTCAGGTCTCTGCCCTTGAAATTCTATAGGATCATATAGATCCTTACAACTAAGGAGATCCTCCATCCTGGGCCTCCATAGTGTGTAATTGGTAGCAGTCAATTTTATCATGGCTCCGGATGATTCTTCCATTTTAGAATAATTAATTCACTAAAATAGAAATTGAATTTTAAAAATTCGAGCCCACCGTTACGTCCGGAACGGTAAAAAATGGTGGAATAGCCTCTTCCGAGGCTCAAAAATTCTTTTTATGCAATAAATACTAAGCTTGGAAATTCTAAGGACTAAACTGAAATTTCAGAAATTGAGGAGGGCAAAATGTTATTAACCAGAATTACAGGGGCCAAACAAAATTTTTTAAGGATTGAAATGTAAATTTCAGAAATTTAGGGGGTCAAAAAGTAATTACCCAAAAATATAGGGGTCCAACGAATTTCAAAAAGATATGCTGACGTGGCAGTGTCTGGACACGTGGCTATGACGTGGCTATGCTGACGTGACCTTGATGACGTGGCAAAAGTGCGCTGACGTGGCGGATTGCGTGGCGCTGACGTGGGTTGTCTTCTTCTTTGAGACGCGCGTGAGGCGAGTGAAGACCACTCGCAGTGCAGGCTGACGGTGCGTGCGGCTTCTCTGGACGTCGGATCGATCGCCGAAAAATTGCAGATTGATCAGGACGACGTCACGAACACACTGGATACTTCAAATTCAGAATTCGAACACTTTTTGAAAATTTGAAATTTTTCAGAAACAGGGGACAAATTTTCTCTGAATTTTTTCTCTCTGTTCTGATTTTCCAGGAGTTCAACGAGGCTCTGATACTACTTGTTGAGGATGCGATGCAAACTCAGAACAGATTTTGGGAGAAAATTGACTTGTATTAACAGAGAAATTGTATTACAAGATTTACACAAAAACTCTCCTAAATTAATCCTGGAGCTCTCCTGGCTCTCTAATTCTTAAACTTTCTGGTTTAGTTCCCCTCTGGGATACTTACAATCTTGCAAGACGTCCTCTATTTATATAGGAGTTTGCATTACAATGTCAAACAGGTTAGGTGGGTAGTTCACCTAACCCTCACCTCCCTTTGACATGGGAGGGAGTTCTAGAAGCTCTGCATGTCATGCATGAGCTCATCATAGTTCTAGAACTCATGCATGTCATGCATGAGCTCATCACATTCACAGGCTTTGTGCTTTTGGGCCGCACATCGCCCGATTTCCAACAACCCCAAGATTGAAAATGCACTCAGGATGAAGTCGTGGCCACCAAAACTTTTGCATTTTATTGAATCGGCATTTTATTTTCGGAAGAGTAGTACTTTATAGGAAACATTTTATTAGGCAATGCTTTTTATATAAGTATTTCCAGGTACTCTCAAGATTTTTAATAAATATCATAAACAAATTATATCTTCGATTAATTTAAAGGAAATTTACTATGGTCTTCACAACTTCATAAAATGTATTTTCTACTGATCTTTTAAGTTAGGGAAGTCTTTAATAAAAGTTGATCTATATTTTAGAACACAAGCACACACAAAAAAAAAAAATCCAAATATTTACCTTATTTTAAAACCGTTTCCATTTTAATCAAATAATGAAAACAAAGTATTTTAAATTATTTGACAATACGTTTGAAGAGAACAAAACAAAACAACTTGTATGCTTGAATAGGAAAAACGGAAAAGATGAAAAGACCTCTATCTGCTAGATTCAGGAACATCTAAAACAATTTACTTGGATCTGTTTCAAACCCCAACAACAAATTCCAGAGAATGAAACATCAATCAACTCTGTCTCAAACCAAGCTATAATACAAGCGACTCCAAAATTGATAAAGTTCTTCATCACTAGATAAGGAAAAGTAAAAGGATAAGTTATACATGTATGTATCAATCAAAATAACAACCTGGTTATATGTACAAACATATTTGAAAATAATTATAAAAATTCGTAGAATTTAATTTTCGTTTTTGAAAATTTTTCTTATTATTTCATGATTTGACTTGAAAGAGTTGAGGTCGAAATTATTAAAAAAATTACAAAAGTACAAAAAGAATGCAAATTTATATCTAGTATGATCAATGGTTTTAAAATCAATTAGTTAGATGATAAAAGTTGTCCTAATTTGACATATAAATGATACGATAATTCCCCGTATACATGTACCTTAAATTCTATGGATAGGTGAGAAATAAGTCACATCTATGTTGGCATTTACTTGAGGGAGGTCCCCAAGCCATTATAGAACTGCTCTTTTGTTGTTTTTGCAGCTATCAGCTCCATGGTGGTGTTATCCATGGTGCTGTTACATCATGTTCAAATATTATTGCCAGAACAAAGCTCTTCTGTTGACTTGACTATTGTATTTTTTTTTTACAATTATAAAAAAGAAAATCAGATAATTTAAAGTATTCTATCTTATAAAAACATTTAATTTACACAGAAAAATTGCTTTTCTAATTATAAAAATAAATATAAAATGAAATAAATTTGATTTTTTTCCTAAATACTTGTACCATCTAACGAGACTCGTTTTGAAAAGCTAGCACTAAAATTTTTTTCTGAAAAGCATTTAAAGGTACTTTTCCAAAGATGATTTGATAATACTGTCAAACATGTCGCAAGGTTTCAAGTGAAGCTTTCAATCTATGAATTATCAATATGAGATGAATAATGATACATAACCCATGACCCATGTCAAGAGCGACTACTCTTTTTCTTACTGAAAATTGTGGTCAAAATCCCTGAACCCTAAAATAGATTATAAATTATAAAAATAGTAAACCATTAGAGCTTCCATTTACTTAACAGAAACATGACAAACCCAGATCCCATATTTATCAGCTCTAAAAAATTAAGCATATTAATGTTTCTTGAGACATGAGCAGAGATTTTAAAGCCAAGTACGACTTTCTAACGTCCCAACTACTAGTATTCAAGGCAACAGCGAGGATCTCCTTTCCTTATCCATGCTTTATCCCCTACCTTATTGAATGTGGATAAAATGGGAGAAGAAAAAAATATTGCAGCCGCCGTGAAGAAAACCTTAAAATTAAGGCTTTACATGGGCTCAAAGTCAGCTGCGCCGGTGCCGTAGCCGTCGGGTTATTATACAAATGTGCTTGGAATGCTTTGGTCATGTATATGTACATTACTATATTATAATTCCTGATTAAGAAGCCACTTGCCAGCATTACTGATTTGCATTTTGTAATCGTGTAATTGCTACTTTTGCTTGGATTTTAGTTGCTTCCGAGATCCTGGAATTTCCATGCAATCCATGCTAAACATATAACAATCAGCAAATCAACTTTTCTTCTTGGATGAATGATTCTCTCTTCTTTCTTTTTGAATTAAATAACTTCGATCGATCCAAAAACTAAATATGTTGCTAATTATATATATTAATTATGAATATGCATGTATTGGATAGTAGTAGGATTGATATTGTCCAGTTCTAGACTAATCTTTATAATTTTAGTATAAACCGAAAAATTTATGTGATAAGACAACGTGATATATTCTCTTATATCATCCTTATTTCATCTATTTTCATCTCTATATATGTCTCTTTCAAAGTTTTAGGTATTGGATGTAAATTTTAGAATATTATAAACCTAATGTGCCATTTATTAATTTGACTAATACAGTGCAAAAGTATCAGGATTTGATTTTGAAGTACTTGTAAGTATCTTTGAGTAGTTTGATGTCATAAATAAAATCAAAGTCTAAAATTTTTTTTGAATATTTTATCACCAATTTAATTTGATCAAGATCTAAGACAAAGCAGTCATTGTTTAAACAGTTACAAACTCGTTTTCAAAAAGGGCAAAATTTGTTGACCAAATCGAGTGCGGTAGGTTTAACCAAAAAAACTAACTGAAATCAATCAATTTGAACAAATTGAATAGATCTTTTCAACAACCTCACACCATATTAAATATGACCATATAACTTCTGAATGAGTTGTAGTGTTGACCGAAAAATATATGCAAAAATAATATAATATTGGCCATGGTAGCATGGTGGCATGCAAGAAATATTTAATGGCAGTCGCACTAGTATACTTATGGGGACGGGAACATCTTCAAATTATATTCTTTAGATTAAAGAACCAAGGAATGGAAGAAGCTTCCTGTAGGAGTACTACTGAGCTGCTGCAGAGATAAATTAAAGAAGTAACAGTTGAATGATCGTCATGGAGGAGGTGGTGGTGCAGAGAGAGATTGATTTTGCACGCTTGCATGCACATGGGGATTGTGAAAACATCGAAAGAATAGAACAAATAGAGCAAAACAGTGGAATTTAGGGCTGAGATAAAGGAAACAACATCTCGGAAATCATGGACAGATCCCATCTAATTAATTAATCGAGAAGGAGAGTTTACTTTTGCAATGCAAGCAACAGTTTAATTAGGTTTTGACTAGTGACTTCTGTGGTGTTGAACATATATTTTTGTATGAATGCTAGTTGGAGTATTGAAGTAACTTCTTGTTGTTGTCAGTGCATGTGGGGTTTTCAACTGGACTGGACATCAACTAGTACTGTTTGTAATTTATTGAGAATTGAGGTCATGCATTAGCTCATAGCTTGTCTAGGGTCAACATAACAATGGGAGAGATTGAACTTATAATTCTTTACCGGATAACATGGTCATTGATGTGACATTAATATCAAAATTTTGAGATCAATACTAACAAAACCATGATTTCAATTCGTCTAGATGTCGAAGGTTTCTTGAAGGTTTTCGGATAGATAATTTAATGTGCAGATTTGCATGCAAAATGGACTTTTGCTCAGAGTCATGATGATGACTCATTGCCACCATGGCTAGTGCTCCACTTCATTTAACAATATCTTTTGTTCTTATTATTATATCTCATTCGATTAATTCAGGATCAACAGTTATGACATTTCGTATAAAATGACATTAACCCTGTTTCATAAATAATCAAATTAATTAAGAGAGCCAAAAGTGGCCTAATTAAATGAGGTCATTTCCTAATTGAGATTCTAAAGGGGCTATACAGGTCTATAGCTATCTGCTTTTTGTTAAAAGGTGAACGGGATTTTTTCCTTTCATCTACTTAACCAAATAAAGTTAAAAAGATAATAATAAGAAAAACTTAGATCTACGTAGGTGTATCCAATTGATAAGATAAAATAAAAGCGGAGAAGATGGTGATGTTCAATAGAGAGCTTTAAAAGTTAATAAACAATGGCCTAATGTTTTGCAAGTCAACAGGTGATAATTTGGCTTTGAAGTACTATATTTAATTTATTAAGTACACATCCATCATTGATTGCAGATTATAATATCATATCTCTACTAAGGACAACGACTGATCCTGCTTAATGACTTCTCATGAAATAATTAATTAGTTGCTAATTAAAGGCAGGTTTAGAGGAGAGGTTTGGTACAGAGTAGTTTTAACAACTTCATTGGACAAAATGAAAGGGATGTTATAGAAGATGTAACAATATATTAACGGTTGATCAACCCCTTTAACTCCTAGTCACTTTTACAATCGGATAATGAGCTCTTGGTCAACAACTTAAGATGCGACAAGCAGATCTCATTTAATGATGATCTATTGGATAATTAAAATTTTCTAAACATTTAAAAACGATTATCAAAATTATTTCTTAAAAGAAATAACATTTGTCATTTACTCTTTTATATTTTATCTAGAACAAATGTTAAGAGAATCATTTTACTGAACCAGAATGTACGTATGGTAATAGATTTCCACATGTGTAACGTTACTGTTTACTACCTACGTCTAGTCAATCGCAAGGAATAAGTTTGCAACAATTGGAGGATCATTAATACTTTTAACGTCATTAGCAAGATAAATCCAAGAATATTAATAGCTAAATTTATTCGCTCGTTTCACATGTAAATATATTCTTATAAAAGCAGAAAAAATGAAAGAAAATTGAGTTGCAGAGTCATTTATGAAAAAATAAAATAAAATAAAATGCATACATAAGAGGTGACAAAGACTTATTGTCTCATTGGTGAGGGTTACCACCGATCAATTTGTCTGATACCAAATTCAAGGAATCAGAGAAATAGAGCAATAGCCGATGCAAGTCACAAGAGTCACAACCCCACATCCATTGATATTTAAAAGGCCAGCTTTTATTTCTAAGACATTCATGGAGAGATCTAGGACCACAGAGAGAAAGAAATGATTCAATGAATTCAAGAGAGAGAGTGAATACTATTACAACTCTCAATTTTTAGATTTATCTCGAGGATGAAGTTGAAAAATAATACAAAAACGACCTACCCACGCCTCTCTTCTTAAAAGTCTTAGATACCTTATATATATATATACACACACACACACACACAATTATGAAATTAATTAAGGTTTTGACTAGCTGTATTTTGTAATATAATTTTAGTACTAATTTTGGGTATAAAGCAAGAGGATTAGTAATAATAAAAATGATAATTTTATAAATGAGTCTACCTAACAAATTAAAGGTGGCTAGTAGGGCGGGTTAGTTAATGCAGGGCATGAAAGAGAGAGGGGCCTTGGTGTCTTGTGATGCATTAATTTATGAAGTTGCTTCTGGGTTTTTGACCAAGTTTCGATCCAGATTTCATTTTGTCTTCGAAGATTTAGTACATGAACAGAAAGTTATAGAGATAGGGATAGAGATATAGAGATAGAGAACTCTAAGGTCCACATAGTCATAGCAGCTAGCTAAGCTGCCCCTCAAGTGGTACAGTCGTAATATTGCAGCAACAATATTATACTTCAAAGCCCTCCACCTATAAACCTGCAATTGTGGCACCAATAACTCCCTCACTTGTGTGCATTAATACTCTCACACTACAGCTATAGCTAGTTAGAGAAACTACTATTCTATCTCATCTTGCAAGGGAGAGAGGTAGAGAAAGCTGAGAGCTAAGAGAGTGGGTGAGAGAAAGAGAGTGCAATGGCAGCTTTGAGAAAATACTCTCTATTGTTACTCTCAATATTTTTCTTCTCTTCAGTTACTGTCATTCTCGGTTTCACTAAGCAACAAGAAGTGGATCGAATCTCAGCTCTTCCTGGACAACCAACCGTTACGTTTCAACAGTTTTCAGGTTATGTAACAGTCAACGAGAAGCATGGCAGAGCACTCTTTTACTGGTTGACAGAAGCTACTACAACTCCTGAGAAAAAACCTCTTGTTCTTTGGCTCAATGGAGGTCAGTATACTTTGGCCTCTTCTTCTTTAGCTCATATACATATATAATGCTTAGATTAATTTCTTTAACGGTATTCATCAGCTAGCTCAAACTGAAAAGGAAAAGAATTTCCTCTTCATGAAATTCTGGATTAGAAAAAAAAGTTTCTATTTTAGCTAGTTATCAACTCTGCTATCTAGTACTGCATGTTACTTTGATAAATTTAGATAGAAATATCAGCAGAACTGCCAGACAGCCTGCAGACCCCATTAAAAGCTTAATATGATGTGTTTCCTCGACTACATTAAGAACTAAAAGCCATGAATTATTTCTATAAACCAAAAAAAAAAAAAAGAATTATTAGCTCCTCCATACTACGTAGTTTCACTTTCCATGTATACTTAATAGCGGCTTGCACTTGGTTTGCTATTGACTGAAAAATCACGAAGTATCCATCAATCTCATTCAACAGAAAAATTCTTAAATAAGATAAGTCATGTATCAGGTTACCCAAGAGACATATATCTAAACCTTTCATCTACCCATTATTCTTAGATGCAAATAACTTTATAATAAATAAATTAATAGTGCTATATTATACATATATATGTATCCATGACTCTTTCACTCGTGTCGCATTTCTTGCACGTGCAACTTGCTCCAGTCTTTCTATCTATATAGACTGCGTCAAGGCTGATGATGAGTACAGTACTTTAAAGCAACTCATAAAACACCCAAGCGCAAATTAGTATGTTCCCCTATGGTAAAACTGAAATACGCCCACAGGCCACAACAAGAGTTGCCGTCAACAAGAGTAGTAGTAGTAGGACTGAAGCTTAGCTGTAGTAGCTAGTAGTTGTTGTAGTATTACGTTGCAATAATAATAAGTCACATGGGTCCTCGTGATCTCTCTCTGTCGGTATCTTTTTAGGGTTTTTATTCCTTCCATAGCTGACGTTTATCATTATTCCCTGTTCAAAACAAACACCCCCTTGCCTCAAAAAAGCTTGCTTTTTCTTCTGAATTTCATTTTGTCACTTTCTTTGCTATTTGTTTGTATGTGTTGTAGAATGATGAGTTCATTGAAACAATAAGAGATAAAATACCAAAAGTCCCTGCAAAGTGAACCAACTTTTCCCGTAAAAGAAATAATAATAATAAAATTAAACTGTCATCAATTCCATATGGTTTTCTTCAAAAGGTACTTTTCATATTGCCCCGTCTCTCTCAATTGTCTTCTTTGTATTTTGAGTTGACTAGAGATTAGAGTGAATGGAAAGGAGTGAAGAAAATCACTTGCTAGGGGTACTTACTGCTTCCTCTTTTTCTCTTCTGGGTGAATTTTTTTGCTTTGAAGCATGCGCGTTCAGAGAAGAGATATGGTGATGATTATGAGGTGCATGCATGATGTGGGGATCATTAAGCAGGTGTTGTCGTGACCAAGAAATGAAGGATAGGAAATGAAATATTCCAGGAATGCTAATTAGTTTTGAAAATCATTGCAACAAAGCACAAGAATCAATAATGATTAACAATAATAATATAACAGGAAGCTGACATCTAGCTATCTCATAAGAAAATTAAGTATTTTTTTTTATTTATTAGGTGGGTAGGTGTTATATTTCAGAATATCGAAGTAACACCATTAATGCGTTCGTGAAAAGGATGGACAAAGATATAATGCAGTCACATTAATAAAACCTAATTGCTTAGGGCACTAGAACTGTTGCCTAAGCCATCTTGGCAGCCTGGCTTGTTTCTAATTGCATATTCATTGAAACAGTGACGGAGCCTACTATTTACTCTAGTGGGGACAATTTGAGATATTAGAAAAATTATTTATAAAAATCAAGAAAATCAAATTCATTATTAGATTTGTTTATTTTCTTCTATTAAAAAGATTGTACAATTAAAAGCTAAAAAAGAAAAAATATTTATACACTATAAAAAGTAGTAGTTTGAAAGTAATTTTATATTTATTTGTGCGGTTCAATTAATATCAATCAAAGTACTTAAAAAATATTTAATATATAGGTTCTTGTCTAAAAAATATTTTTTAATTATAAACATTTCTGTAAAACATATTATAAAAAAAACTTGGTAGAAGGTTAGGTTATTGTAATTTAATTCTTAACTTGAATGTTTTAACAAATTGATAAAGTTAATATGGGACTTTGTGAACTAAAAAGAGTATGATATTAATTAATAATATATTAATGTTTAATAGCTAATATGGATAACTATTGTTTAAACCGTTAAGAGTGAAAGTGCTTATAAAATAGATTAGAAGTTTAAATTATCTAAAAAATAAAAAGGATTATTTGTGTTAAAATACAAACTGGAGAGGAATATATGAAATTTTGCAAATTTAATGGGGGCAATTGCCCCACCCCCACTGGTCACTATGTGGCTCTGTCCCTGCATTGAAAGCCATTTTGGATGTTTTCAATAAATAGTGAATGATAGCAACCACATAACTCTATCAATAACACAATTATATAGTTTCCACAAACTTGATTGAATTATTGATGCCCTTGGTTTCCATTAATATTGTTGAGCTATAGAGTCAAATTTTTTTTTTTCCTTTGAAAAATTGCATTAGGTAAAGATCTTGTCCTGCTAGATACAACTTGGTTTGCTAGCAGCTATGTGTTTTAGGTAAAAATGAATGTGGGATGCAGCTGCACTACTATTAATTGGGCCGTGTTATTGCTAGCAATAGTCATTCTCATTCTTTTGTGGCAGCTGCCGTAGTCTGGCAGCTCTGCTCCACTATATGTGTGTATGATGCGTCAACTCCACTTTGTGAGACAGGGAACAGAAGCATTCATTTAGGGCCACTCTCTGAACGCCCTTTATGCCTTTTATTAAGCAATGTCTTGTGTCATCTAGAATGCTCAACATCCAATAGGATTTCTTTTAAACAGATAATTTTTAAGTATATACAAATTCTTTTTTTATTATGAATGAAAATAAAAGATTCTAGGTTCATACTGATAGTTTCAGCATATTCTGCTGTTAGTTGACTGTTTCAAACTTTCAGCACACATGTATCTCTCGCCTCAAAACTTATTTAGTAGTAGGAAAATAATGGGGAAGAAATTTTTTTGATAAAAAGAAGGGTTAGTTATATTGATAAATATATATCTCATCAGGTTAATTTGATTTAACTATTAGATTAATTAATAATGGTTTGTTTCTATTTATTCTTCGAAGTTCAAAATAACTTAAGTGTAGCTTATTTGTTGAATCATCTCTTTAATTAATTAATGCAAGCTCCAACCAAGCTCAATTAATAAACCTATAGAAATTAAAGTTAGGCTTAGGAAAATTCTACAAAACTTGATGTAAGCTAAGCTTAGATCTACAAACTGGATATTATTTCAATCTCTCAAATGCTGTTGAAAAAAGCAAATTTCTGATAATTGTCATGGCTAATTGTGCAGGACCTGGTTGTTCATCAGTGGCATATGGAGCCTCTGAAGAAATTGGACCTTTTCGGATAAATAGAACTGGTTCATCTCTTTATCTCAATAAATATTCATGGAATACAGGTAACTGCATTTCCATGACCAAGTATTTTTTTCATATAAATGTAGTTTTCTTCGTTCATATCAAATCTTAAGTGGTTTCTTTATATGCTTACAGAAGCTAATCTTCTCTTCCTTGAATCACCTGCTGGTGTTGGATTCTCATACACAAATACTAGCTCTAATCTTAAAGATTCCGGGGACAATCGTACAGGTATTATATAAGTACTTTTCTGGTACCCATAGCGGAGAAGAACTATATGAGTTTCTATATATATTATCTTCAGTATGCCGTCATGTGGTCCTAATCTATGGCTGCCAATTTGTGACACAGCTCAGGATGCTCTGATGTTTCTCCTTAGATGGATGTCAAGATTTCCACACTATAAATACAGAGATTTTTACATTGCTGGGGAAAGTTATGCAGGTACATTGTAACCAATAATTAAGATTTTCCTAGCTCCGAAGTACCTTCAGAAAATTTTTACATTCTGACATTTTGTTAATAGGGCACTATATTCCTCAGTTGGCCAAGAAAATCGTTGATTATAATAAAGCCTATTCGCGTCCTATTATCAATCTTAAAGGATTCATTGTAAGTGAAATGCAAATTCAACTTTATAAATTTAGATGTCAAAACAATAACAATTGTTATATGAAGTAAGAATTTCAAACCATCTATATGTGCAGGTAGGAAATGCTGTTACAGACAACTACTATGACAGTATTGGAACTGTTACATTCTGGTGGACCCATTCTATGATATCCGATAAGACCTATAAATCGATCCTCAAAAACTGCAACTTCAAATCAGAAAATAATTCTAAGGATTGCGATGATGCTGTAAGCTATGCAATGAATCATGAGTTTGGAGACATTGATCAATACAGCATTTATACACCATTTTGCATACAACTGCCAAATGAAACTAGAACGATCCGGCTCAAAAATACTCTTTTGCGTAGAAGGGTTTCAGGATATGATCCTTGCACTGAGAACTATGCTGAAAAATACTACAATCGACCAGATGTGCAAAAGGCATTGCATGCAAATGTTACTGGAATTCCATATAAATGGACTGCTTGCAGGTCTCCTTTCATTAACCTACTATATAAGCAGATATATCCAATTTTGTTTTCCATATGCGTAAAAACAAGTTGGCGATTTTTATACTATATTTTAATGAGTTCTCTCTCTTATTGGACAGTGATGTTCTTATCAATAATTGGAAGGATTCCGAAGATTCTATGTTACTAACGTACAAAAAATTGATTGCAGCTGGTCTCAGAATCTGGGTTTTCAGGTATGTTATTGATTAACCTGTTTTAAACAATCACTTCTTTCGTTATGATTGTGTGAAATAGGGATCAATCTTTCATTATCATTAGTATTCCGGAGAATGTGCCTGAGAGCACAAATTAACAAGAATATAACTATTTGGTTTCGTCTCAAATGTAGTGGTGACACAGACTCGGTGGTTCCAGTGACTGCGACCAGGTTTTCCCTTAGCCATCTCAATCTGGCCATTAAAACTCCTTGGTATCCTTGGTACTCAGGCAACCAGGTACTGAAAGGACAAAAAATCTAGAGAAATTGTTTTTCTTTTTGTATTTGTTTTAACATATAGAAGCTAAAATCAGCAAAAAAATTCATGTCGATAATAGGTTGGAGGATGGACAGAAGTTTACGAGGGTTTAACCTTTGCAACAGTGAGAGGTGCTGGCCACGAAGTTCCATTATTTGAGCCCAAGAGAGCCTTCATTCTTTTCAGATCATTCTTGGCAGGAAAAGAATTGCCAAAATCATGACATATTTCTGGGAGAAGATAACAACAATTTTAGCGCAAACACCCTCCAAAAGCAATGGGCGAAGCCAGTAGAGTAGGAATGATTCATTAAATCAGAATTTGTATCATTGATACAATTTTTATTCTATTTGCGTTATAGCACGAGACATAATGAGATGTCAGATGCAATCATGAAACTGAATTAATCAATTGTTAAAATGTTGAATGCAAGCACAAGAAAGATCTAAGATCTTTTCTGTCAAAAGAAACTGTACATAAAATAGTCTCTTGTTTACCTGCATCTCTTTTGCATTATTGAGCTTAACCAAGCTTCCAAATTTGCCACTAGTCAATTACTCAGATAACAGAAAAAAAACCAAAGTTTAATCTGTCTCCTACGTCAGTAATAGTGAAATAAAGCGTCTGAACATTTGACATCCCAAGAAATAACCGTTTTGCCCTGCAGCGGCTATATCAGAAAGCTGTTTTGCTGGGAATTTTTCAAACCAGCATAAGGAATTCAGGCCAGCTAAACCACTGTTCACCCTGGCTGAAAGTCATTCAGGGGCCATCGCGAAATCCATTCCCAAAATAATTTTCTTAAAGAGCTAGAATAAACAAACTATAATTTTATAAGCTAGCCAACAATTTCAAAACTCCAATTTTTTGGCAGCTGGTACAAAAATGTTACTTCTTTCTAAGTAGTTAATAATTCTTTCAGAATTAAAAATCCAACGGTAATCAAAATGATGGAAACAGCCTTCTTGAATAAAACCCAAAACCAAATAGTCAAAAGTGCACCTCATTTCTCTCTCCATCTCTTTCCCCTCTTTTTAATCCTTTTATCTCATTTTTGTGGGGTTAAAAGCTAATAAGCAGTTCGATTGATGAGTATAACATCAGGGTATTTTCTTCCTTTTTCTTTTAATGTGAATGCCAAAAAGATCACAAGTTCTGAATAGTTTTCTACTTTTATAAATCTAAACCATTACTAAAACAAATGACTGTAAGCATTAAGATCACAGTACAAAGAACTTCAGCCTGGTCTGTATACAAAATTGAAGACTATCTCAGATCCCGTGTAAGAAATATTCTTACTTTAGTCCTTCACTTAGGCCTTGTGGCATTCCCAAACTCTGTGCAAGATCACTCATTCTTTCCTTCATGGCCTGAAAATATTAAAGGGCTGAGATTATTACTTCAGCAACAAAGATAGGTAAATTCTTCCTATTAAAAAGTTCATAAATTTTCACCTGGACACTCTTCTGGTGGGCATCCTTGTATGCTTCAGTAACTAATAGTGACAGTTTCTGCACATAGACAGTTGGGATATAAACTATCATTTCTTCAAAACCTAAAGCCACACTTGAAACAACCTTAAACAGTTACTACACATGATTCAACAGACCATTTCTTGAGTAAGTTTATGCAACTGTATGAACCACTTTTATAAATGATAAAGCATGAAACCTAATTTATCAATATCTCAAAATAATCAAGAAATTTGATCTTCCATATTATTTATTAGCGAAGCCCCGTCTGCTACCCAAAAGAAATCCCCAAAACTTATCCTAATTTCATTTAAAATTTCCAGACTGGGTTGAGGACAAATCATTAGGAAAATAAACATGTGAGTTTCGTGCCATGAAAACTTATGATAAAATGCACACAATGTCCAAGATTTCAAGCACGTTGCACGACAGTTTAATCTCAGATTAAAACTATCTGCAGACTTATATTATGGACATCGTATGTTAAAAGAAAAAAATTGTAGAACAGAATGAAGATATCAGTTTGATGCATCAGAACCCCCTAATTCATTCATGACTCTACATTTTTAATGCATCTATGTTTCTTTCAGATTTGGGAACTCAAGACTGTAAGCATACATTTATTTAATCTTTAAATGAGGGAAAATTACAGTGATATAAGAAAAAATTGGTAGAATAAAACAGATCCAAGAATGAACATATTTTATGTACTCACTTCTGGACCTAATTCCATTGCAGCCTCAGTGATCTCTGTACGTACTGGTTGCTGATTCCCAGATAATGTTACCTAAAAGAAACATCAGCTTACAAACTTTGTAAATAGGAAGATATTCTGCAATATTGATGGTTACATTGCATTTTCTTCAGTCAATGAAGCACAGGGAAGCAAGGCATTCTTTTAACAACATTCATCTTGAGACTGGAAACAGTAAAAGTAAAATGCAGTTGGACCGAAAATTATATTGTCCTAGGACCTGGAATTCATAATAGTTCATAACTGGGGTATAAACTAATGACATCAAAAGTGAGTACTGTAACTTTTGTTATGGAAACCATTATAGACCATAATCAGAAAATTATTTATGAACCCAGCGAAAATAAGAACTGGATGGTAACTTCACATCGGATGGAAAAAGAAAATTTATAAGGCAGCATGCAATTTGCAGAACCAACACATAAGTAGTTCCTAAAAATTCAACTGAAGTTCCAATCATTTTCTTTAAATTTTATAAACAAAAGTGTAAGTTTGGAGACCAGTTTCCTTAAATAAAACAGCAAAACAAAGAGAGAACGATTAAAATTGGGTTAGCTTTCCATTATAAGTAAAATATTAAGGAAAAAATAAATAGAGAAATAAAGATTAAAAAAGTAAGTTTTGACATGTTATAATTAAAATTGAAACCGATCAAAGAAAAAGAAAAAAGAAGTATGAGAATACACACACACACACACACACATGTATATATATATATATATATATAGAGAGAGAGAGAGAGAGAGAGAGAGAGAGATATGAAAGGAGTTTCAAATGTATTAATAGCATGATTGAATTCTTTGGGGGCAACTAGTCCAAATTCAAAACTTAAATTTACTTGATTCAAGACTTGTCAAAATGAGCCACTCAATGACTGGGGTAGCGGTGGCCACATCAGGCCACAAAGTGGCTCTGCCACTAAACATGAACCTAAAGCTTTTAAAACTAATATAATGAAGAAATCTTGACCATTTTCAACAAAACAAAATGAGTAAATGGCATTTCAGCAACAAGAGACAGAGAATTTAACATACCTTAATTAGCTCACCTTCGCAATAACCATCAAACTCTGCTCTGTAATACAAAACAATAACATGGGAGTTTATACTAGAAGTGAAACTATAAGGTCAGATGAAAATGCATTCAATAATAACATACGCAGCCAGTTCTTTCTGCACCCGCACTGCCTCAACTTGGACGACCATTTGTGCCTTTTTCACAGTCTCATACAGATTCTGCATATTCCCAAGAATTCCTGCCTAAAATCAAATAGTAGGAAAATAATGTTAGTCATTATTTAGAAAGAAGGTAACAAAAGAACCTCATAATGCAACCAACCAGCAAAACAAATCGGATGTTTTTTTTTTTAACCCAGTCAAACAGGAAAATATATACCAGAAGCAAACATCAAGTTGCAACTGACTGAAATAGACATTTTCGTAAAATTGAAAGACACAATCCAAGTAATACTAGGAGACTTAATTAAAATAACTCAATTGGTAAAGAACTTCTTTGTGCAAAATGGCAAAGCTTGCGTAGCCACATAATTGAAGCTTAAAAAAGACAACCATACGTTGTGGCTATCTAAAGTAATGTAGATTTGACCAGAACTTATATAACATGCATCTTTGCCACATATATACTAAGTGCGCAAGGATATAAAGCATACATAAGTTGAAAAACTGCTGACTAGAAGAAAAAGTTAACATGATGAACCTTTGAAGGTCCATCTTCACCCTTCTCATTATTGTCTTTCTTCCCTCCAAAGAGACCATTTACACGGAGAGCTCTAAAATTACGACCAGGTTTCTGTTGAACAGACCATGAAAATACCTCCTTACCAGCTAAATTTGCTTTTGATCTTAAGTTACCTGGAAGTAGCAATGTAAGAAAATTTTGTAAGCAATTCTTCCAACATCATATATGAAAACAAAATAACAGGAAGGTAGTTCAGGCTGTCAAATATCCTTCCATAAAGCTATTCAATAGATGGGACTTCGCCCAATAAAATAAAATCGAAAGAAAAACTAGCATGCCCAATAGATGACTAAAGATAATTGAAATGCCAATAAGATGATCACTTGACCCATCCCATGGTACCAAACATCCACTTTCAAGCAGACAGCAGAAAGACAGAAACTGCTACTGCCTACTAGCCATGCTCCAATTAGATCTGCTTATTTAAATGTATCTTATTCTGAGGAATAAGAGTTCAAAAGAATCCAAACAGCTTTTCTTCATTCTTGAAATGATTGAACATGAATCACCCTTCTACCACTTGGACATAACCCAAAGACCAATTTCTCAACAAATAGTTCACCTATAAGCTAATGAAAATGAGAAAACTACACATAGAGCACAAATTTTTATATTCATCACAATGGTAAGGAATTCCTTGTATAACAATCGGCTGGTATCAAATGTTAAGCAAGAAATTTTAACATATCTATATGTTGGATAAATTGGTTCCTTTAATACTTAGTTCAGATGGTTGTGAAATACAGAAAATCAACCTCCATCAAACTTTGAACAAATACAAAAAGGTGCAGACTTTAGAGGGACAAAAGGAAGAAAGAGGACTTAAAATCCACAAACTGTATTCTAAAACGGCAATGGTATGTTCTCAAATGTAAACAAGTTCAAAAAGAACCAGTGATGCAGTGAAAGTACTAAATATTATTTCCACAAAACTCTATCCATAAATGTCTTCTCAATTTCTTTTTAAATCTTCAGTAGCCTTCCCATTTATAAATAATAAATAAGTAAATTTTGTTCTTAATGATATACTATCTTCTAGCTCATTGTTCTTTTCGTTCCCAATCGAAACTCTTATATCAACATCGGTTTTGCTCGGTAAGTGAATCTAATAATCACATATTTTTACAATGTTATAAAATGCTCCAACTAAAATCTCCCTTCTCCATGTAACCATATCCTTAACCACATTAACTTCTCTACCAAGGTGTTTTCAACATTCTGTTTCTTTCATTTACAGAGAAATTGGTATCAAAGCAAATCTATTGGCTTTAAAGGTTGGACATTTAACCAGTTCTCTTACACCCAGCAAAACTCATCTTTTACCCAATAGTTCAAACACACAGAAGTCCATAACCTAGGATCACTAAGTCCATTTCATGGAAAATGCTACAATAACGAGATGCACAAAGTCCCTTGGAAAATAATTCTTAACCAAATGCACCCTTAAAAAAAAAGGAATGAAATATGAAGTCCAAACAATATTGTTATTGGTAAATCTTATCTTAACATTTTGCAAATGCCCTGGTCGTTACCGAGCTAGTACCATTATACTCCCCAGTTTCCCATTCTAGATTTAAGCAAGAAATCGATTAAAAAACAAGGCAAAATCCATCATGCAAAACGACAATCTTTCCTCAAATACCATACCAAAAAAACGCAACTTTGAAACTCCACAACCGCCTACGTACACACAAAAAGAGAAGCGCACAACTTTACTTCATATTTACAAAGTATATCCAGATGGGTTCACAAATCAACCAAACCCTGAATGCAAACCTGAAAACCCATCTAAAGTTCCCTTTTCGTTACGTTTTTACAACAAAATATTCCTCATTTCACAACCCAACTTAGCACAAAAATTCATAATTTATGCATCGCTAGTTGAATGGTAAAGAAAAATGATATTTATTTAGAAGAGAGAGAGCGTTACTGGGATGGAGTGAGGAAGGGTTCTTCCAGCGAAGGTCTGAAATCTGAGCCGTGACAGGACTTGTCGACGCCATTGCTAAAGCACAAGTTTTTTTTTTTTTCGGATATTTTTGAACTCAACTTTTAAAGAGTAATATTTCTTTCAAGTTTAGGATAGAATAGGCCTTTTCTAAAATTAATAATAATAATAAATTATTTTCTGAATTTAAGTTACTTAGAGTTTCAATTTTTATAAAGAACGCACCAATTGAAGAACGACACAGGACAGGAATTAAAAATGCAATGTCGGATTTCACTCTGTTTATTTGGAAAAAAGATTAAAAAAAAAAAATCTTATATATAAATAATATGTGGCTCTGACTTTGGGCTTTCTATATATGGGCCGTTCTTTACAGTTTGGGCCTGATTTCAAATATCATAACGGGACATAATTTTTATTTATTCTATTGAAAATTCTAAATATAAGTGTGAATCACTAAAATAATCATGTCCCTAAAAATTTACATATCATAACTCTCTATTAAATGGACATTATCAGATATTATTGGGTACTGTATAACATCAAATAGCATTAAATAATATCATAGTATATAAATTTTTAAGAATATTGTTATTTATTAAAGAAATCTCCTAATTTATGGTATTTTTTTTCATATCCACATCACTAATTTGATTAAGAATGAAAAGTAATATAAAAAATCTCGACATCTGCCCTGTTCTAAAGAGAAAAAATTATCCTTCAAAAAGCTTCTTGTCTTTCCTTTGTGATGGAAAATAAATTAACAACAACAATTTAGAATGTATTTCTGCTCATCCTGCTAACATAGTTGAGAATGATATATATTTTTTTTCATCAAGTATTTTGTAATTTTATTAAGAATTCAATGGTGTAAAGTTAATCCAAATTATATCATAGATTATAATCAAACTATATTTAAACCCAAATAATTCCATTAAATGTTTATTATATTATTAAATTTGATAAACTTTTCAAATAACTAATAAACACATAAAAAAGAGTTTTTAGTGTTGTTATAACTTTTTCTGATCGCATTTAGGGTCCCTTTAAGACCAACTTGTTTGAGTAGAGCTTCCAAACTAGCATGATATTGCTTCATATTGATGTGATAATACTATTTAACTAATTTTAATCTTTAGATCAGACCTAAAGTTTTGGTTTTTCTAAAACGTTTTAAAAGAGGCGTTTTCTGTTCTGAAGTTTCTCGCCAAAGTTAAAACTTTATTCAAACATTTAATGGGCCTCCGATTCAAACAATATGATGACAAAGTGGCTTGTGATTCACACGACCCAATTGCTTAAACAGATAAGCAAAAGCCAGTTGAATTGAGTTGATTCTCAAACAGGGAAAATGTGGTAACACATTCAAATTTCTGTCACAATGTCCACATCACATACCAATCCACGATTCTGCTATGCAATTAACTAATCAATAAAATTTTTAGAAAATGGCAGAGATGGGCAAGACAAAGAAAACGGCAAAATCTCTCTCTTTCTAGGCAGATAAATGTGATACAGCCAAAGTTTCCTTTTGTACATCCTCACTCTAAGGTGGGGATTGCTACATCATGTGTACCAATTGTTCATTCTGACCTGGTGACCGACATTATTGTTGTTTCTCATTTTATTTTCTGTTTTTGCACTCGTTATCATCTTTATCCTGAAAGTCTTGTACGGAGAATTAGTGTGTTTTGTTGAGTTTTTACCATGTGGGTATTCACAATTTGTACTTGTGACACTATTTTCTACTACACCCAAAATGTGTTATGAGTAGAGAATGTGTATGAAATGACGCTGTGGCGTATTTTTATTTGGAGTTTGAATGTATTGTGCTTGACCAGTCTGATATTGGCTTCTCTGATATTAAAGGAAGGTCCAGACTATTGATAAGAGATTGGAAATCTGGTGGGATTTCAATTTAAAGAAGTGTAATTCAATAATAGAAGCTAGGCAGGTAGAGATAGAGAGGTGTCACACACACTTTAAGTCCAGACTCCAAAAGGGAGGTTAGGTGGCTGTTAGGTGTTGATGGGATATTGGAAATTTATCAGAGGGATGATGCAGACAGAAGGATTACTGATAATATCAGCCTTTTTAAAGGCTAAATGCCGGGGCAAATTGGCAATATATGTGATATGTCTAAGCAGCAAGAATAGGAAAAGCAAGGGTTTTTGATGATGGCAGGAAAGATTGACTGGAAATATTTTGTTTCTGGCTTGGTGCTCAAATTGGGGAATTGTTTATACTTTAACAGCTGGATATGGGAAACTCTGTTGGAGGTAAAAAACAGAACGGACCAAAAGAGAGAGAGAGACGGGGAATTGATATTCAGAATCCTTGATGAGAAAGGAACCAAAAAGAATAGGGGTATTGAAGGAAATTCAAAGCGAGGCTGGTACAGCGATGGTGGTGTGTAATAAATTAATAACGTAATATCGAAAGCATATTCTAATGTCTATAAATCTCTCTCTGGCTCTGTTTCTCTCTAAGCCCATCACACCACAACAGCACAGCACTATGGAAAGCCTAAAAATAAGGAGCTACCAACAACAGTAACAGCAACACATCAGGAAAACAGCATCATCCCATTTATCTCCTGCTTTTAGCTGCAGCCACCCTTTCTGATCTCTCTCTCTCTCTCTCTAGAAGGGGATTGTAGGAGACTTATATAATTTTTTCTATCACACACAGGCCAACAAGAAGAAACATGGAAACTCAAACCTCTTCGAGAATAAAGAAGAGTCCACACCACAACCAAGTCTCTCTCTCCAATGGCCCAGCTGGACCAAAGTTTATGTAGTAGTAGAAGAAAAACCAAAAAAGAAACAAAGAAAGAAAATGGGAAAGATAGAAAGAGAAGATATATGTTTGTTATGTCTTCAAATGTCCTCCAACCAAACCCACCTCACCTCACCTCACAAAACACTCTCCAACTCTCCCTAACATAAATAAAAACGTAGATACCTGAAATACCCTTCTGCAACGCCCCAAAAAAAATCCCATCTTCATCACTGTCTCTAACTCTTAACTCTCTCTAAAGAAAAGAAAACATTTTTTTCACCGAAAATTATGTGGGCTTCTTTGGGTTTTCTTTCTTTGTCTTGGTCAGAGTTTCACAGAGAAAACAGGAAAGCAAGAACCTTCCTCTCTCTTCCTCTCTCTATCTCTATCGCTTATCTCTTTCCCTCTTTCTTGTTTTCCTCTTTATCTCTCCTTTCCCTTTTTTTCTTCTTTCCTCCTCTATCTGCTCCTTTCGTTTTTCTCTATTATCAAGTTCTCATCTTTCGTTCCCCTCTACTTCTTGGTTCTTGCCCTCTTGGTCGTTCTATTTCTTTGTGATCTGAAGATGAAGAGGATGAAAGGTGTTGTCTCTTCTGTAGAGAAAACCGGAACACCATCTTATTCTGTTTATGAGGACCCAAGGGCCAGGTTCAGGCACCAGAGTCTCATGCAGGACTTTGAGGAATTATGCAAGGTATTTCCTTGGTTGGGTTTGTCATCTGTTTGGTGGGATTTGATCAGATCTGTTGTTTTGTTTCATCTTGTTCATGGTTTCTCGGTTTTCTAAAATTTGGGGGTTTTTTTTAATGATTCCTTGTTAGTTATCATGCAGAAGAAACAGTTGCTCTGGATCTTTCGGTTTTGGAAGTGATTGAAATCTGGTCATAGCTTAAAGATTTTTTTTTCTTTGTGATCTTCTTTGTTTTGCTTCCGTTTCATGTCCCTTATAGAGTTGTTAAGAAAAACTAAGGGTAAGAAAGGAAAAAGAGGATGAAAGCTTGATCTCTGTGTTCTTTCTTTAGCGAAGAAATTAGCCCTTTTTAAATAATCCTAACAGTTGTAAGAGGCATATGTTAGAGCAAATTTTTGTTTCTTTGAGTTGGTTTCTTAGCTCTATTGTTAAGTTAAGTTGCCTTTGCATCCAAAGAAAAAAAAAACAAAAAAACAAAAAGGAAACGAAGGGAATTGTTTATTAACCTACGTGATTCATTGTTTAAGCATCCAGTAAAAGAAATGAGGGCATATTTTTTTTTTAATGTTTGAGAACTATGCAATTGTTTTTGTGCTTTCCTGTGTATATGTGGACGTGATTTGTTGAAAAGTGTAGTCTTTGTAGTTCCCTAGAAAATTTAGAGAGTTTCTAAATGATATTTTGTGGTTTAGTTTTTTGTCTCCTAAGTTTTCCTTCCAATTTATCAAAATCCTGGTTTTTCCTGTTGTTACATTTATCTTCTGTTTCCTTGCGTTTGCTGCACTAATCTTGACTCCATAGCTTTGACATAACTGTATTTATTTCTGTGTTTGTGTTGTTTATCTTTTGATTTATAACATGTAAAGTTTTATTTTCTTTCGCTAGCCACAAATATGTTAAACCATTGAGCATTTTACAGGAAACTGAGGCCACTCAAAAGAAATTGCAGATGATGAAACAGAAAAAATTGACCTTACTTAGTGAAGTCAAGTATGATCATAACTTAAACCTTGTGTAAATTTACAATCAAATTTCAATGAAGTTATTATTTAAACTAATGTTTAAATTTTGATCTGTAGATTCTTGAGGAGACGTTACAAATACTTGATTGCAAACCAATCTCCGAGTCCTGCAATGGAGCGAAATTATGTTCAAGCTCAGAGTTCTCACATGCAAAGTAGAAAAATGACAAAGGATAGAAATTACAGCAGAAAGGAATCTGCTTTGCCACGCCCAGCTTCAGGTTCTGATCTAAACCAAAAAGGAAAGCTTTACAATGAAAAGGAAGCTACTTTACGAAACCCTGTTCCCGTTTTTGACTTAAACCAGAAGCTGAAGACCTACTCCAGAAAGGAACCTGCTTTACAAAATATCACACCGCATCTTGACCTAAACCAGAAGGAAAGGGTTTACAGTGGCAAGGAAGCTACCACTCAGAACCTGACTCCGGTTTTTGACTTAAACCAGATTTCGGTAATTATCAATAACTAACATGAACTATGCATTAATATTCATTTTTGATATCATTAATATTGCTAATGATGTTGTTAATGTTATTCGCTGCAGAGAGAGGAGGAAGAGTTGCAGTCTAATGGCGAGCCGTGGAGGGTAGAAGAATCGAAGAAGAGTTCAATTAGAGGTGGAAGCGATGAGCAGCATAATGACATGAAATTATCAGTTTGTAGGAATATCGGAAATGGGGCAAACCGGACAGGGAAGAGAAAGATTTCATGGCAAGATCAGGTTGCTTTGAGGGTTTGAGTTATTTCTTAGTTGTATTGGAATCAAATTTTATATCTTGGTGGGCTTGGAAAGATTACCTTGCACTGCCATTATGATAACTTATCATTCTCTCTCTCTTTCCTTTTCTCTTTTGTAAAGAAAAACATTAGTTTTATATAATGAATATATAGATGAAATGGAGGAACCGATGTCCAGGGATCAAATCTGTTCATTTTATCTCCTGTTTGGTTAAATAAAATGCACATCTTCTTTAGCAAGAGGAACCCACAAGGAGACTTGGAATCTTTTTCCCATGTGAATCGAAATGATCTTTGCGAGAATCCGGTTATTGTTTCTTTTTCGCCTCTTTTTAGTTTCTGATCGCTGAAAGCCCCTCTTTGATGAAGTCCCGCAAAGTTGTTTTTGCCTTTTCATCTTATGAAACACCCTTTTAAAAATGGTTTGTAAAATGTTGACTGATAAAAGTTTTCGATGCCTCTCAAAGTTCTCTGGATTTCAAGTGTAATAGTAATATTTGAAGAATGAGTGTTGATGTTCTTCATTTACTAGTTTATATTTGCCATGGCCGGCCAATTACCAAAACTCCCGTGCAGAATAATTCAGAGCTTGGAATCTTTCAGTAGATGAGAATTGTAGGCTTGTTGTAATACTCCAGGAATTTCCACAATGGTTGTTTGTTTGTTTGCAATTGGATGTAACCATCTCTAACTTGTCTTGTTTGCTTGTGATGTTGGCGAGCAAACAATGATGGGAAGGAATCTCTCTTTTTCTGTTACTACACAAATTCTCTTTTGCTTCTAGGAAGGAACTTCAAATTCTACGACTCATCAATGATTCATCTCTTTGTCCTTGGAGAAGGAATATTATTTCTAGGAGCATAAATGAGTGTTTTGGAGAACAATATTGAGCAACAAACCGTTTCCACTATTAACTCTAGGACAATATAATGGACACCTCAAGTTTCCTTTCTGAGAAGTACTTCGATATACATTCAATTGTATGTTATAATATATATATATATATATATATATATAAAGGAGATTATCTACTCTTATTCTCCTTTAAAAGATATCAGGTTAGTATTAAATCATAACTGTTTGACTAACACAAGCAGTTAAATTATGTCCTTTGTGACTGTTAGTTAATTCTAATCTAATAGTGAAACCGAACTCCCATAATAAACTAATTTTCTCAAGTAAGAGAAAAAGTTCTTTTAAATGATGCAAACATGTATCAAATCAAAAGCTTTCTTTCAAATACATCGAGTCTTATTTGACCTCACCCAGCTCAAAGCTTGATAGATACCCATTATCTATCTTAGGGGGCGTCCGATTGACACGCTTTCTAATTGTCATGATGCTGTCCTCATAAATCGGAAGAAAAATGGATATCAGATCATGCCCAGGAAGTTGAAGATTATAATAGTTACGAGTTGACAATGTTTAGAAGAAACTGAGTCTACTCTCTTGTGATTTTCTACGTTGAATTTAATCATGACGTTTTATTTTATTAAAGAATAATATTATACTTACAAATTATTTATAACTAATTTTTCATGTAATTTGAGTTGACAAAATATTATGAAAGATGTAATTATTTTTATTCTTTTTTATTTTTCTTCCTCTAATAAAATTTTATCAACTAAAATTTAAAAAAAAATTATAAATAAGATAGAGGTAAATCATAACTTCTCATTTCGTTAAAAGGCTATGAAAAAGATTCTACATATTCCATTTCATGATTACCTCAAGAGCACCAAGAATCAGCTCTATGATGACAATGTTGCGGGAGACACGGCAGCAGAAAGCACTTCAAAGAAAGTAGAGATTCTGGAGAAGAGACCGCCTGCTTTTCTTCTTTTAACCTTTCACAAGTTTACAAGAATGACAGACTCAAAGACTGGGCAATTTCATCGTGAAGTGCACGTTCAAGCAAGCGTAGGCTTAAGCTATTCCCATTAAACCAAGAAAAATTTTTCAGAAAAAGATGGGGTACATCGCAAGTGTGAACATGTCAAAAAGAGTCTGTCACAGCTATTACAATCCTCCAGTTGGAAGATCCCACAAGTTAACATGAGAAACCAGCCAATCTCATCATAATCATTAAACTAATGACAGAAGCCGATTATGCATTTTACCCCTGTAAACAGTTCCTACATTCATAGTTCTTCCAAGGTGGAGGATCCCATCAATTTGAATCTCGGAATCCCATCAAGAAGATCTCTCTTTGCTTTACTCGACCAAAATTTTGAAAGGCTTAATCAGTCAATATCTTCAATTACATGGGAAGCGATAACAGAATTATCTTAATCATTAGTAAGTCTGATTTCCAGGTTATATTGATAAACTGGCTTGAGTTGCGCATCATCCAATTTAAGAAGTTAGAATAAAAAGCATAGTCTAGATAGAAGTAATGCATAACTACAGAGAAACTTGATCAACTCCAAACATGTCTTGGAGTGACAAGCGGTACCGTCAGCAGAGAATCCAGCCCAATAAATTTGCCACTACAGGTGAACCTGAGCAACTGAAGCTCCAGTAACACTTTCTCTTGTTTCTTCATTTGCTTCTTTGGCCACCACTTGGTTCACATCTGCATCTTTTGCAATCTCGGTAGGCTCTGGTGATGTGACCATGGTGGCAGTGGTGGGTTCTGCTGAGGCAACCATAGTAGTGGTGGTGATGGTGGTAGTTCTGGTAGCGGCATCAGAGACAGCTTTAACATTTTGATATTGTTTCTGAAGTCGACTCATGTGCTTCTTACCTTTTTCATGAGCCTCCATCACTACTTCAGAGTAGGCACCAATTTGACAAATTTCACACCAGAATTTGAATTTTTTCCTATATTCTGGTGTTTTCTCCTTTTTCCCTGGTGTCCATACCCCAATTTTCTTCCCTTTTTCTTGCTTTGGCAAGACATTCTCACTCTTTAAATCTTCTCCATCCTCCATTTTACGGTCTGAACCATCCTTCGTTTTGTTGGCTTGTAATGATTCCTCTCCTACCTTCATCTCTGTTACTGTCTTAGCTGTACCCCTGGCCTCCGCAAGTTTAATTCGCTTTTGGGATTTTTTTGACGATGATGCAGTGGAATTGTTCTGCAATTTCTCAGCTCTTAGTGCTGCTTCCTTGGCCTTGTGCTTCTTACCTCGAAGATGTTCATTTAAACCTCTTTCACTAGTAGCACTAACATGACACAGGGCACAACTCCAGTCCTCAGGCTTTTTCTCCAAACTCATGAATTGGAGCTTTCCAGCGCCTGCAGGTGGTGTCACGGCTTTCCGCTTTACTCCAGAAAGGTTTGCCTCAGGCTTAGCCTGCAACATGCTCAACAAAGTACATAGGGAGTCATTATTGCAAACACCAATGAAAAGCTGCAATGATAATCCCCATATTCCATTCTCTGCTTCTATAAGAACAGACTAATACTTCTCTTTTGAGAGGAACAAGTGTTGACAAATAACAACATGAACTAAATCTTATCTTTAACAAATTAGGCTTCCAAGTAAAGAGGGGGTAAAGCAGTATTGTTGACATGTTACTACATAGGAAATCACTCTCAATTGGCAACATAGAAAAAACGAGTTATAGAGGCTACATAGTAGTTGCTAAAATAACGGGAATCCCCTCTAAGTAAAACAACAATCAGACAGATAAAAACAAAACACTTTTGCATAGCGTAACTTTCCATGTTATAACCCTCCCCAAGAACATATACTCTTCGGAAACAAACCACAGTTTGCTTAAAGGACTTGATTTTTGCCCATAACACTTAAAACACAAAATTTAAGGCAAACCAAAATTATAACCAAATGGGACAAAATGACATTCTCTGCCCCACCCTAATTCTAATTGGATGTGGACGTGAATCACCACAAAAAAGTGCAAATGGAGATGGAAATATTCACCCTATGCTTTTTTTCGCACCATTGACATATTCATGTCAACCCAAAAAGACTGTGACAAAGATGGAACCATCAACATTGTTTTGGTATTTCTCAAAGGACGCTAAATTGATGATAATCCAGATCCATTCTTAATTTATAGCTTTTTACTCTTATACTAGTATTTCATCAAAGAGATCATGTGACTTACACTTTGTTAATTACAAGGTTGATTGTGAGCTTGTGTAGTATATTGGATGGGGGATTCCTCGAAACTGGTGTATGGCCAAAATGCAACACAAAATTATAAGGTAAAAGTTTCCAATATCCCATAATTGTAACAATATAAAGGATGCGAGTTATTGTCTTGAATTGAAAAATATTCTTTAAATTTATTAATCACAAGTTACAAATTTAATTTTTGATAACTGTGGTGTTAGTGCTCTCTGTCCAAGGATCAGGTAAAGCTTCAGACCATAGCCTGCAGGTGTGACCCCAAGGAATCAATGCCAATGAGAGTTGAACCTTAGATGTAGCGCTTCTTAGACACCGAAGTTAAGTTACTTAAATCACTAAGCCAACCTTTTGGGGTTATTTTGGCCCAAGTTACTATTGGTGAATAACTTCAAATAGCTCTATGTAACTTTCAAAAATTGATTCACAACCTCTTGAACTTCAAATAATTAAATTTTAATGTTTGTACATCATATCACCAGCCTAGACATAAACTTACATGCTTGACCATTATTTGAATTAGAATGTAACAAATGTTGTCAGACAAACATGTTTCACTAAGCAAACCTTAGATCTTTCATTTGCAATCCTTAGATCTTTCATTTTCATTTTTATCTTGTTATTTTTACTTGTTTGACTAGGACTAATATTACTTATTTGAAAAATATTAGGTTTCTTTCTTTTCAAGACTATAAATAGTTTTTTTTTTTCCAAAATAAATTTTAGAACAAGAAGCTTATGACTGATTTTAATAACAGAAATGTCTTTATCATCTATCAATATGCTCATGTCCTACATAAATTGCTGTTGGAGTTTATGAGTGCTATAATACCATTCAATATAGGATCAGAAAGAGTAGAGAAATAATATTCGAGAAAGAGAGAGGACTGAAAAGGAGAGAGATATAACATAGAGCTTCTTAGTATGTCTGAAAAATAATAAAAAATCAAGAACTTTTTTTCAGAGGTACATAGGCAGTATATTGGCCCAAATCGAAAAAAATTTAAACTATTTCAAGTAGTTAACCTTAATCCCTATTTGAAAAAATAGTTTCAGATAAACTCCAAGTCTTTAGAAAAACCAACAGCAAGAGAAACCTAAATAACCCTAATGCTCCATCTCCATCAAGCACTTTCAAACTCAGTTCCATCAAGAAACAAGGAAAAATATCTTTAAAAGTAGAATTCCAACTATACCTAAAAATGAGAAACTAAGTGAGTTTGCAGTTTCATGTCATTAATTATATAAAGAGCAATATCAAAATAATTGACAATCAAGTAAAAGGAAAATTTTATCATTATGAAACTATAACACATGGCCTGGTTTTTACTAAAAAAGTGAAGAATTAATAGCATTAAGGTTTGTGCTCTAAAGAAAAAAGAAGACTATAAATATCTAAATTTATACCCAAGCCAAGATAGATAACCCTAATCTTATAACTATATTATAATTCTTTCTTATCTTTCTTCTTTCACTTCAAGTATAATAGTCTCCTTCCTTGACTAAAATCTCTCACTCCATCCAATTCTCTTTGTTTTCCTTCTTTTTTGGTCCTATTTTGTTGGTGTTTAAATACACTTATATGAGCAACTAGCAGGAAAAATGTTTATACACTTGGCTCATAGGAAGTTCAGGTCTACTCTGTGCATTATAAAAATGTTTGACTGCACACTTATGCCTTCAGATTGAAGGGGGGTCATATGTGCTCACTGCCCAAATCTCAAAACCAAATGCATTAGCATTTGCGTGCATGGTCAAAAGTTACAGGCTGTCATCAGCAGAAAAATCTAATCAGCTTGTGAACTTTGACCAATATGTATAACCAAATGCTAACATGTTTGGAGTTAAATCAAGATAGTGAGTCCAAATGTACTCCCCAACAAACTATGCTTCTTGTGATCAAAACCAAGTTTGCAGAACTAACTGAATGGGTGTAAAGAATGCCTCAGAATGACCCTAAAATAGCATATGAAACCAGAATATATACTTACTAATTTGGAATATGTTGAGTGAAACATATAATAAAATAATTATTCAAAAGGACATTTACACATCACTTTAACATTAAGAAAAATAAAATGACAAAATATTTAAATTAGAGAGAATTAAGAGACGAACATGCTTGTCTGTCTATTCATTTTTTATTTTCAAAAATCCAAAATCTTTAACTAAGCAATTTGAACACTTCCTTTCATTACTTGCACCATCAATCTTACTTTGGAAAATTTTCCATCTACCATATCAAAGTGATCTACCACATGAAGGAAGCAAAGTTCCCAACTTTCTGAAAGTGATGTCATTTCTAGCAAAATTGAGCACAAGTAATGTTTCTTCTTCTCATTCTCTTTCTCTGGTCTTTTATTGTCTAGAAACAGCCGAGTGTGCACATTCTAAATTTCTGTTTCTGTCTTTCTAGTCATAGCAGAAAGTGAGAGAAGGTGGGCTTGGGTACAATTTAAAACGATTTCACATGAAAGAGGACGGCCCCCTTTTTTAATGGGCAGCAAGCTAGTCCCCAAAAGTGCTCGTTCCTTTGCCATTTGGGATTAAAATCTGAATTGTTTATGGTTTATTAATGTGAGGGTACAAAGACACAAGGAAGCCCTAGAATCAGATAATATAAAAAATGATGCCAAGTACATTCTTTTTCTTTTCATAGGTAATAAACCAAGTATCTACTTCAACCTATCTACCTTCCAACACTTAAGCTATACTCCAAGTGATGGAGAATCAAGAATCCAACTTTTATCCTTTATTTTAGGAAATACGTTATTTTAGAAATATAGAATTTTGATTAAGAATTTTACTCATAGTAGTTGGATTCACTAATTGAACGTAGGTTTTTGGTTTTTGTTTTGTTTTGTTTCGTTTCATTTTGTTTTTGGGGTAAGACACTATGTATTTTGGTTTTTCAATCACTACACGGAAGTAAGAAGTTTCATTTTCGGTTGAAACTTTGATATTGGTCATTGATAACAAAACTTGAGTGCCTCTCACATTCATCTAACTTTCTTCCCTTTCTAATTCTTTTACTTGAAGAAGAGAGTGACAGAAAGGAGAGAGATATAGAAGAACAGTAAGTGGGAGGGGTTAAGGGAATTAAATAGATATGGGAGAGAAGCTCAAATTTTAATTTCAATAACTAAAAACAGAACAAGTTTATGGTGGCCAACACATAAAAGAGGAATAAGTAAACTAAATCTTGTTCGCATTAGAAAAAACTTACAATAACGAAATCAAACCAAAACAAGTAAAATTCTACATTTATAAAATAAAATATGTCCTTAAAAAATTATAAATTTAGGTTATTGATTTCCATCATTAGCTTTACTTTTACATTAGTTTAGTTTGTCCTTGTCCTGATTCTTCTATTTCTCTTCCCTTTCTCTTCTCTCTCTTAAGTTACAAAATCACCAGAGTGACAAACCAAAGGACAGCTTCATTGGACTTTGGACAAATAACAAATAAAAGCATGATGTGATCCATGTTCTGTAGACTTGCCATACTTGTTTCTTTACCCCCACTATCTAAAATCCATTGTCCAGTTAAAAGTATGAGGAATAATGTATATAATTTACATAGAAAGATCCCAATCTAGAGAAAAGAGAATCCTTTATAAGTGGCATATGTCCCTTTAAAACTGACTTTTAATACTCAGTCTAGAGTAGAAGAGACACAACATGCAGCAAACAGAATACATATGTCAATAACAGCAAATGTCAAAGGTTAATTTAAAATTAAAACCTACATAAAGGCAAGCAACTTTTAAGGCAGTTTCATACTTTTGATCTTGCATTAGATATACATACAAATATTATAAAATAGACCAGAAAAGCTTCACAAAACCGTTAAACTGCTAAAGATTTCTACCTAAGGACATGTATGTACAAATTTCACCAAACTTTTCCTAAGTACAGATATTGTCTATCGAGAACTTAAAACCTACAGTTGGGTTTACACCACTTAAATTTTTAGCTAAGGTGATTTTTTAACCATTGCATGTCCACATAAGGGGAAGCACTGACCAGGAACTTAAGCTTTTAGGTAAGTGGTTTCTTAAAACTTTGGAAAGACAGAACTCATCGAGAGCGTATATCCTAGACAGCTAAATGAATAAACAATAAAAATCATAGAACGTCAAAGGGAATAGACCACGACCCCCGTGAAACTTGCTGTTAATCAATAAAAGAGAGACTATCAAAGCTCACTGGTCTTTTAAAAATTTCACCAAATTCAAAGTAGCCCAAAGATACATGCATACATATGTATAATTCTAAAAGATCTCCCATATAGCATGTATCTTTAAATCTACAAAAAATCTAGTTAAAAGAAAAGCTACATAAAATAGTATCATTCACATGCCTCCTGCTTTAGCACCTGATTACACCAAGAGATCAAACTTGAAGCAAAGCAAAAAAGAAAATGAAAAGATATTATTTCAAAAGTATGAATTATCTCATATGAAGCAAAATGAACACTGACCAGTATAATTACTTTATCCTTCTTCTTGGCCTCCAAGCTGGCTCTATTATCATCTGTCACATCAGACAACCGAGGGAAAACAGGAGGCAATCCCTCAATTCCCGATCTCATGCCATTATTCCTTGGAAATGCTAACCGATCTTCAAACCAATGGTTATCAAGCCGGTGCATTATTGGGAAACGAGAGTCAAGCCGCATTGTAAGCCTTTCTTCAATTGGTAGCCCCATTTCATTTTCTCTACACATTGCCATCTCTCTTTCCATCATCAACTCCCTCCTCACCTCTGCTTCAAGCACTCGCCGACGCATGTTTTCTTCAGCAATTATTTCTTGCCGTATCTTTTCCTTCTCAATCTCTCGCTGGACAAAGTAAACATCCCTTGGTTTTCGCATGAAATTGGGGGATGTGAAATAGTTAGCTGGAGGAGAAAAATTTTGTTAGGTCCAATAAAATATAGGTCTTTTTGATTGCTAAGAAACGAGGGGATATGAATAAGTTTGCATGCTAGAAATATTTCAAGGTTCTGAAAGTTTTTCCACTCTTTTCTTTTTCATTATCATTTACACATTTTTGTTCTTAGTTACTGAGACATAGATATAATTTCACTGAGACTATTTAAAAACTAAAAATGAAACCTGACTGTCCTAAAAATTCATAAGATTAGATGAAAAACGTTTACAAAAATGAATATCTTCCATGCATAAAAGTTAACGGTTAGTTTGTGATCAGTAAGAGAGAGCATCCAAAAAAAGACTTAAACATTTTTTAATATAATTTGGATAAAATCTGAGGGAAAACAAAACTAGGATTTAGGATATTATCTGAAAACTATTTAAAAAAAAAAAAAAAGCCCACCAAATACATTTTCTTATAACTATTTGTATCCATCACTTGAAACACAAAACTGTAACTAGATCACAGGCCAAATAAACCCAAATTTCTGAGTTTCTTCCTTCCAGTCTCAACTTCAGTTATCTCAGCAACCAAACGCTAATTACTATTACTCAAATTTTTAAGAGAAAATCAAAAAACACCTGATTCAACTGGTCTTATTTAACTTAGTAAAGTATCTCCCAATGGCGATTGAGCTGTGAACGCAAAAAGAACGAAAGAGGACTAGTTGGTTGCTGAGTAAATGAGGAAAGTATAAGAAACGTGAGTACTCAAGCCACGATCTTTGGTTTAAAATCTAACTCTCTGAATCTTTATTTTCTCATTCCAAATTCTTAGTCAAATCATGGTCTTATTTAAAGGCTTATTTGGATCCCCAAGATAATGCTGCCACATATTTCCCCATTTACTCATAGAATAGACTTCAATAATCTGCAATAAGTCATTACGCAACTCTAGGCCTCACATTAACTATTTCATCTCTACTATTCCCGTCGTCTATTTCAGTTTTCTCAGTAAACAAACAGGAACATTTAAAAAAAAAAAAAGATAATAATTATCACAGAATATAATAATTAAACACTAAAAAGTAAGCACAAAAATTAAAAAACACTTTTCGACTATTTAAAAATTGAAACCGTTTTTGATAATCTCGAAACTGCTCCCAAATGCTTTATACATGAACGATTTTAAAAAGGATAAAAGCAAAAAATAAAAAAAAATAGATTTCTCTCCTGCTTTCCTTCTCATTCTCAGCAGCCAAACATATTATAAGGAACGATCCGTAAATAATTTTTTTTTTTTAAAATTGTACGTACCTCGCAATGCATGCTCGGAGAAGTAACTGACGCTGGAAGAAGGAGGGAGACACGGCTGCGGTCTATCATCTACCGCACGGAACTTGAACTCCATTGAACTGCCCAACGAACCGCAGAGAAGATCAGAGAGTGTTGTACAGTAAAGGAGAGAAGAGAGTTAGTGAGAGCGTTTCCGAACAGCCACTGAGCTTTGCTTCGGCGAAGAAAAGGAGTTTGGGTGTGGAATTATTAAATAAAATAAATATGTTCGTTTCGTCACGCGCTAAGATGGAGCGTGACATGCTGCTTTGGTAAACTTCGCTTACATATTCACAAGGTCGGTCGAGTAGTCGAGTAGTCGAGTCAGGTGCCTCGTGCGTTGTGCAAGTCTGTCCTGAAGGGTTTTATTTACATTCTATGGATGCGGTCACAGGTTCAGTGAACCTGTTGCCCAATAATTCTATCCTCACAAAATAAAACGGGCGCAGATTCTGTACGCTGAAGTTGGTTTATAAACGGGATTTTTTTTTTGAGAAACTAATATTATCACCCCCATCATTTAAACAAATAACACGCTCTTTTTAATTTCTAACAAAATAATATATAAATCTTTAATTTTTAAATATCATTAATTCACCTATTAAATATATTATAAAAAAATAATTTTACCCTCATTTATATTATAAGATTATTTATTTTTTTCTCTTTATAAAAGAGATAAATTTTAAAAATGCCAACAGAACTTGAAAAATTAATATTTTTTAAAATTTTATAGAAAATGGTTTGTATAAATTTTTGGTTCTAGACGTGGTATGTGTATTACATAAGTAATTTGTCATCATGTGATAAAAACATTAAATACGGATATTTTTCTAATCTCATTTATTTTACATATATGTTTTGTATTAGGAGAATTTTAATTAAACTAGGATAAGTTTGAATTTGGAATCCTAGTTGAATAGGAATAAGTTTGAATATGGTATCCTAGTTTGATATGGTATCCTAATTGAATAGGAATAAGTTGGATTTGGAATCCTGGTTGAAATAGGAAGTTTATATTTGCATTAATTATCTCTTTATATTAGGATATAGTATCTTGTATCCTAATTAGAATAGGAGAATATTTAATTGTCCTAATTTCTTTAGGAGTTTAATTATATATCTTTCTATTTTATTTCTCCTAATCCTAATATGATTTTGATTAGAATTTTTACAGGATTTTTAGGAGATTTCGTCCAGGCATATCACTATATATATACAAAGTTATTTCTACACGAAGTATGCTATGTGGTGTGTTGTGTGAGTTGAGATTCAAGACATTCAAGGCATTCAACGCAAATTGAGAGAGAGCAATCAAGAGCAAGTTTGAGTGCATTTTTTGTTTGTTTCTTATGTCTTTTGTAAAGCTTTAGGCTTTGGTTAATTGTTATAGGTCGTGTGAGCTTAAGGGAGTTAAGTAATCACATGTGTCTATACCAGTTATAGTTACGGGTGTTATGTTATTCTTAACAGCATGTTGTTAAGATAATCGTGACAGAAAGAGCAACGTCGGAAGAGTGTGTAAAGGACTATGGTTGTGATCAGGGTTGATCAAGTTTACATAGATTAGGTTAGTGAGTGAGCGGGTGTCTACCACTGTAAAGAGTCCTAAGTCGAGTGTAAACACATACAACATAGTGGATTGCAACTCTTGTTGCCCGTGGATGTAGGTTGGTTATAACCGAACCAATGGGTCACAAGGCGCCTCTATTTATAGATACATTCAAGCGAAAACTTGTCAAATTACAAAGGAATAATTGTCAAATATTAGATGCACCAACTTTGACAATTGGGGTAATTAGGTGAACCGACTTTGACCACCGATTTTGACCTTGAATTATTGTGAATTTTAATCACATGTCTTCATGAAATCATAGATATTTCTCTCAGCTTTTTAGAACATCTTGATTCATACGATTTGGATACGTATTCTGAGAGATATGATCAAAATACTAAGGCATGGTCAGGCTGGGCCGAATCTGCAGATGGGTTCACTTCAAACCCATTTTTGGTCTACTAAGAGCCCGAATTTGATGATGCTTGTGAAATACAATCTTGTAGATAATTTAATCAGATTTCCAAAACATTAAGATTTGCACCATTCTGATTTATAAATAGAAAGTTATGCCTATTTTACCGAACCTATAATAAAACCAAAATTAAGAGAAACTTAATTCCAAAGATGCAAAGACTACAAACATGATGAATTAAATGACACTATTAATGCAATATGATGAATTAAACTCTTATTAAGCATACATATTTAAGTGTTCATCAATTAGCTTTATGTTTCCCTTGAAATTCATCCCCCATGTGTAAAAATAGATTAATGATGGCTGGAATAGAGTTATTTAGGTTACTTTACCAATTTGGTGTCTAAAAATCGCGTTTTTTACTATTTCTCTCAAACATGAGTTTCCTAGTCATTGAATTCAATAGTTAGTTTGAAATTCAACAACTCGACAGTCGAATTGTTGAAACATCATCGAACTCATATCAAATTCATGTCTAATTGTTGAATTGCGGTCGAACTTTAACATCATTGTCGAAGTATTGTCAAACCTTTGTGTCAAATAGTCAAAGAATTGTCGAATAGATTCGACTATTCGATTGTCTGTATGTTGTATTATTGAATTTTTAGGCAAAGCAAGGTTATTTGCTTTATTTTGAGTTTTTTTTTTTACTTTTCATTGTATTTTCACTAATTTGTGGATATGTTCGACTTCACAAATGGATAATGTTAGATTTGCATTATCCTATGATGGGAATTGGGAGGTGCTAGCCAGTGGTGAGCATATTTACATGGGCAGAGAGGGTTTCCTATTATGGCTGCCAAGACAAACATCTTACCAAGACTTTTTGCAATTGATATGTGATACGATTGGGTTAGACAGTCGGAGAACAAAGCTAAGGTTGGGTGCCATGTTTAAAGTATATCGTTCTGCTAGGCCTCTCCCAATCCGAACCGAGCAGGACTATGGTTTTTTGATTGAAGATAGTTTGAAACATCCATCTGAATATATAGCTTTATATGTTGAGATTGAGCATTGTGTAAGGCAAACATTGAGACCAAAAACTGTTAATGTAACAAAGCATGTTCGAACTTCTAACCTCAAAACATTTAAGCAATCACAATAACATATGGACAGTTTTATGAACACCTCGAATGTTGGAGTTGACGGTGATGGTAACAACTTCGACCCTTATTTCTTTCTTCATATTGTAAAGGGGAGCAAAGCCCTTTTTTGCTGAGGTGATGGTAATGTTGGAGGTTTTTTTTGAAGAAGTTGATGTTCTTGGTTGTGTAGGCTATCGTGTTATTGGACTAACAAATGATGATGCTCACAATCTCGACAGCATCAAAGAAAAAGCATGTGAGGATGTGTCAAGAGTAAAAGATAGTTACCAATAAGAAAATAGGTGATGGAGGCAATGTGAAAGATGATGCTGCAAATGAGGGTACACACGATGATGGGCATGGTGGAAGTGGTAGTGATGATAATGACGAGACAGATTTTTCATTTAAAACATGATAAACACATTCCACATAACCACAATGTTGTTGATTCGATACTAGAAAGAGTTAAGGATATGTTTAGGTTCATGCCTCCAATACCAACTTCCACAACACATACTTTGGATACCATGCATGAAAGTGACAGTAGTGAAGTTCAAGTGGGTTACATATTTTCTCACAAGACTAAGCTTCATCACAAGGTGGCAAACTTTGCATTGCATCACAATTTTGAGTTCAAGGTAAGTGGATCAACTAAGAGCCGAATTGAAGTGGATTGTCAGAAGGAAACTTGCAAATGACATTTGACAGCAACAAAGGTTAAAGACATTGAATACTTCCAAGTAAGAGTTTTTAACAACACCCACACATGTGAAGGTGTAGGTTTGCATCCAAACCATAAGCAAGGAAGTGCAAAACTAATTGGAGCTTATATTAAAGAGAAATTTGTCAATGCCTCAAGAATATATCGACCCCTCGAAATAATTGGGGATGTTTAGAAAAACTTGCACATAACCATTAGTTATCAGAAGGCGTGGGGGATGAAAGAGGCTGCCCAAAACCAACTCTATAGAACTGCTGAGGAGTCATTTGCTCCATTGCCTTCATATGCCTACATGATTAAATCAACAAATCCTGGTACAGTGACTGCACTTGAGGTGGATAATGATAATTGCTTCAAGTATTTCTTCATGGCATTGGGGGCACCTATTTCGAAATTTATGAGTTCGATTAGACCTATTATTGCTATTGATGGCACCTTTTTGATAAGAAAATACCAAGTTACAATGTTCACGGTACAGTGTATGTATGGCAACAACCAAATATTCCCTCTAGCCCTCAACTTCGATCAATCGGAGAATGATTAGCCATGTTATTGGTTCATGTCAAGGCTCCGTGGTTGTATTGGACATATCCAAAATCTTGTTATCATCTCTGATCACCACAAAAGCATCAAGAAGGTAGTATTTACCATATTTTCTAATGCGGTGTTTGAGATTTGTAAGCATTATCTGGAATGTAACTTGAAGCTCAAGTTCAAGGATAAGTAGCTAGCCCCTGCCTATATCAATGCAGCTAAAGCTTACTAGCAAACTGAGTTTGATCATTTTTTGATCAAGTTAAGGGCCTAAATGCTAAGGCTATCGATTACCTAGAACGCGCAGGTGTTCGAAGATGGGCATGGTGTCACTTTCCTGATCATAAGTGCAGCATTATGATCACAAATATTGCTAAGTTTATGAACAACAGAATGAAGAAGGCAAAGAACTTGGTCATCACTTTGATTTGTGAATTCTACCAAGCGGTATCTTTCGTTATACTACATCTTGTGTGCTTTTCAAAATCTAATTTGTTTGACTAATATTTCTTTTTCTGTAGGTTTTTACAGGACTGGTTCCATAAGAGAAGGATTGTTGTTGCAAACTCTACCACAACATTGAAAAAGTGGATAGATGACTTATTGAAAAAGAGGAAAGATGAATCTGACGGACTTCAAGTTGCTCCAATCAGTAGACATCTATATCAAGTGTATTCGGGTACCAGGGTCGATGTTGTGGATCTGAATGCAAGGATATGTACCTGTAGAGTCTTTGATTTGGATCAGATTCCATGTTCTTATGCCATTACAAGTTGTTGTTATGTTGGATTGAAGATAGTTGTGTCTTATTGTAACCAATGTACACAAACAAACATTTGATGCTCACATATGCATTACCTGTGATTCCGGTCGGGATGAGTGTAGTTTGGGTGGTACCAGATGATGTGAAGGTATAGGTGGTACTCCTGCTCATCACCGGTTCACAGGCTAGACGCTATAGTGCATGGCGTATTCCATCTATAGGAGAGATAGTTAGACAACATACATGCAACTGATGCGAGGGCAAAGGGCACAACTGATAGACTTGTAAGAATCCTATACCCCTTCAGCCAACGACGAATACAGATGAAGCTGGACCATCCAACGTGGCTTGATTGTTAGTGTTTTTCTTTATTTATTGTTATTGATTGAATTATATACTATTACTATATTTTCATAATGAAGACTTGCAAAAATACAAATATGTGCATTGATATATTTAGCATATGCCCTTTTTTTAACTAATTAATGAACAAAATAAAATTCTGTATAATACAACAACTAAAAAGGTAACCCTATCATAATGAAGATAACCCAATCAAAATGAAGTCTATATAAAATCAAATAGCTGCAATATCGAATCGATACTACAAATGAAATGGAGACACACATGGAAAAATGCCTCATTCATCGTCCATGCATCTAAATTATACCATCAAAATGTATCGATGTGGTCCATGCCCCCGAAATGCCAAATCTTTAATGCCATCTATCGTCTCAGTGTCACCTCGTTAACATGCACAATCACGTCTAACCCAGCTTCGGAACTAAGAAGTTACACCACAAAACGCAGGCTGTTAAGGGACAACCTCTGTGGATCGGAAGATTGCAAACAGAGTTGTCTCGTAAGAGATATCTGTATGGTCAGAGAATCACATAGCTGTCTCTATCAGATATGATATGAGGACTACAAGGGGTATGCAGTAATCAATCACCTTCTAGTGGGGTGCTAGATCCTTAAGCATCTACGAATCGTAAATTCGTTGAAAGAAATCTGCGCTAGTACCCAATGTTGACCACTAACATTCACCTGTGCATAGACCTATTTAATAAAAATGTTATGGTTATTCAAAGTGGGTTGACATAATAGAATGGAGGTACGAGAGATGAGAGATTCGAAGCACGACTTACATAGTCTATGTTGATCTAGCGAAATCGATCACTCATATTCAGGCCGTCCGCATACTGGAATAATAGGGACTCCCATTCGATTTTATCTATGTTAGCTTTGCACCTTTCATAGGTGCTACTCACCAAAAACTGTTGAAATAATGGCAAATGATAATTAAAATCACAGGAATTAATAGTTTTAAATCATTCAACGTGGAGGTATAGTCAAAGACATACAAAAAACTGCAGTCAAGGCCAGTGAATCACTGTTATATCACCTCGAGACTCTGTCTAACCTACAGGAAGTAAATGAATGCGTTAATATGCTGTGAATAAGGCAGGAAATGAATTATACATGATTTTTAAAGTAAAGAAAAAGGGTAATTTGCTCCAAGAGTGGGCAACAAGAATCTAACCTTATCAGATAGCCACGATCTGCAGGTAGTGATATCGGCAAACCAGTCTGAACTAGATGCAAAGTAGTCAAGTCCAAGTTGAATGCGTTTATCACCTCCTTTGTACCAAGCGTCGTAGTAAGATCGAAAATATGGGTTGAACATAGACCCTCAATCATAAGAGGAAGGTGTCGTGTCCACCGATACATCCTGCGAGGCATGCACCACCTTTTGTCTCTTTGCCTATTGGTTTGGATTAGTGTATGGGCTAAGCAGGGCAACCGCCTTCCTTCGAAATCTGTCGGTATAAAGCTTTACCAACTAATACGTTACCTGCAGCAATCCTATGCAAATACTCTCGATGGCATCACTATGTATTTCCTAGGACAAGCGAACCACCAAGACCTCTCGTGTACTATCTTGTGACAAATGCACCATCTCCTCCATCACCGGGGAGTATTATGCATCCTCCGAATTCGGTTGGGCATGATTTTGGGGTGTGGGTGCTGAGTACATTGCTTCTTTCTACATAAATTAAGAATTATAATGTAATTACTACAAACTTAAGGATTCTTGATATATAAATTAAAAGAAATTTTTAGCTCATCATCCGTTGCCTTTGCATACATGGGTACCTTATCTCTAAGCTAACGTACTTCATTTCGTAACTTCTACATCTCATCTCGCAATGCCTGTATATCATTTGCATCACAATCGTGTAGAGCCTGGATTGCTTTAAGGCGGTCGATAAAGGTAGCAGCTATCTTTACTCAATGGATTGCAAACTCATGGCGAATAGCATCCAGGAGCGATGAGGGTACAACAGAATCAGAAGTCGCTTGCATAGCACATAAAATATCGTTATTGTAGCCAAAATAAAATTCATAATGGGAGGATCCTCCTGATGAAAAAAAAAACAAAAATATTTATTATAATGAAAAAGGCATTGTGTGGGAAACCTTTGCCAAGAGTGAATGTTCGAGTCTAACTTCCTTACCTGACAGGTTACACCGAACACGCCCTCATCACCTTTGCTCGAGTGATGAGTCTGTTCACACTAGTTCACTTCAAAATACGTGGGATCTTGCCTTCAAAAGCCACCGTACCCTTTAGTGCACGAGGATCCCATAAATGAAACCATCTCATACAATCAAATCTAAATAAACAAAAGCCACATATTTTACGTCATGTAAGTAATTGATAATTAAGTATACATTTTGAAAAAGAAAATAGTCCGTTCTAATACCTAGAAAGCGTACGTGCATCCGTAAAAGTTATATTTCTCCTTAGAGTGTGATTCCTTCATTGACACCCTTTGTAGATACTTATCCGTCCAGTCTAGGATGCCAGTCCTTAGACCATGATACGTCTTCCTCCATGCAGGTGTACCCCAAGGATAGTCTTTGAACTTATCCAAATTATCAACCAGTTTAAGGTAATCCAAATTAATCGAACCTGTTTTTAGTCGGTCTAATAAAAGGCGCTCTAATATAAAATATGCAGTCAACTTCACAGCATCCAAAGACCTCATTTTCATGAAGTGTATAGACTCGATCAAGGCCCTAAAATCTATAATCTTTATGTGCTTTCCTTTGCTAAAAAATTCCTTCAAATACTTATCCCTCAAGCGATGTTTAAGGTGCTTCTTGAAAGCGGGCGTCGGATCGAACTTCAGGCCCGTGATCGGGGCAAACTCGTGTTTTGAGAATTTAATGGCCTTCCCTGCATGATCAACAATTTCACTATAAGTACAAACTTAAATATTTATTTCATGTTACAATAGTACAAGCATGATGCCTTACCAAAAAACGAGCTATCATAACTCCTCATCCCTCATGTCATGTGTCTATAACTCATGCAACATGGTGTAGTGTGCTAGTTTGCCCGAGAAAGTTAGCTCACGCATCTACGTCAGTTCACCGAAGCCCGTCCACTTATTAAGGAGCCTCTTCTACTTGTCAGTGAGATTATTGTACACCGAAATGCAATCTAACCCTACCATGGTTGTAATAACCCCATTGAAATGGGCGGTATCCAGTGTTTTCAGGCTGAAAGTGATCGGCTTCGAGGGCTCCATAGGTAGGCTTGAAATGAAGGATATAATAGGTTAGAACCACAAAAGCTTGCACGAAATGGACAAAAATGCAATTCTGTTAAAAAATTTGACAATTCGATCAAGAACAAAATCAAACTGAATATTTCGACAATTCGACACTGCATATGATAGTTTGACACTGATTATGATGGTTCAACAAAAGTTTGACAATTTGACGATGTAAAAGTCTATTTCGATACAAGTTTGACAACTAACCTAATCAATTCGATATATCGATTATTGTATGATAAAATTCGACAACAGTTTGACAAAATGACCAACACAATGCAATCAATTCGACAGTATGATGATGGTTTGACAACACAGTTACACAATTCAATAGCACAATACAAGTAATTCGTTAAAACGACAATGGTTTGACAGTTTGACACCATTGAACCATCGTATTCAACCTCTAGCACAACACAGGCTCATACTATTTATAATAAAATTTCCAAATCTCAGTCATAAATATACAATTTACACAATAAAAAAAAATGAAAAGCAAACCAAAAATCGATAGAAACCATATATTCTACATTCAAATCCCTAAACTAACCGATATTAAAATTTGCTTCTCTCTCTAGAATTCCATATACATCAAATTGATACAAAGCGTGTTTGACTTACTTACTTGGATCAGTGAATGCCGAGAGAATCTTTTGGTTCTTGTAACGAATCCAAATCCACAATTTCGTCAACAACAATTGTTGTTGCTCTTCGTCTCCTTCAATCAGGCACGGTGTGTTTTCAATTGGTCGTTAGTTTTCAGTGGTGTTGTGCATTTTCAATCGTTCGTCTCCTTCAGTGGTGTTTTGTGTTTTGAATAAGGTAGCTCTTGGATTATTGCAATACGAGTACTGTGCATGGGGGTTTTCAGAGGGATTGAATGAATGTATAACTATTTTGAGAGGGAGAAGGCCAGGGTTGGATTTTGAAAAGAGGGGTAATTAGGTAAATTCTTGGGTTGGAGGCTATTATCTTGAAAAATATTATGAGGGAGGCTAAAATTAAAAAGGCCTCCCAAAACTGAAAATTTCCCTAAGATTATGTTACTTGCTATTTTATAAAAGGATTAAGATTCAAGACATATGTAAAAAGGTCTATAAATACTCATTTATAACTGGAAAGAAAGAGGCCAATCTCTTGGAATAAGACAAAGAAAAATCCCAAACTCCTTGAATGGTTTGAGATTCTTTCTTGTTCATCACTTTCACCATCATTTTGATAGTTCATAGCTTACAAGCTTTATAAATACTATTGAACACATCGATTGGTTCCCTATTTATTAAAATCTCACTGAGGTTATGTTGATTACTTTACTAACTCGAGCATCAGAGGTTTAACGTAGGTGAAATCCCCAACATCGACTAAATGTTTTGTCGTTGAGATGGAGTTGTTGAGATGTTTCTAGTAGATAAAAAGCCAAAAGATTGAGCGAAGTTATCATGAAGAGTTTACTAGATGACAGGTAGGGGTGGCAATTTTTGACACGACCCGTGAACACGACACGAATACGTTACACGATTAATAAATGGGTCGGGTTAGTGTTGAAGGTGTTCAACACGCCAACCCGTTTAATAACACGAATAATTAAATATATTTTGTACATTCTTGATATGTAAATTCATTCAATGATATAAATTATAACCTACTTACAATATATATATTATAAAATTGAAATTTTTATACTATAAAATAAATTAATTTATAAAATAATAAATTACGATGATTTTAATAATATTTTATACTAACAATGGTTTATATTCTAAAAATAATTTTAATTGATTTAAATATAGAGAATATAATATATTATGTATAACTAAGTTAAATAATTAAGTAAATTATGCAAATTAAATATGACACGATTACGACACGTGGGTAACACCTTTAATAATTGGGTGGGTTTGGGTTTCATGTTTTGACACGAATAATTAAATGGGTCGACACGACACGACACGATTGCCACCCCTAATGACAGGTTAGAGGTTTCTGCTATGGAGGAATCTGGTGTGGAATCTTGACGTTCCTAGCGATATAGAAGTACTCATCATTTCCTAGCTCGCGTTAAGGTTCTTTGAAATGCGCATCCTCTAAAATGTGCAACCCTTTGAAGTGCTCTTCTCTCAAAAGTTCTCATCATTCCCGAGTGGACGCACATCCTTGTGAAACAGAATATCAAAGAATAAGTTGTGGACTATTGAACTTCAAGAGGTATCATAGTATTTTTCTTAGTCGATATGCAGTTCAATCTCGAGCCATATGATGTTGGTCTAATTTTTTGTATCATCACAAATCTTACAAACATTTTATACAAACTAACTCAGACATAGTCATGATATAATATGATTGGATAAATAATAATAATAATAATAATGGTAATTAAAATGAGTATGTGTTGGTAATCAGTTTTTAATAATTTGTAAAGGTAGCATTGCTCTTATTGAAAGCGTTCATCTACGAATACATATTAAATCAATATCAACTATACAATATTTTCAAAATTATCAAAAAAAAAATAAAAATCAACCATATATTTTTAACCAATTTTAAGAATAAAAATTCAAAATTCAAAAGCAAGTAAACCCTTATGGAAGGATTTCTATTTTATTTTATTTTTGTTTTATATTTACCCATCTCAAAAGTATAATTTTTTTTTTCAGATACAAATTAAAAACTATGAAATATTACGTTTTAAATTAAAGGCTACACTACATAGTATTTTAATAATTTTATCTTAAGTAAAAGTTTTATAAAATACATTGTTTTGATGACATAAAATATCATGTTCATATCATTAATCTTTAACCTTCAATGTTAATTAATATTACACAAAATATTATTAGAAACTTCATTCCACGTTATCAAGTTTGACAATATTTTTATTTAATTATTTTGTTTATTAAAATGTTGTTGCATGTTATACCATATGTGTATCTGAATCATGACATATTTATGACTAAAATATTTAAATTAAAATTTGAAATTAATATTTATTTTTTCTGTTGTGTAGAGAAGGGCGGACCCATTCTAAAAATTTGTACATGCCAGTTCCACATGACAGAAATCTACCTTGACAGGGAAACGCCGTCGTTTTCTTCCCGCAGTTTCCTACCAATCTCTCTAAGCTCGCATTGAAGTTGACTCTTGAGCCAATAATTTTTTAAAACGCAAACTCATTGAATATCAGGTCTGTGCTTGTTTGCTTCTCCATTAAGGCTCATCTCCACAATTTATATCATCACCGTCAGCGCTGATCACTGACCGTTAACCAAAGGAAAATGCCGTCTCGCTGTGAAATTCTGTGCGAGATTTTGATCGCAATTCTGCTTCCTCCTTTGGGAGTTTGCCTTCGCCATGGTTGCTGCTCTGTACGGACTCTCTCACACTGTTTCTTATGTAATTTTGTTAAGTTTTTGTTATTTACTGTTTGATCGTTGAAAAAAGAAAATTAGATTTTCTCAGCAGCCAAACAGAGCTTGATTTGCTCTTTTTTTTTTCTTTCTTACTTGTTAGGAACTAAACAGAATCAATTTAGTCTTTCTTTCTCCGTTTTATTCTTATTGATTATCTTTTTTTTTTTAATTTCATCATTTTCTGTTTGGTTGCCTATAAACACGAAACCGGAGCGTAATTGTTATCGCATTTTCTTAGCAATCAAACAACGCGGATTTACTCTTCCTCTCCTTTTTCTTACATTCAGATTCTCTTAATATTTTGTATGTTTGCCTAGAGGTGCTTAGAAACCGTTTGCTTGGCAGTTGAACGGAGATCATCATTTGTGCTTCAAGACTTTTAATTTTATTCAGTTTCTACCCTTTGAGACTGAATTTATCCTTTTGCAGGTTGAGTTCTGCATTTGCTTGCTCCTAACAATTCTTGGATACGTTCCTGGGATAATCTACGCGTTATATGCCATTGTGTTTGTGAACCGTGAAGAGTACTTTGATGAATACAGGCGTCCCCTCTACTACGCATAGTACCTCTCGGGGTATTTCCCTTATTTTATCGTTCACTCGAGCTGTAATATTATGATTTTAAACTCTTTACAATTTACAGTTTTGATTTATGTAGGTGTTCAAATGCTCTGTTTAATTTGACAAAGCTATAATTTAAGTTTGTTAATGGCTGAAATCGGTTATTATGTTGTCTTGCATTTTGGAGTTTTTAAAAGGAGAATATACAAATTTTCTGATCAGGTTTATTCATAAAAGGAGAATTTTGTGTGATGATATTAGTTGCTGCCTGGGAAGAATAATGATCTTATAAATTCTTGAAACTAAGAAATTAGTAAATTAGTATGTTTGTTTTTACTAGGTCAATGATAGATTTAAATATTTCATGCTTGTGCAAGTGGATAAATTCTTGCATAAGGGCTATGATTTTTAATTGTTCATGAACTAGAGGTTTGCAAATTTTTGATTTCTATCTCGATTTTCATTGATGTTTTATGTTTCACATATGAGAGCTGCTCCTTATACCTCTCTTTCTCGAAGTGTAGAAGTGAAGAAGATTTCTGAGTTCTATGTTTTTCCATGACGTAAATTAAAGTAGAATCATATTCTTTGACAACTTTAGTTGAGATTCATCTAGATGTGATTGGTAGGCAAAGTACTAATGGTTCATATTAAAGGTGTTTCAAGGACATGAATGTGGTAGGAAAAGTACCAAGCTGGCAACGGTATGGTGAAAACATTGCCTTAATTAATGATGTGCTGATGGCTGGCAATAGATATATGCAATGAGGATTTGCATAAAAACTGGATTTTCACCTTGGTGAAAGCATTGAAGTCTTTTGGTGAGGTAGTGGTGGGAGTCTTTACTCCTTATTGGCAGCCCCTGCAAGGGAAAAATATCATGCATTGAAGGTAAACTCTTCATTAGGTAGTCAGTTTGCATTTCAACCAATAGTTTTAGTGTTCTGTGCATTTCTTTTTTAATTGTGTCTGCATTGCTTGGAACATTTTGTGAGCTGGCTACTGAGAATTGAATCTCTCTGAATTTTGACAAAGATGGGGCGCTGATTTCTGTTCCCTTATATTTTGTGATATCATATGCATGATGTGTCTAAAGACCTTGCACAGGGGAGAAAAAAAAGGAAAAGGAGCAGACAAATGTGAAACGAATAACGTTATGATGGCTATTGGTGTCTCAACTCTCAAGTAGGATGTCATCATGTCAATGGGGCAAAGTGGAAGCCCATCCCATTTTTCTTTCCTCATGAAGTGGGCTGGTGTCAGGACTACCCGTTTTCTAGTGGGAATTTATTTTTACCCCAAAAATCATTTTCATGGATAATCTTATTTTTTAAGCATGAGTTCATTGTTACTTCAGTTATCAAATGTGGAAAGCTTTTGGATTGCTTAGTAAGTTACTACTACAGCTAAAATATTGGTTGGTTTCCTTCTCTCCAACTCATTCTCCTAGTTCAGGCCCTTTGTTCAGAAATCTCTCACATACCGCACATTCAATTTTTAGTCCATGGAAAAAGGTTTGCATCAGCATTGAGACTTATTTGCAAATGCTTTCAAGAGTGAAATTCCAACCACAATGCTTCCAAACCAACCATCCTGCAATCTGGCATCATTTGGTGCCTTATTCCACAATGCCTCCCCTTCCTTGACTCGTTCTTAGTAACGCTCTTATAATAGTAAGAAATTCTGCTCACTGTTTGGCTAGCCCGTCTGAAATTTCTCTTTTCATCCTTGCTTGCCATATATGCATTAAAACCTGCATAGACAACTGTCTTTCGGGGCTTGTTAGCTTAGCTGCGCAATGCGATTAATATCATTCTTTGCTAATGAGCTCGAAGTGATGTGAACAGGGCCTGTGGTGAAAATTGACGCTGGCAAAATCAGTCATGTTCAGTTCTTCTTAAGGGAATCAATTTTGTTCACCATGAGAGTGTATGCATTTTCCGGAGTAAATGAGAGATCTTGACTTATTATTGGAAAATTAATCAAGGACCTGGAATCAACAGAAAGTGATTAGGTGGATCTGAAGATCTTCAGGTTTCATGCAAAAGGCTATCTCTGCGCATGGGAGCCGTTACATCAGCCACAAGAAATAGAAATAAATAATAATTATATTGCACTTATCTTTCATATGTGCTAGGTCAATCGAGCTTAGAATTATTGCATTAGTATTCATGTGCTTCAACAGTAGATCAAAAGAGTCAATATCCTATAAATTAAACATGGAAAAATTTGAGCAAAAGGAGCTTAAATTTTTATTTGTAATTCAATAATCTCATTGTGGTGTAGTGCATAAAAAAGGCTAACCATCTAACCCCACTATGGTCCAATAAAACACTGTTATATATCATCTTCATCGTAGTGGAGTTGCATGTAACGGACATAAATATATAAGAGAATTTTCTGTCCATTCTCTTCCGTCTCCCTTCTCTCTTTTGGGCGGCAAAACCCTATACTTCTGTGCCATGTGGGCAGGATCCTGCTTGTTGGATATTTTAAATATCATTATAGCTCTCAAGTGGAGCACCTGGTCGTAGTGCAGATACAGAGTCTATTTACTAAATGATTACATGTCCTTTCTTCTATAATTTCACTCTTCAATCTTTCACCGCGTTGCATTGTATCCAAACCTCAAAGAGAAAAAGATAGAGACAGAGGCATAAGAAGGAAATGATGCCACAACGCAGAGTGTTCTGGGGTACAACAACAAGCACAGAAATTATTTTCCCAGGTTGGCCAGGCAAAAGCTTTGGCTCTTACATAGTAGCCTTGATTTTAGTGTTTGTGATCTCACTACTAGTAGAGTGGCTCTCACATGCTCGACTGGTCAAGTTGAGAGCCAACAATCACGTTACTGCAGGGCTTCTACAGACTCTCATGTATGCCATCAGGATTTCACTGGCATACTTGGTAATGCTTGCTGTTATGTCTTTTAATCTTGGTGTGTTTCTAGCTGCCGTTGCTGGGTATTCCGTTGGATTCTTGATTTTTGGTACTCAAGTTTTCAGGAAATTGAAGATTGAAACTTATGAGGATTTATCTGATCTTCCTCCATTGAATTGCTAATCACTTCTATGCCTATTTCACTTTAGTACTCTGTAGACACTGGTGTGTAACTGTGTATAGTTGCGGTACGATGATGAAACCAGAATTTTGTATATAGTTGTGTATAGATTGTGATTGATTTGAGGTTATCTGATCCAGTCAGTTGCTGCTTTTGAGTTAGTTAAACATCGACAAAGTTCTTATTTTTGAAGAAACTTCTTACTCAGAATAAAAATGCAAGCCTTTACTCTTCTTGTTCTAGAGTTCAGTAGATACGGAAAGTATCTAGTTGTCTATTAGCTTGAATTAAAGTAAAAGTATTGCTGTTAGAGTCGATACGTAACATTGCCTATGCCATTCCATTTGCAACCCCATTTCAAAAGGCAAAATCAATCGCAAAACAGGCAAAGCCTGTTTTTGCTGTCTCATTCATCCAACCTATAGGGTTGTTACTCAAGTTGAACAAAATATATGATATTTAAAAAAAAAAAAAAACAAAAACTTCGATATCATGATCATGCTTGATAGATTGACAACTCTTTATAGCTTATAGCTTTCGATCGTTAGACACTGGCAACTGAATCGTTTCCCCCTTTTTTTTTATTAAAAATAAATAAATCATAGAATTGTCAATAAAAAAGTATACGGTCTTTAGCTTGAGAGCAAAACGAGTTATTGATTAAGACGATAACGACACGAGTTATCATGAGCATCGGCTTGTTGAATGGTGATTATTGTATTCAAATTTTTCAAAACACTCGTATAATTTTATTTTTTTTAATCACAGTTAATGCACAATAATTACACCCAAATAATAATAATGATAATAAATGATAATGATATTTTATCTTAAATAATATATATTTAATAAATGTGTCATGATGTAATAAGTTATTGTATATCTCATGATAATTTAATAAATAACTTCATTTATTATATCATTTAAGATGAGTTTGAAAATAAAAATTTAAGAAGTGTATTGTTATTTAATATCAAATTCATGATAGAATATTGATAACCTTTTAAATTATATCTCAAATTAAATTTTGTATTTTAAATTATGTATATTTAATATAGGTTTATTAAATAAATAAGATGATAATATAATGTGATACTATATTATTTATGATATATGAGTTTGAGATAAATTTTTAAACCTATATTATTAATTCTAGGGGTGTTCAAAATTACCCTATCCGATCCGACCAGGTTTAGTCAGGTTTGTCAGGTTAAAGGTGGGTTAGTGGTTTAAAAAATCCAAAATCAAGTTGTTTAATTCGGGTTTTTTGTAATCGAGTTTGATGGATCCAACCCGACATAACTCGATCCGATGAGATTTTTTTTAAAGAAAAAAATTTCACGCGTGTCACTCTATTATTGGTCATTTGAATCTTATACATGACTCGATCCGATCAACCCGACCCGACCCGATCATTTTTGCCACACGAAATGATTTTTAAAAAATTCGTGAATTGGGCTTAGGCCGACCTGATCAACTCGACCCGAGCCAGATCATTCGAGTTACACTCGGGTTATATATTTCAAAAACTCAATCACGGTTCATTTTTTCCAAACCCAAACATATATCGGATCATGTCAGATTAGGCAAAACCTGATCTAACCTGATCTGTGCACACCCCTAATTAATTCTACTTTTCTTGGTACAGAGAACGAATACTCCTTAAAAATCACTCTGAGCATCTTTTAAATTTATTAAAAAAATGATAAAATTTTACAAAACCTGTTAAAAAAAAGTGTTCTTTTTCTGTCTATCAAAAATAAAAGCTCCATCCCTGAAGGGAGGGAAAAGAGTAACTGACACGTGTTGCCACCAAGTGGCAGATGAAAGCGTAATCCCTGCCCTTCCCTTAGATTTAGATATCATTCAATCCATCTCACCCAGCATAACATGGACGCGAACAAAGAAGGAGAAGAAGCCACCGAGTCGGGACCCACCTCTAACTGGGCCGAGTTAACTCACGAGTGTCTCCTCAACATCTTCTCCAAACTCACTCTAGACCAGCGATGGACCGGCCCCATGTTCGTATGCAAGTCCTGGTTCTCCGCCTCCAAGGACCCCTTTCTCCACGCCGCCTTCGATCTCGAGACCCACTTTGAATCGCTCCCCGAGTCGCCTCGCTGGTGGGCCCCAGAGTTCGAGCGGAAAATCGATTCCATTCTCCGATCCGTGATCGAATGGAGTGATGGGTCCCTAACAGAAATCAAAACCAGACACTGCTCTGATCGATCTCTAAGTTTCGCCGCTGAAAGGTAGTAAGTGACACGTGTTGCTCACATACGTAATCATCAAAATCCCAAATTTTGGGATTAGGGTTTTGATTGAAGTTTCCTTTTTTGTTGAATTTTCAGGTGCCCAAATCTCGAGGTTCTTTCAATCAAGAGCTCCCAGAATGTGAGTGATGATTCCATTTGTAGGGTAGCCTTCAGATGCTCCAAGCTCAGGGAGCTGGACATCAGCTATTGCTATGAAATTTCTCATGAATCTTTAGAGATTATAGGGAGGAATTGCCCCAATCTTAAAGTCCTCAAACGCAACCTTATGAACTGGTTGGATCCTTCCCAACATGTGGGGATTGTCCCGCCAGAGTATCTGGACGCTTGTCCTCAAGATGGGGACTCTGAAGCTTCTGCAATTGCTAACTTTATGCCTAATCTTGAGCGCCTGGAGCTTAGGTTCTCCAAGTTGTCAGCAAAAGGGCTTGGTTTGATTTGTGAAAGGTGTTTGAATCTTGAGTGCCTGGACTTATCTGGGTGTGCAAATTTCACGAGCCGGGATATTTTGAATACAACATCGAATTTGAAGAATTTGAAGGAGGTTATAAAGCCCAATTTCTACATTCCAAGGTCGGTCTTTCATACGGATAGGTATGGGCATTGGAGGTTGTATGATGAACGGTTCCAAACTGATATTTTCCGAATTTGACTTGCCTTAAGCATCTTAGGAAATATCTTTGCTTATGATGCTCTGTAGAATCTCTCTACAACTACAATAGCAAATTTATGGCTTTAATATCTTCCCTTAGAATACCATCCCTCATGCTATGGAAGCAAGCAGCTGCTATGTTGTTTGCTCTTGTAGTTGTTTGATCTTGTACCTTATTTGCTGTCTTAAAGATCATGCTTCATAATTGCTTGTATGTTAGATTGGTGTTTGCTAGAATGTACATTTCTATATTCTTCTTCAGATTCTACCTAAAAGACCAAACTTCTTAAACTAGCTGTAATATAATGTACTACTTAGTTTCCTCTCAACATATATCACTTCATTGTTACAATTTGAGTGAGTTTTTTTATTAGTCATATAACCATCAGCGTCCTGTTTCATCACTCATCAGTGACCACTACCAATCAATGTTGATAACCATAGGGAGCTTCAGTGAGTTCAATGGAGTTAACTACAGAATCAAGCATCAAACCGTCATCAGTGAATAGTGACCGTGACCATGGTTCTGAACAATCCTATAATCATCAAGAGGGTATATTCAATGTCAACGTAATTATTTATTTAACTTTTTTCCTGATAGCTTGGATTCAAATTTCAGTCCCCAAAGTGATTAATAACCATAATCTGTTACAAATAACAGCAGCAGGGCAACAAGCAAGTATATTTGTCACTACAGAGTGAAACCCACTCACAAGTAGATAGATAGCATCGATCAATAGAAGCGGAGAACCTTTGCGGCTAAGGAGAAATCATAGAACCACTCCTCGAAAAGCGCCATTTGATATGTCTTTAGGTATATAGCAAATGACAAGCACCCATCATCGCTGAGTTTGGTAATATGCAAGCTAACCCCATCCAAAATCTGTGCCACGGATTGGCAGCCTCGCCCAACTCGATACAGTCACGTTATCATACCTTATAAAATGTTACCGACATTAGAACATTTATATTAGGCACAGGCGGTTGTTTAAAATAAGCAAGGTCCGATTTCAAGTACTCATCATCCGTCCTCTTCGATGCTTCATGGATTGTGTTTACGGTATCCACCAACGGCTTCGATTGGATATCATCTGATTTTGCAATTGGCAAGATTACATTGTCATAGTACTCAAGTGGGACCGGAGGATTTAATCTTGAACGTCCATCTATAGCTATATTTAACTTGCCTGTTGCTTCATCATCAGCAAAGCCTCCTGCCTTGCAAATGCTCATCGCCATATGCGACCAATTACAATCTCAAACGTGCTGTATCTGATAGTGGGTCCTTGATCTTTCTTTTACTTGGACTTCAAGGGTTTGACCTAGTCACGTGACAAGGCGGGTCCTGCAGGAGTTGATGGTACTTCTTTCGTTTTGAAAGGGTATTTATGGGAGGAGAGGATCGTATTCGATGGGGCGGAATGTCGGGGAAGACGGGGTCCCAACACTAAGTTTAGTCCGATTAATAGATGGTGAGATGGTAGCTGAAAGGCCACGTGTCATGCTAGCTCGCTCTGTAGCCTATGTGTTGACAATGCCGAAATTTCATCTGCCTATGTTTGGTGTGAGCATGCCCAAGAGAGACTCCACCACGCTTGAAATAAGTCACCTGTCAACCATTTGATGAAATTATATTCAAATATTACTTCCATTCTTTTTAAAGATTACATATGTTATACTTATAAATTTTGTATCACTTATTTAATGTTATATTACTTATGAACAATTATTATTATGACTTTTTTATATTCATCTTGTCATTTATCTGATAGCATATCAATTTTATATGCAAACTTTAAAAGTCTAATATTATTATTTTTTAAAACATATTTGATAGTAAAGATTTGCCGTTATCAAATTTGAGTATATTAGAGTTCTTTGAAATTAATAACGTTATCAATATGATATTATAAGTGAATCTAATTTCAAATGCTTAATTAATAATTGGATATTTCTTCATTTCTTGAACACACATGGTATTTAATTATTTAATTGTTAGAAAAATACATTTGGTATTTAATTATTTAATTGTTAGAAAAAGAGATTGTGATTGTGGGGATTTTTTCTTGTGCCTGTACCAAAAAGAGTGGGTCGAAAGGTTTATAGTTTGAAATGTCCAATGCCGGGAGGAGGTGTAGAAGCTTTTTAAGTTTGGTGCGACGTCGCCAAAATCATCAATTTGCTTCAGCTGCCTCAACAAACAAAATTTCCTTTGCATTACAATCTGCATCAACTCTGCCTTTATCATTCCTAGCCAATCTCCCAGTCACAGGATAGAACGGCATAAGAGCTTTGCTCAAACCCTCCTTTAGAGCACTTGCACAAAGAAATTGGAAGAAGATTCGCTCGGCCGCCGGCGGTAGAAAGAGACCACGGATGTGAAATTGTAGCATCATCATATCCTCCTCAACCAATGTTTGGGCGTTTGCTGAGAAGGGCGTGACATAATTGACTCTTTACGTGAATTTCCATTGTCACCACCCCAAAATGATCATAAATTCTTGTCACCAAACGTTGTTCGTGTATCCATTCAATAATATTCATAATATACGTATATATATTCTTTTAATTAAACAAATCACAATCATGATTAATCAATTTTATGAAAATTATTATATATATTAATTACAATGCGGTCTATATTATTACTAGGCTCGTTCTAGTCTGGCATTATGTTACATGCAGAAATAGTGATAATAATACCACAACAAATGAAAGAAGCGTTGAAAAACTAGGCTAAAAGGATTGTTTAAAAACATTTGATAGTGTTATACTTAAAAGAAAAAAATAAATAATAATATTGTTCCAATTCCAAAAACATCTACAAACTTGGCAAAAACTAGTGAAGCAGATCAGAAAGGATAAGAACACATATATGCCTCTGTATAAGTCTTGGATATATAGGGTCTTTGGTGAAGAGCTAGAATTGATCTGATCTTGTCTCTAGCTAGTAGCTGTAAAGCCCATTAACTTTTATCTAATGGAAGCCTAGTCAATTTTATTTTATTTAGCAACCCAACCCAATGTTTTATTTCAACCCAACCCATCCTTTCATATATTTACATTTATATTAGATAGGAAATTAGAATAAATGGAGAGAAAAAAAATTAAAAGAGAAGGTAGATAGGGGGAGACGTGAGAGGAGAAAGAAAGGCAAGAGAGGGCTTTTTTATTTTTCTAAAGAATTTGGAGTTCTTTTGAGGTAATTCTTTCATTCCTAGCTTAATTAGACTATATAACTTGAATTCTACATCTAGATAAATATTAAGAGGATGTTATTTGATATTTGGAGAAGTTGTAGAGGGAAATTAGAGAGAGAAAGGAGATTTCTATGGTTATTTAGGCTTCAATTTCTTGTATTTTGATGGAAATTAGATACTTTCTTATTCAATTAGGAGAATTAGTATGTTATTGGTGTAATTGAAAATAAACCCATTTACCCAAATTTTCCTAATTTATATTTTTACAAATATTCCTTAAATTTGTATTGGTATGAAAAATTAGTGAAGTTCCTAGCCACTTTAACTCTTTGAAGGACCAAATGATGGATTTTCAATTTTTGTATTAATTTACCAAGTTTCCTACAAGTGGGAAGTTAGGGGTTTTTGTCTAATTATGTGGTTTGGTGCTTTTAAAGAATTTTACCTCGCTTTTCCCTTAGGTGAGACCGTGTTTTCAAGTCTGGATCTGAATCCAATCGAGGAAGGGGTTGCCACACAAGTTGATCCGCGAGATTGTGAATGGAAAAAATACATTTTTACTAATAATTGAACTATAAATTATAAATTTCCTATTTCTATACGTGTTAGCAAAGCTTTATTACGTTTAGTAAATCTATATTCCTTTATTCTTGCATGAAGTATATTTTATAGTTTATCAAATTTTGTCTATTGGGTTTATTAGAAAGAACTGTTTAATATTTTAGAGATTTAAAAGTAAAGTGAATTTCTTAAATTTTCTTCAAAATAACGATACGACTCTAAGGGAAGAATTGATTTTTTTTATATTTTACTAAGCTAGTATCCAATTCATTTAGATAGTAGAATTATAGAGGTCTTTGGGATCTGTTCAGGCACACATAGAGGCTTTGGGCCGTGTGATCCAAACGTTTAGCCCTTTGGGGGCAGCTCTACGCATGCGTAGGATCAGTATAGTGATATCTTGGCCTGAGCGTTCCTAGCCCTGCCAGGTCATGATCAGTCAGATTAGTTTGGGTACTTGATTAGTGAAACTATAATGATTTAGAAAATTAAAATGTGAAATGAGTTTTATGAGATTTAGAACCTTAATACATTTATCATATTGAATTTTGAATGCAAGTGGAAATGCCTTAGAATATTTTTATATTAAAATTTTGATTATATGAAAGGCATATAAATTATTTAAAGATTTGCTTCTTCATTTTTGTATCTTTTCTAAGTAGTTTTCTAATCAATGTTAGTAAAGCAGAGTTTTAATTAATTAATAATTATTATATATTATTTATCTTATACAAATTTTTATCTATTTTAATGACTCTATCCCACTCACTAAGATTATACTTACCCTATTTCTTTTTTTTAAAAACCCATTTTTTTCCCAGGAGATTGCAGTGTTCAGTCAGAGCGCCAGTAGCTGCTTGAGATTGGCTACTTGATGATGCTATGAGAGCCTTCTTTTTGATATCTTGTTTCACTTTTGTAGATGACTTTTTTTGCATATGTGTATTTTTTTTGATACTGTTTATACATCAAGGATTTTGTTTTAGTTTTCTTTAAAAACTTTTGCCTACTTATCATGCATGAGTTTTTGAGGAAACTTATATTAAAATCCTAGTTGTAAACTTTTTGAATTGTAAATTAATTATATTTGAGGCCGGATGCTATATTTTATCTTAATGACTATTTTGGGGATACCCTTAATTTAATAGAGGACTTAAGTTCGCAAAAAGCAAGTTAGTAGTTATGTAAATATTTTGGAAGTGTTGAGTTTTGTGTACTTGGCAATGGGATTAGTCTAAAATGCAGGGGAGACTCTGCCAAATTTTCTTAAAGTAGCATATTTTAAAAAGTTAAAGTTTCTTAGTACAGTTTTAGGCACGATTCGCTCATGTTAGCTAGGGGCGGGTCGTGTCAACTTGGTATCAGAGCATGGTTTTTTTTAAGATTTTGTTAACTCTCTCATGTTTGCATATATACGGTTTTGTAATGATAAAAGAAGCGTTATATTTTGTAGACATCATCATGAGCCAACATACAGGCAGGCCTCGCACTAGATCCAGGGGCGGACTGAACCAAACTGCAAATTCTCCACCACCACCACCACCACCAGTTAAAGGTGAGAGGGAAAATAAACATAACCGTGGAGATGAAGAACAGTCAAATGCGAGAGGGAATGAGACTAGAAACCATCATGATCCTGCTATCATGATACACTCAGTAGGTGCACTTGCCCAACTTGTTGCTACTGTTACTCAAAATCAAAGGCATGTAAGGGAAGAGAACACTATTGAGCGGGTTAGGATGTTGGGTGGTCAAAGCTTTGATGGTAATATTGACCGTTCTGATGCAGAGGCTTGGTTAAGCAAGTTAGAGCGTATCTTTGGGGTTATGGGGTGTATTGATGAGCAGAAGTTGCTTTTTGCTATATTTTTATTGGAGGGTGGAGCATACCACCGGTGGGAGTTAGTTCAGTGTTGTTATCCATCACATGAAGTTATTAATTGGGCTATGTTTAAAAAGGAGTTCTTTGATCACTACTTCCCTGTTGTGTGCAAAGATATTAAGTGTTGTGAGTTCTTAAGGTTGGTTCAAGGGTCCAGATCAGTGGGGGAGTATGAGAAGAAATTTCTAGAGCTCTCCAGGTTTGCTCCTTCTATTGTGGCTGATAAGGAGGAAAGATGTAAAAAGTTTGAAGAAGGATTACGTAGAGAAATCATAGTTGTACTTGCTGCCAACAATTATGGTGACTTTGGTAAGTTAGTCCAAGTTGCTATGAAAGTTGAGAGAAATTTGGGGGATGCTAACCGAGCTAATTCAAGCCATAAACGTCATCAGAGTTGGCCAATTGATAGTAGTAGCCAACGAGCAAGCAAGGGAGGGGCAATTATTCAGCTTATTCTGATAGTTATAAGAGTACTCAGAGACAGGGTTCACCAGAGGGGTAGAAACAAAGTTCGGGGTAGGGAGCTATGCAACAATCTGTGGGAAGTAATTCTAGAGATTAGCGGGTTGGTAGAAAGGGGACATATAAGATGATGACCAATCCAGAATGACTCCATAACTCTTATGTGAGACTTATGGCAAGCTTCATGAGGGAGAGTGTTGATTTGGTAGACCTGGTTGTTATCATTATGGTCAAAAAGGGCATATCAAGAAATTCTGTCCCGCTTTAACTCAAGGTATCAGCTTTGTTCAGAAATATAGAGGACCTATAAGGCTTCAAACAAGGACATTTACTTCTTCAGCTAGAAACCAGACTAATACCTCAAGAAATAGTAACAATCAATAGGGTAGTCCTCTAGTTCATCAGGCACGAGTCTTTGCCATGACTCAGCAGCAGGCACAGGCCACATCAGAGGTGGTTACTGGTACGTTGACTATCTTTGGTCGTGAGGCCCGCATTTTGATTGATCCTGGATCTACACATTCCTTTGTTTCATGTATGTTTGCTATGCATGCTGATAGAGATTTGAAACCGTTGGAGTGTACTTTAGCAGTAGCCACACCTATTGGGGATTCCATCTTAGTATGAAATGTTCTTAAGGATTGCATTGTGAAAGTGGGTAATCATGCTCTGTTAGCAAACTTAATTCCTTTAGATATCCGAGACTTCGATGTGATATTGGGAATGGATTGGCTTGCAACCCACCATGCGTCTGTAGATTGCTTCAAGAAGGAGGTGGTGTTTAGAAAACCTGAAACACCTGAATTTATTTTCTGTAGAGATCGACGAATCATCTCTGCTTGCATAATATCTGCCCTTGAAGCTAAACGATTATTTGAAAAGGGGTGTTCAGCCTACCTAGCTCATGTGATTGACACTTCAATGGGTGAAACAAGGATAGAAGATATTCCTATCGTACAAGATTTTTCGGATGTGTTTCCAAAAGATTTACCTGGTTTACTGCTAGATAGGGAGGTTGAATTCACAATCGACTGAGCTCCGGGCACCACTCCTATTGCCATGGAACTATATAGAATGGCTCTAGTAGAGTTGAAGGAGTTAAAAGTTGGTTGATAAGGGATTTATTAGACCTAATGTTTCACCATGGGGAGCACCGGTCTTGTTTGTTAAAAAGAAGGATGGAACGATGCGGTTATGCATAGATTACTAACATTGAACAAGGTGACAATCCATAACAAGTATCCTCTCCCTTGTATTGATGATCTGTTTGATCAGTTGAAAGGTGCAAAGGTTTTCTCTAAAATAAATTTGCGCTCAGGCTACCATCAACTCAAGACTAGGGACGCCGATGTACCTAAGACTGCTTTCAGAACTCGTTATGGGCACTATGAATTTCTTGTAATGCCATTTGGGTTGACTAATGCTCCAGAAGCTTTTATGGACCTCATGAACCGGGAATTTCATCCTTATTTGGATCGCTATATTATCGTGTTTATTGATGACATATTGGTGTATTCTCGAGACAAGAAGGAGCATGCAGAACATTCGAAGATAGTTTTGCAGACCTTGAGGGAGAAACAACTTTATGCCAAATTTAGCAAGTGTCAGTTTTGGCTGGACAAAGTTGTGTTTTTGGGACATGTGATATCAGTTGAAGGGGTATATGTAGATCCTCAGAAGGTAGAAGCTATTGTTAAATGGGAGAGGCCTACTAATGTAACAGAAGTCAGAAGTTTCCTTGGCTTGGCAGGTTATTATAGGAGATTCATTAAGGATTTTTTCAAAATTGTTGTCCCATTTACACGGTTGACTCGTAAGGAAGTGAAGTTTAAGTGGACTGATGATTGTGAGCGGTGTTTTCCAGAGCTCAAAACACGATTAACTTTTGCACCTATACTTACTCTTCCATCTAGTAATGAGGGGTTTGTGATTTATAGTGATGCCTCTAGACAGGGGTTAGGTTGTGTTTTGATGCAATACGGGAAGGTGATAGCTTATGCTTTAAGACAACTAAAGAAACATGAACAAAATTATCCCACCCATGACTAAGAGTTGATAACAATTGTATTTGCACTCAAGACTTGGCGACATTACTTGTATAGGGCAACAGTTCAAATTTACACAGATCACAAGAGCCTAAAGTATCTGTTCACTAAAAAAGAATTGAATCTTAGGCAGAGGAGGTGGATTAAGCTTATCAATGATTATGACTGCACAATTGACTATCACCCAGGTAAAGCAAATATGGTAGCAGATGCACTCAGCCGAAAATTCTCGAGCTCTATAACTTATTTGAAGGTGACATATCTGCCTTTATTGATTAAATTGAGGTTTTTGGGAATTGAGTTAACAGTAAATGACTTAAGTGTGCTACTAGCCAACTTCCGTGTTAGACCTAATTTAATTGATAAAGTTAGAGATGCACAAGTGCAAGATCCTCAATTAATGAAACTGATAGAAGAGGTAAAGAAAGGCTTATGATCAGACTTTGTGGTTAGAGATGATGGAGCATTAGTTATGAGAAATAGACTTTGTGTACCCAACATTGAAGAATTAAAGAAAGAGATTATGGAGGAAGCTTACTTTTCAGCATACATAATGCATCCGGAAAGTACTAAGATGTATCACAATTTGAGAGAACATTATTGGTGACAAGGTATAAAGCGGGAAATTATAGAATTTGTGTCTCGATGTTTAGTTTGCCAATATATCAAGGCTGAGCACCAGAAACCTGTGGGACTCTCTCAACCACTTCCTATCCCTGAGTAAAAATGTGAACACATTACTATAGATTTTGTGGTAGGACTTCCACGTACTATGGTTGGTCAAGATGGTATTTGGGTGGTGGTAGACCGCCTTACAAAATCTATACACTTTTTACCTGTCAAGGCTACTTATTCATTGAATAGGCTAGCTAGTATTTATGTAGCAGAGATAGTACATCTTCATGGTGCACCTGTTTCAATAATATCAGATAGAGATCCATGTTTCACTTCTAGATTTTGGCCTAGCTTGCAAAAAGCTTTAGGCACAAGATTGAATTTCAGCACAGCTTTCACCCACAAACAGATGGTCAATCTGAGTGTACCATTCAAACTCTTGAAGACATGTTTAGAGCTTGTGTATTGGAGTTTAAGGGCAATTGGGATGTTTATTTGCCTCTAATGGAGTTTGCTTATAATAATAGTTACCAATCCAGTATTGAAATGGCACCTTATGAGGCTCTATATGGGAGGAAATGTAGAACACCACTATGTTAGGATGAAATGGGTGAGAGGAGATTGTTAGGACTATAACTTGTACAGGATACAAATGAAAAGATAGTTATCATTAGAAACAAGATGAAGGCAGCGCAAGATCGACAGAAGAGTTATGCTGATAAACATAGAAGAGATCTAGAATTTTAGGTAGGAGATAAAGTGTTCTTGAAGATATCTCCTTGGAAGGGTGTGCTTCATTTTGGTAAACATGGGAAATTAAGTCCATGCTGTATTGGGCCTTATGAGATTATAGAGCGTGTGGGCACAGTTGCTTACCGTTTAGCTTTGCCTTTGGAGTTGTCAAAGATACATAATGTGTTTCACGTCTCTATGCTCCGTAAGTACGTGTATGATCCATGGATTATCCTTCAAAAGCAGCCAATTCAATTAAAAGAAGACTTGACTTTTGAAGAAGAACCTTAAAGATTATAGAATGGAAACAGCAAGTACTTCGTGCTAAGACTATTGCATTGGTTATGATGTGGTGGCGAAATCACACGAAGGAAGAAGCTACGTGGGAGCGAGAGGACGTTATGCGAGCTCAGTACCCACATCTCTTTCTCTCATATTTAGTAATTTCGAGGATGAAATTTTTTTTTAGGGGGTAGTGTTGTAAAGCCCATTAACCTTTACCTAATGGAAGACTAGCCCATTTTATTTTATTTAGAAACCCAACCCAATGTTTTATTTCAACCCAGCCTATCTTTTCATATTTTTGCATTTATATTAGATAAGAAATTAGAAAAATGGAGAGAAAAAAATTAAAAGAGAAGGCAGAGAGGGGGAGACATGAAAGGAGAAAGAAAGGTAAGAGAGGGCTTTTTGATTTTTCTAAAGAATTTGGAGTTCTTTTGAGGTAATTCTTTCATCTCCTAGCTTAATTAGACTATATAACTTGAATTCTACCTCTAGATAAATATTAGGAGGATGTTATTTGATATTTGGAGAAGTTGTAGAGAGAGAAAGGAGATTTCCATGGTTATTTAGGCTTCAATTTCTTGTATTTTGATGGAAATTAGATACTTTCTTATTCAATTAGGAGAATTAGTATGTTATTGGTGTAATTTATAATAAACCCATTTACCCAAATTTTCCTAATTTATATTTTTACAAATATTTCTTAAACTTGTATTGGTATGGAAAATTAGTGAAGTTCCTAGTAACTTTTAACTCTTTGAAGGACCAAATGATGGAATTTCAATTTTTGCGTTAATTTACCAAGTTTCTTACAAGTGGGAAGTTACGGGTTTTGTCTAATTATGTGGTTTGGTGCTATTAAAGAGTTTTACCTCGCTTTTCCCTTAGGTGAGACTGCAGTTTCAAGCCCGGATCTGAATCCAATTGAGGAAGGGGTTGCCACACAAGTTGATCCGCGAGATTGTGAGTGAGAAAAATACATTTTTACCAATAATTGAACTATAAATTATAAATTTCCTATTTCTATATATGTTAGCAAAGCTTTATTACGTTTAGTAAATCTATATTCCTTTATTCTTGCATGAAGTATATTTTATAGTTTACCAAATTTTGTCTATTGGGTTTATTAGAAAGAACTATTTAATATTTAGAGATTTAAAAGTAAAGTGAATTTCTTAAATTTTTTTTAAAATAACAATACGACTCTAAGGAAATAATTGATTTTTTTTATGTTTTACTAAGCTAGTACCCAATTCATTTAGATAGTAGAATTATAGAAGTCTTTGAGACCTGTTTAGGCACACATAGAGGCTTTAGGCCGTGTGATCTGGACGTTTAGCCCTTTGGGGGCAGCTCTGCGCATGCGTAGGATCAGTATAGTGATATCTTGGCCTGAGCGATCCTAGCCCTGCCAGGTCATGATCAGTCAGATTAGTTTGGGTACTTGATTAGTGAAACTATAATGATTTAGAAAATTAAAATGTGAAATGAGTTTTATGAGATTTAGAACCTTAATAAATTTATCATAATGAATTTTTAATGCAAGTGGAAATGCCTTAGAATATTTTTATATTAAAATTTTGATTATGTGAAAGGCATATAAATTATTTAAAGATTTGTTTCCTCGTTTTTGTATCTTTTCTAAGTATTTTTCTAATCAATGTTAGTAAAGCAGAATTTTATTTAATTAATTTTTATGATATATTATTTATCTTTTGCAAATTTTTATCTATTTTAATGACTCTATTCTACTCACTAAGGTTATACTCACCCTATTTCTTTTTTTTTTAAGTCCTATTTTTTTCCCTAGGAGATTGCAGTGTTCAGTCAGAACGCCAGTAGCTGCTTGATGTTGGCTACTTGATGATGCTTTGAGAGCCTTCTTTTTGGTATCTTGTTTCACTTTTGTAGATGACTTTTTTTTGCATATGTGTATTTTTTTGATACTGTATATACATTAAGGATTTTGTTTTATTTTCCTTTAAAACTTTTGCCTACTTATAATGCACGAGTTTTTGAGGAAACTTATATTAAAATCCTAGTTGTAAACTTTTTGAATTGTAAATTAATTATATTTGAGGTCAGAGACCATATTTTATCTTAATGACTATTTTGGGGGTACCCTTAATTTAATAGAGGACTCAAGGTCCCAAAAAAAAAAATAGTAGTTATGTAAATATTTTGGAAGTGTTGAGTTTTGTATACTTGGCAGGGGGATTAGTTTAAAATGCAGGGGAGACTCTGCTAAATTTTCTTAAAGTAGCATATTTTAAAAAGTTAAAGTTTCTTAGCACAGTTTTAGGCATGATTCGCTTGTGTTAGCTAGGGGCGGGTCGTGTTAGTAGCTATCTGCATATTAAGTGCTACTCATAACGGAAATATATATTCTTCATTTATGGATGAAAAATGCTTACAAATCAGCGAAAAATGTTTAATATTGACTTAAATTACCCTAGCTAGTAGCTATCTGCGTATTAAGTGCTAGTCAGAACAAAAATATATATTCTTCGTTTATGTATGGAAAATGCTTACAAATCAGTGAACCATGTTTAATATTGATTTAAATTACCGTAATTCATACCAAAGTCCTGGAATTGAACCAGGCAAAACAAATCCTGGAGAATCGCAACAAATTGTAAAATAATTAAGTTTAAAACCGAAAGCTGTATTTGAATTCGTGTACTTGGTATACGCAAAAACGTAAAGATTTCCTTATTGCTCCATTCTTTCCAACAACACCAGACTACTTTTGTAAAGCCCATTAATACTTTAACTAAGCCTAGCCCATCAAATTTTTTAGCCCAGCCCATGCCATAAGTCATTTATTCATTTATATGCCATGTATTTATATTAGGATTAATTAAGACATAATTAGAAGAAAATTCAGAAGAGAAGACAGAGGGGGGGAACGTGAGATAAGGGGAGAGAAAGCAAGAGAAGATTTTGATTTTTTCTAAGGAATTTGAAGATTTTAAGGTAATTTCTTCATCTCTTCATTTAATTAGATTATATAATTTCAATCCTATCTCTAGATCAATATTAGGAGGAGGTTATTTGATATTTGGAGATGTAATAGAGAGAGAAACTAGAGAGAGAAATGAGATTTTCATGCTTATTTCAGCTTCAATTTCTTGTATTTTGAAGGAATTGAAGTTTTGATGATAATTATGGGAAATTAGGGATTCTGTGAACAGTACAAATTTCAAAAATTATATCAATCTGATGGCTTGTAATCTGATTCTGAAATTTATATATGTTAAGATAGACATCCTAAGGATTTGTTTAAAATTGGATTCACTGAAAAATGTGGAGTATATGCAATTTATTATGAATTTTCGAAGTTTACTGTTCACCACTGGAAATTCAGTTTTCTGCAGAAAATCAGTTTTGGGCAAGTTAATTGAGTTATCTAGAGGTCTTCAAAAATTATGAAATTTGGGATATAAGTTTGTATATATGTGTAGTTTAAAACTGGAGATTTTTGTGATTTTATAAATTTAGTACAAATTATCATGTATTTTGGAATAGAGAGAGGTCAGATTTGGAAGGAAATTTACAGAATTTGTGTATCTGGAAAAATGAAGGATTTGAGATATCTGATGAGCATATAATGCTATGAAATTTTATATGATATTATATATGTATGTGTAGAAGACCTCTATAAAATATTAGACCATTTGGATGAGTCAATTAATTATTAAAAATCGGAGAACCAGAATTGGTCTGTTTAAGAAGTGTGAAAATGGAGTTAATTAGAAGAATTAATATGTTATTGGTGAGACTACGGTTTTGTGCTATTAAAGAATTTTATTTGACTTTTTCCTTAGGTGAGACTGTGGTTCCTAATACATACCGAGATCCGATCGCAGAAGAGGTTGCCACACAAGTTAATCCGCAAGATAGTGAGTGAGAAAAACATACATTTTTACCAATAATTGAATTATAATTTATAAATTTCTATTTTTATTATAATTGTTAGCGAAACTTTATTATATTAGTAAACAGATATTCCTTTATTCTTGTATGAAGCATATTTCATGGTTTATCAAATTTTATCTATGTTGTTATTAGAAAGAATTGTTTAATGTTTTAGAGATTTAAAAGTACAGAATCGAATTTTTATGTTTTACTAAGCTAGTACTCAATTCATTCAGATAGTGAAAGTATAGAGGTCTTTGGGACCCATTCAGGCACACATAAAGGCTTTGGGCCTTGTGATTTGGATGTTTAGCCCTTTGGGGGTAGCTCTGCGCATGCGTAGGATCAGTATAGAGATATCTTGGCCTGAGCGATCCTAGCCCCGCCAGGTCATGATCAGTCAGATTAGTTTGGGTACTTGATTAGTGAAACTGTAATGATTTAGAAATTTAAAATGCGAAATGAGTTTTACGGGATTTAGAACCTTAATACGGTTATCAAATTGAATTTTGAATACAAGTGGAAATGCCTTAGAATATTTTTATATCAAAATTTTGATTTTTGTGAAAGGCATATGGATTATTTAAAGATTAGCTCGTTTTTGTATCTTTTAGAAGCAGTTTTCTAATCAATGTTAGTAAAGCAGAATTTTTAGTTAATTACTTGTTATGATGTATTATTTTATCTTATGCAAATTTTTATCTATTTTAATGACTCTATCCCACTCACTGAGTTTATACTCACCCTATTTTTTTAAAACCATTTTTCCCAGGAGATTGCAGTGTTCAGTCAGAACGCCAATAGCTACCTGAGGTTGGCCACTTGATGATGTTTTGGAAGCTTTCTTTTTGATACCTGGTTTTACTTTTGCAGATGATTTTTGTTACATGTGTATATATTTTTTTTTATATTGTATATACTTCAAGGATTTTGTTTTAGTTTCCTTTAAAAGCTTTTGTCTACTCTTCATGCACGAGTTTTGAGGAAACTTATGTTAAAAATGCTAGTTGTAAACTTTTGAATTGTAATTAATTATATTTAAGGCCGGACGCCATACTTTCTTCTAAAGACTGTTTTGGAGAAACAATTGTTTTGATGGAGGACTTAAGGTCCCCAAAAAGGAAGTTAATAGTTTTATAAATATCTTAGAAGTGTTGAAATTTGTGTACTTGGCAGGGGGATTAGTCAAAAATACTGGGGAGACTCTGCCAAATTTTCTTAAATTAGAATATATTTTAAAAAGTAAATTTTCTTAACACAGTTTTAGACACGATTCGCTCGTGTAGCTAGGGGCGGGTCGTGTCAACTTTGATGATTAACATGCATGTATAATTTGTAAGTAAAAGTTTATACACCATATCCATATACTGCATACATCCATTAATTATTTAAGATATAATTTTTATTATTATATCATATTATTATTATCATTATAGGTATAATAGTTGCTGAATTGACAACTTAAACTACTAATAAAATATTACTTTTTTTATTTATTAAATTAAATAAACAATATGTTACTCTATTTTAATTTTTGATTATTATTAAATTTTAAAATATTTAAAACACTCTTGATCTTAGTCAACTATTTACTTAAATTGTGATCTAAATGTTCTTATCGTTCCAAATGTTACCGAACTAATATAATAACTAAAACTTAATTAGATTGACTTTGGTATAGGGTTATTCGCTCAACTTTCAACTTTGTACAATGTAGGGCAGAATTTTGTACCTCATTATATTAGGTTGCGGTGCTAGCAATAGTGATGCTTGAATGGTGGAATAGGATGTGCTAGTTCTAGGCAGTCTTCTTCTTTGGTAAGCGTGGGCACCTACAAAAGCATTCCGATGCCAAAGTCAAATACTAGGAATGGGATTTAGGCCAAGTAAAGTAATGAAAAAAGGACAACTAAAACTAAAACTGAAATTAGAGAAGAAGAAAAAAGAGAATAGAGAGATAAAGAAAATATAGTTGAGAAAGAGTGGAAAGCACTTTGAATAGAAAACTAGTATTCTTAGAGTAGAGGGGTTGTGTTTTCTATCTAAAGCTAGCCGGATTTGATCTCTCCTCCACGAACAAATTTATACTCTTTTTTCTTGACGCTCCTCCTAATTTCTCTATTAGGTTGTCCTCTCAAAGCCTTCTTTGAGTAATCAAACTTCATTTTTCATGTCTGTTCCCATCACCTTAATCCTTTCCCCCCACTCTGATTCCCTTTTTTGATTAGCCTCTATCGTTCTCCTCTAAGTGTTAATGTGCCTTTCCCATTGTCTCGGTTAGGGGTGTGCATGAGTATAGTATGGTATGGTATCGCCATAACATCCCCTTACCCTTCATAGGTCGAGTTTTAAATTTTTATATTATACCATACTATTCTTGAATACAATACCATACCACATCCCCACATGGTAGGGTAGGGGCGGGTATTTTATGGTATTTTCGGGTGGTTGACCAAATTGACCAAAATTTAGATAATGTTTTATCATGTTTTTTTAATGATTTTAAAGCTTTATTTATAGCTTTTTTCCTAAGATTTTGATACTTTGAGTTCTTATTTTGAAATTGTTTAATCTTATGATTTATAGATTTTGTACTAAATAAAAAAACTAAGCAATTATATATCCTTAACAATACAAATAATAAAGTAACTACATATTCCATAACAGCACAAATAATCAAGTAACAACATATCTATAATAACACAAAAATATCAAGTAACTACATATTCTATAACAACACAAATACTTAAGCAACTAAATATCCATAACCACACAAATAATAAGTAACTACATATCCAAATTCTTCCACAAAGTTTCAACCTTCAAGTCAAACCTTTAAGTCTTACAAAGTTTCAACTTCCAATATCGTACAAATTAAAAAAAGAAAAAAGAAAAAAGAAATATAATTCACTTCGAAAGCTAATAAAATATATTAAAATTTAAAAAGAATGACAAATGAAATTTGAAATGAATATTATTATTTAAATTAACTAAAACTTTCTATGGTTAGGGATTTAACGTTACTAACTTTTCATTATATACTTTTAAGGTATATAACACTCATATATATATATATTATACATAACTAATTATATCATTACACGCGACATAATTTTTAATTATTGTATGATATGGTATTTTCGGGTTTTTCTAAAAAATACCCGCCACCATACCATACCATGTGGGGTTTTCAAAATTTTTACCATACCATACCATACCATATTCTTTTCTTATACCTTCCTCTACCTCCACCATACCATGACGGGTATATCGGGTTTGGCCGGGTGGGGGATACCATGCACACCCCTAGCCTCGGTAATCTCCTATTTTCATTATCCCACAACTGACTTCATTTCCCTATTTTACTAATTTTTTCCACTCTTTTAGCTAAAACTCTACTAAAATCAAATCTCTTCCATCTGTACACAAGCCTCCTAGCCGTTTGATCAAACTCCAGCCCTAAGGAGTATCTTTCCTCTTGATTACCCTAACCACCACATTAAATACCCAAGATTTATGTCTATTTTGCCATTCTCTTATTCGTTTCCCTTTTTCATCCATGGGCAACTGGGTTGGGTTTGTTAATCCTAGGCTTGACGTAAGTGGATTTGGCCATTGTAATTTGTAACCCTTTTACACACCTAACACACAACCAATATTTATAAATTAGTTATTAACATTTTAGTAAACTAGATTTACGACATTCTTACAACTCAAACTCTACAATATGATGTGATAGTTTACATAGTGAAATCTTATTGGAAATGTAAGTTTCATAATTCTTTTTTGTTTTTTCTTGCTTCAATAAATTTTTGTCTTGCAGGCTACCGTATCAAGTTATAGAGTTTGGGTTGTATAAAAGTTGTAAGTCTAGCACTACTCTTAAAATTTTAATAAAATAATTATTAAAGTTAATTTATGGCTTCATCATCATCATCATCATCATCATCATCATTATTTAATATGGCCACATAAAATATAAATTTAAGTGCAAAGTAACAGTCCCACCCTTACTTGATTGGATGCTCTGACTTACATGATTAAATGTATACAAGGTTTTGATGATACGTTGACATAAGAATTTTAATTTTAACGAATGGTTGAGATATGTATATATTCTCTCTTTTTATTGAAAATTTTTTTGTAACTGCCAATCATAGGCTTGCAACATAAGGTAGATGAAATGAAGATGAAATCCTTGTTTAAAATTAGTATGATATTAGGTTTGCCATAATAAGAGGCATAACAAAAAGATGACTTAAATAACATGTAAATTCATTATGTTATTCCGCCATTAATTAACACCAAACAAAAAAGGACCATTTTTGGCTTTTTTACATAAAAGAAGGCTCATTGTTGTTAGAAAAAAAATGATTATTTAATATATATAGGGAAGTTAACATATGGGCCTCCTTGTTATGGAGGAAGTAATGGTAACCCTCCCCCACCCCCTTCTTTTGGAAAAGTAACATGCATACCCCTAGATTCCAACTGCCATTAAGGAATATGTTATTTTAGCTAGAATCTCTTGTGCAAAGACATTATCACCCTTATTTGTCTCATTCATCAACAATTTTATAATGGAAAGCTTTGTATTGATGTAAATAAAAAAGGTAAAAAAGCTGTTGACATGTCAGTAAGAGGAAAGAATAATAATAAAGAATACAAAAACTAAAAATCTAATAAACAAAGAAGTCAATATTTAGGACAAGATAAAAAGTGGGTAAAGAGATTCTCATTTGCAAATACAGAAACGAAGCAAAGCTCTTACATGGTAGGTCGTATCTAGATCTGAAACAACCTGTTGTAGATTAATCAAGAAAAACCCGAAGCAACACACAAAGCAATAAAACCTGAAGAAAGTGCACAGGCCATGGCTTTATCATCTTTATCAACTGTAAATATAAATGAAGGGATTGTCTTATTTAAGAATAGAATATGTAATTGTGGAAGAAAGGCTAGGATCTGGATTTCTCAAAGTAAAAAAAATCTTGTTAAGTTATTTTTCAAATGTGCAAACTAGGAAAGACCATGTAGTTATTATAGCTTTTGGGCTCTAGAAAAAGAATAGTACGACCCTCTTTTTGATTCTAGGTCTGTTAACAATGACATAATGAGGAATCACGATCATGTTGCATCAAAAGCCTCCAGTTTGATAAAGAATGAGAATATGGAAGCCCTGATGTAGAAGATGAGAGATATAATCAAGGTTTTAGAAGAAAAAGAATTAAACAGTTAGAAAAGATTTGTTTTAAGAGAAATGAAAAGCTAGTTAGGAAGGATGCATCAAATTTGTAGTGGTTATATGTGTTCTACTGGTTGTCTTTTTCATATGTAGTAACATGTAATATACATATAAACATGTTTTGCAAAAGATGTATTGAAGGTTATAAGTAATGTATGTATGTTGTGAACACCAAAAACTTGTGTATTCAAATTAAAATGATTTGGTATAAGAACAAGAATAACAATATAAATATGATAAATATGTGAATATAAATAACAATAGCCAAATAGTAGTCATCACAAATGCAGTCCACAGTAATAATGCATTTACCAGTAAAAATTTTAAACTAGGGACTATGCATAGTACTGTTACTTACAATAAGCAATTCCTGTAAGCTACAAATTAAAATAACTCTGATAGTATCTTAAATGAAATTAACTTAGCTAAATGAAAAAGTCCAAAAACATTTAACCATTTATCTTAAGATCTACCAATGCACTCCCAAAAGAAGCTTCGCAAGGTAACGTTATTACCAAGATCTTTTATTTTGAATTGGTAGTCCTCCAAGCATTTTGTTGTTGAGATGTAGCTCCAATTCCTATGAACATGTAAAAAATTGTTTACTAAGTTAAAAATCATGTTTCATTGTTGCTCACAAAAAATAATAAAACTAAGTTGGTATTATTCATAATGTTTGTGATCCAGCAACTGAACTGAACCTTGGTGTGGTAGCCCTTTGTATGGTAGTCCTTGGTGTAGTAATCCTTTGTGTGGCAGTCCTTGCTGTGGCAGTCTTTTGTGTGGTAGCTAGTTATGAGCTCCTAACACCCTCAACTCTATCAATAGATGTTTGCTAAATAATGAAAGACCAAATGGAAAATTAAACTCTATTACAAATATGACTATACAATGTAAACATTAATATATATACATATATATATATATATATATATATATATATATATATATATATATGTATATATTGTTCATATGATTCTATGTTTAGCTTTCTTCCATCTTTTTCCTAAAGCAAGACATGTCCTTTTATTACGGCGAAGTACTTTGCAGTATCGAAATTTAACTAAAGATTCCTTTCTTATTTTGGTTTCTCCCCAGCTCCTCTTCTTTTATTCATTAGAGGCCTACGAATTCTTGTCCTTTTAAGGGGAGGTAGAATCTTCTTATCTTTAACCTCTTCCCACATGTGTTGATCAGGATAGGCTTGAATATCTAGCCATATGTTTTTGTGAACATTGCTATTGAACGTACAGGGTGGACATTCTAAGTAATGAATTGAGGAATCACCTGTTGGAAAGTTGGTGCACTTAGTGCAAAATTGCAAGGCATTCCAGAGACCTACCACACACCACAGTCATAGGCATGAAACCTAACATTAACAATGTAAGTCCTCCTTGATGTCTGAAACTTATCCGTAATTTTATGTAACCCATCACTAGGCTATAACACTCTTAACTTTCTAGCATCTATGGAATTTTAGAGGTGAAAGCGTTGTCCAACTTTGAGCTTCTTTTCTTTTCTTTTGGAACCTTTTCATGACTTTTCTTCTACAAAACTCTAACAAGCTCAGCACTGGAAAGCTTCTACTATCCTTAATGAGGAACGGGGTTCCTTAAGATAAAAAAAGGGAGGAAGATGTATATAGAAGAAAGGGGGGAAAATAGAAGAAGAAATTGTGGGAAAAGTGGAGTGAAATTGTGGGAAAAGTGGAGTGAAATTGAGGGAGAAAAATAATCTTTTTACTAAAAGATAAAAAAATCAATAATAACCAAATCTAAAATAACATAACCAAAGCCTCCTATTTATAAGACTTTAAAGTATAGTTCTACTAGGAAATATAATTTCTTTAAGAAATAGAATACTAATCCTAGTTTAACTAGAAAATACCAAAATTAAATCCTAAAATAAAATAGTAAACTATTAATTAGGAAAATAACTCAAATTAGGATTACTCCTAATTTAGGAAGTCAAAGTCCGTAATTTATTAAAATTTCTAAAATCAAATTGAAATCCCTAATTTTGTTCCTAATTATAATCTAATTGGTCCTACATCAATTTTTCTCCACTTGAAAGAACTTGATTCCTAACAAGTTATCAAGGAGGAAGTTGCCAATGCACAAGGAAATGCCACATCTTGTCTCACACGAACATTAGAAAGTCATCAATCCAAATCTTTACTTCATAATGATCCAATAGCATAAGCACACATGATAGAAATATTGATGATACTTTAATAGCCTTCAATTTTGGTGTAGAAATAACACTTACCATGGAAGAATTCACCAAGGACTTATACCTAATGACACGAGTAAGTGAACCCAAATATGACTCACAGCTTATGAAATCAATTTCTTAAATGATTTCATGATATTCTTTTTCACATATAAATTCGACTTCACATGTAGACTCCACATCATCATTCGAATTCATCTCACCCTTGATGTCAATATCACTTTTTGAATCATGTTCACCTTCAAGATCAATCTCCTGTATGTCATCCTCACTTGATATACCCATATGTTCATCCTTGACAATTTGTTTTTAGACACAACGCCTTGAGGAAAAGGGGACAGAATAAATGTTAAATGTTTCAATAAAAATTGTAGTGATTTCATCAAATCGAGCTTCAATTCTATCATATTTTTTCTTTGATCTATCACGTATATTGTTGAGACTAGCCATTAATTTTATGCTTCTACAAGTGGTTGGCCATAGGAATTAAACTAATGAGTTAGAGTGGAAATTCTGAATCCTGGATGATCGATCGTGAATAGTAACATTGGTGTGGAAAGTTCGCTTCTGTGAACAGTAACTCTGGTATGAATAGTACACGTCTGTGAACAGTGATTCTGGTGCAAACAATTTCATCGATGAATAGTAACTACGAAATTGATATTAGGCTCTGATATCAATTAATAAGGAACGGAGTTCCTCAAGTTAAAAGAAATGGAGAGAGATGTAGATAGAGGAAATGAGAGAAAATAATAGAAGAAATTGAGGGAGAAGTAGAGTGAAATTGAGAGAGAAAAATAATCTTTTTACTAAACAATAAAAAAATCAATAACAACCAAATTTAAAAGAACATAGCCAAAGACTCCTATTTATAGGACCTTAAAGTACGATTCTACTAGGAAATATAATTCCATTAGAAAGTAAAATACCAATCGTAGTCTAACTAGAAAATACCAAAATTAAATCGTAAACAAAATAGTAAGCTATTAATTAGGAAAATAACTCAAATTAGGATTACTCCCAATTTAGAAAGTCAAAATCCCTAATAATAATCAAAATCTGTAATTTATTAAAATCCCTAAAATCAAATTAAATCCCTAATTTTATTCCTAATTATAATCTAATTGGTCCTACTAAATCCCTTAACCATTTGTTGAAACATTCATACATATTGTTTGTTACATGATCTGACTTTACAGTTTTGTTAAGATAGTAAACGCTCCAATACTTGGTTTCATTGTCTTTTATCCATTTGTAAGCCTCTTTATCTTTATCATACAAAGTCTTCGTGGCTGGAGTGAAATCTGCCTTGTTGGAGGCCTTATTTTTTGCCCAAAACATGACCTTGCAAGCAACTTGGAAACTTTTTCCTAAAACTAGCATAAACATGCCTTGCGCCTTGCCTAACTTCAGCTTTGGCCAATACTCCTCCACAGCATTAATTATACCTTTCTACCTATCTGATATTATTACCAATGTTTTCCCCTCCATTGGGCCTAAGAACATCTTTAAGTTATGCAAAAACCAGCCCAAAAAATCATTGCATCCCACCTTGCAAATAAAGATTGCTATGGGTTATATGCTAAAAAAGTTAAAAGGAATATTTTATGAGTAATGATTTGATTGATTTTTATACAATGGAAACTTCAATATATATACATGAGCTACTAATCTAATTAAAGAAAAGTGCTAATTAAGCCTAAGGATGGGAATTTTCGATATAACCTACGAACCCGATATGACATGAAATGAAAATTAGCAGGTTTGAGTTTGTCTTAATCGTGTTCAAGTCGTGTTCATGTTGAAATTTTTAACTCATTTAATAGTTGTGTCGTGTTTGGGTTGAGGGGTCTAAACCCATGGGTAACACGAACCCGTTTAGTGACATATTTAATATGAATAAAACACGATACTATATAAATTCGTAATGTATAATCGTGTCATAATCATGTTACTTATTTAAATGTATCATATTCGTGTTAATTTCTTAAACATGTCATAATTGTGTTAATTATTTAAACATTTTATAATCGTGTTAAATGAGTCATATTTGTGTCTAACACGGAAATGATCTGTTTATTATTTGTGTTTGTGAGTTGGGTCCTGTAACCCATTTAATAATCATATCGTGTTCGAGTTAGGTTTTTTTGATACGAATAATAAATTGGTCGTGTTCAAGTTAGGCCTTTTTGTGTTATGTCACACCTCAATACGACATGAACATGACCCACGAACTGGAATTCCTAACCCTAATTAAGCCTAAATAACAAACTAAAATGAAACTATACAATAATGTGTTCCTAAATCCATGGAAATCAATCAACCAATTTGATGTAAGGAGGATTATCATCAGTGTGCTGATTTTGATGTAGAGAATGATGTTTTGATTTAATATGCCCTTGCAAGATAGTACTGCCATAGGAGATAGGTGTGTGCAAAAAACCCCGACCCGATCCGGCCCGATCCGACCCGATCGGGTTGGTCGGGTTTTCATCGGGTTGGGGTTTTATTGTAACCCGAATCGGGTTGAAATGGTCGGGTTAAACAGTATCGGGTCGTGCAAACGGGTTGAGATTTTATTACTTAATAAACTAAACCCGATATAACCCGACCCGACTCGATCGGGTTGGTCGGGTTTATATCGGGTCGGCATGAAATTATAACCCGAATCGGGTTAAAAATTTCGGGTTTGCACAGTATCGGGTCGTGATCGGGTTCGGGAAAACCCGACCCGACCCGACCCGTGTGCACCCCTAATAGGAGATACCAAACCTGGAATGCAAAATGGAGAAACGTTGCCACTTCAACGGTTTTGTTAGTGTATCTACCAATTGAACATGTGATGATCGATTAAAGACTTGCAATTGACCAGCTATAACTTTCTCATGCTCAAAGTGGTAATCTATAGCAATATGCTTCATGCAGGAGTGGAAGACAGGATTTACACTAAGATAAGTTTCTCCAATATTATCACATTAAATTTGTTGGAGGTGTAAGAAGTGGCAAATGTAGCTCACTAAGGAGAGATGTAACCCACATGAGTTTAGCTACAGTAGAGGCAATAACCCAATATTCGGCTTCAGTGGATGATTTTACAACTAACTTTTGTTTTCTAGAGCACCATGAGATAACATTTGGACCAAGACAGATAAAATATTCTGTTGTGAAGCTGCAATCATCTTAATTACTGGCCCAATTTGCATCAGAAAAACATGAAGTTGAAGAAAGGAATGACGATGAAGAAAAAGACCATATTCCAATGTATGTGTAAGACAACACAATTAGCATTTAGTAGCAGACTAAAGCTTCTCAGAAGGACAACACATAAACTGAGCAAATTTTTGACTATAAAAGATATACTGGGTCTTATTACTGACAAATATTGGAGTGAACCAATTACCACTACGGGAAAAATGAAATTTCGTCGCAAAAAGTTAAAATTTCGTCGCAATAAGTTTTTGCGATAAAAATAAATTCGTCGCGCTCCAGTCGCAATATGTGAGTCGCAATAAATTTTTAACACGAAAATTGATTATTTTTTAAGAATTTACAGATTTTATTTTTTAATTAGTTATAAATTTTAGAATAAATGACATGTCTCATTACACAACTTAATTCTTTATATTAATAATTTCATTAATTAACAACAAATTACAAAAAATTTATCACAATATATTTTTACAATATATCAACCTTTGTACATAGCAAAATTAAAAAAAAATACAAAAAAGAGAAAGAAAAATACAAAACTTCATCCTCCAAAAATTCTTTTGTTGTTGACTTTGTATGAATCCTCAAATCTTCAAGTACAACCCATCTTCAAAAATACCTATTAAAAACAAAAAAATAAAAATAAAATGTTAAGTAATAATTAAAGCATAAAAAATGAGTTTATGAAAAAAACAATGTTGAAGAAGCAAAGAATTTGAGAATGTTGAGAATGTTGAGAATGTTGAGTTGTATTCCATCTTCAAAAATACCTATCAAACAAAAGACAATAATATCAATCAAATATTAAAATAAATAAAAATATATTAAACTATTAAAGAAAATATATTACAACACAAAAGTAAAAGAAAGAGTAAAAGTATTTACCAAATGTTGGAAAAAGAAAAGGAGTAGAGAATTGGAAGTGATAGAAGAAAATGAAACAATCCAAAAAATTAACCCATGTATATATAATAAAAGTTGGATATTTTGCGACGAAATTTTAACCTTTAGCGACGAAAATTTTGTTGCGAAATAGTTTTTAATATTATAAAAAAAATGAAAGCAGGAAAAAGTTCGCCAAAAATTTTTTTTTGCGACAAAATTTTGATATTTTGAAATAAAATAATATTTTGCGACAAAAATTGTGATCTTTAGCGACAAATTTTTCGTCGCTAAAGAACTTGAAATTTTCAAAATTCTCAAGCGGGAATAAGTCCGCCTAAATTTTATTTCTTGCGACTAATATAAATTCGTATTTCGTCGCAAAAAACCTCATTTTGCGATGAAATTAAATCATCGCAAAACATCATATATTGCGACAAAATATTAATCTTTTTGCGACGAAAATTTCCTCACTAAAAATCTTAAAAAAAAAATGTTAAAGACTCTTTTATTTGTCATAAAAAGTATACAAATTAATGTGAAAATTATAATAAAAAACTAAGAAGATTTTGAAATTAATCATACCTGGACTTTGATAATTATAAATTTATTTAGTAATTAAATAAATTTATCCAACATAATTAAATTTATTTAATATTAGGTTAATATTAAATAATTTAATTTCAATTAATTAATCATGTATTAACCACATACATTAGATATATAAAATTATTGCATTATAAAAATATTTTTTTCATATAAGTAATTTAATTATTAGACGTATATACATATACTTATGGTACAAGTATCATATGTATTACGAATTGAAAATTAGTTTTTGCCATTTACCAGTAAATGATTAATTATTCATATAGTAATCAATATGTAACAAATATATTTATTTTTTGTTATAGAGTTCATTTTAATTATTTATCTCTTTTAAAATAAACTCTAACAATTGTTTAAAATATCTCAACAATTTACTCAAAGCTATACGATAAAAATTAAAAGTCTAAGAGAAATATATATAAAAAACATAATTATAGGCAACATTACATGATTATTATTTATTTATTTATTTATGTTTATTTGACATATAATTAAATGTTGAAAAATAAATTAGATTTTTAGAAGTTAGATTTTTTTTCCAATCTCGTTTTCATTAATTAAAAATTAGTCGTGGTAATAAGTTTATCATAATTGTAATTTAGCAGTTAGACATATATAAATCACACATAAATTAGATTATATATAAATAATTAGCAATAAATTTTATGCTTGATTATTAGATTATTAACGATTCATATCACACACACACACACGCACACACACACACACACACATACACACACACACACACACATATATAGAGAGTTTATTTTAATTATTTATCTCTTTTACAAACACTAAATTTAGAATATCTTAATAGTTTTTCACATTTAAAAGCATGAATGGAATCACAAAGCGTCTTTTTTTTAATAAAAATTTGTATGAATATCCAAATGACCCTACTATATTTAAAAATTGTCAATTTATATAAAATCAAATTAGATTTTCAATACTTTCTTTATTCTTTTTTTTGTCATTTTTTAAACAAAGACTTATATATTAGACGAACCACGAACAAAGAGAAGGAAACAAAAGAGGAAAGTTATTAAGTTTTAATTTTTAAAAAATAACTTTTTGCGAGGAATGTTTTCTCGCAAAAGGTAATATTTTGCGAGGAATATATATTTTCGTCGCAAAATGTCCAGTATTATCACGTGTCCATAATAAGTTAGACGGGCTTTTTGCGAGAAATTTTTTCTCGCAAAATGTTGATTTTTTTACGAGGAATTTATTGTCGCAAAAGGTCACATTTCACGACGAATCAAATTTTCGTCGCAAAATATCCAATATTGTCAAGTGTGCATGGCAAATTAGAATGGCTTTTCGCGAGGAATTTTTTGTCGCCAAATGTGACTTTTTGCGAGAAAATTTTCCTCACAAAAAGTCACATTTTGCGAGGAATCACGTTTTTATCGCAAAATGTCCAGTATTGCCACGTGTGCATGGTAAATTAAAATGGCTTTTCGCGAGGAATTTTTTGTCGCAAAAAATAGACCTTTTACGACAAAAAATTCCTCGCAATAGGTCTTATTTTGCGAGGAATCACGTTTTTGTCGTAAAATGTCCAATATTACCACGTGTGCATGGTAAATTAAAATGGTTTTTCGCGAGGAATCACGTTTTTGTCGCAAAAAATAGACCTTTTGCGACAAAAAATTCCTCACAAAAGGTTGCATTTTGCGAGGAATCACGTTTTTGTCGCAAAATGTCCAGTATTGCAACGTGTGCATGGCAAATTAAAATATTTTTCGCGAGGAATTTTTTGTCGCAAAAAATAGACCTTTTGTGACAAAAAATTACTCGCAAAAGGTCGCATTTTGCGAGGAATTATATTTTCGTCGCAAAATGTCAAGTATTGTCATATGTACATGGTAAATTAGAATGGCCTTTAGTGAGGAATTTTTTGTCGCAAAAGGTCTTTTTTTCGCGAGAAACATAATTTTGTCGCAAAAAATGTTCATTTTGCTATAAAATTTTTGTCACAAAATCCGGTCTTTGTGTAATACGTTTTGCGATGAAAAGTTTGTCGCAATAGGTTTTATTTCATCGCAAAAAATGCTTCCCTAATTAGTCACTCGATTTTTTAGCGAGGAAATGAATATTCATTGCTAAAGGTTTTATTTTGCGACGAAAAATTCCTCGCAAAATATCTTTTTTTTTTTTTGAAATGCTAACTTTTGTGACGAAATAATAATTTTGTCGCAAAAGGCCGTTTTTTGCGACGAATTTTATTTCGTCGCAAAAAATTTTGTCGCAAAAAACTGTTTTTCTTGTAGTGTACTTATCGATATTAAGTGGCATCAGCGAGTGGAGAACCATCAACAAGAGTAAGAGTTATGAAGGTAGCCATGGGGGTCTACATCACTTTAGCTCTAGTAATATTTGTTTGTTCAAGGAGATCATGGACGTATTTTTGTTGGCAAAGGTAAAGTCCAGCTTTGGTGTTTACAAACTCAACACCAAGAAAATAATGTAGATCACCCAAATCTTTGTAATAAAACTTTCTTTGACAAGGTCTAGAAGAAATATTTGATAAAGCAATGATTGTTTCCTGTGATTAACAAGTCATCAAAGTACACTAAAAAATAAACTTTGATGATATTAGTATCATAGATGAACAATGAAGAATTTGATTTTGAGTTAACAAATCCAAATGCGATAAGAAAATTTTTAAGCATAGTATGCCAAGCACGTGGTGCTTGTTTCAACTGGTAAATAGCTTTGTGAAGATGACACGCATAATTTGGTTTGGATTGATTAAGAAACTCAAGTGGCTATGTTACCAAAACTTCTTCATTGAGAATGCCATGCAAAAATGCATTGTTAATATCTAATTTTTGTACAGACCAGCTATAGCTAAGAGTAAGAGAAAGCATAATTCTAATAGTTGTTGGCTTAACGATTGGACTAAAAGTATTATGATAATCGACCCTTGGTCTTTGGTAGAATCCCTTAGCAACTAAGTGAGCTTTGTATCGAGCAAGGCTGCGATTAGGGTTTCTTTTTATATGATAATCCCACTTGCAACTAACAGCATTTTGATTTGGAGTTAGAGGTACTAATTCCCATGTGCCGTTACGAATAAGAGCATTAAGCTCTTTAGACGTGGCTTGCCTCTAATTCGGATCACGTATGGCTTGAGACACACATGTGTTCTAGAGTTAATAAGAGAGGATATTTGGTTGTGTGATAAGTCATTTTTGTTTTAAAGATGTTATTCTGGGAACGAGCAATCATTGAGGGGGTGTAAGTTTGATAAGATAATGGTTTTGGAATGTGATTGTCATTGTGATGGTTTAAAGAATCGGAAGGGATATTTGTTGTGCAAGTTTCACATACGTTAGTATGGCTAGGTGAGGAAATAGAACTTTGCATATGATCATTAGCTTGAGATGATGTAGCAAAATGTGGTGTTACTGTAGGAGGGGAGAAAGAGGTAGATATAAGTGGCAAGAGCAAAAAAAATGAATAAGACTTACAACAGCAAGTGATGGTAAGCATTTAGACTAAGTTTTAACAAGACACTGATAGTAATGACTTTAGGACCGGTAGAGTTGCATGAAAATTGATTTTCAACAAATTGAACATGTCGAGATATAAAGACTTGAGAGGTTAAGGGTTTCAAAGCATTTATATGCACTTTGAGCAGTGAAGTAACCTAGGAATACGCATGGCCTGGACTTTGGTTCAAGTTTATTGGAGGAATATGGTTTTAACCTGGGGTAGCAAAGGCATCTAAAGGTTTTTATTCTTGAGTAATTAGGAATAGTATTGAATAAAGCTTCAAATGGAGACTAAAGTTTGAGAAGTGAGGTGGGCAGACAGTTTATAAGATAGCTAGCTATTTAAAAAGCATAACTCTAAAAGGATAAATGTAATAAACCTTTATGAAGTACGGTGAGTTTAGTTTCCACCACATGATGATGACGCCTCTCGGCTGTTCCGTTGTGTTGAGGTGTGTGTGGGGTTGTCGTAAGATGTTGAATACCTTGAGATTCTAGAAATGATTTTAGCTTGATAAATTCACCGCCACTATTCAAATAATAAGTGGTAATACGAATATTAAAAAATTTCTTAAGAAGGAATTTAAATTTTGTAAAGATAGTAAACACTTATGATTTTATTTTTTATAGGAGAAAGCCAAATGTATTTAGTGAAATGATTGACAATATAACATAATAATTAAATCCTTCCAAGGATGAAATGGGAGCAGGTCCCCACATATTTGTCTAAATCAAATCGAGAGGCTTTCAACCTTTAAGAGAAGAAATTCCAAATGACAATCTATGACTTTTATTGTAGTAACAAGAGAAATAAAGGTTTCATAGGGGAAGAAATAGGAAGAGACTTGGAAGCAACGATTTGCTAAAGAGTATTGGAAGAGGAATGACTTAATCGATTATGCCAATCAACCAAAGAAGTGGCAACACCAAAAAATGCACTTGGGAATTGTGGCTGAGAAGCACCCTCTGGCCTTGGCCATTCGTAGACATCATTTTTGTTCATCTCTCGTAACAAATGTGCCCTTGTAGTGAGATCTTTAATAACAAAATAGGTTGAAAAAAATTCAATGGAAGTTTGGTTTGTCTTGCAAAATTGTGATACTTAAACTAATTTTTTTTTCATGGAGGGAATATAAAGAATGTTGGATAGTTTAAAGGAATTATAGGAAAAAGAGAGAGTCATGGAACCAATGTGTGAAATAGCCAAACTTGAGCCATCTCCAATAATTATGTCGTATGGACCTCATAATCTTGGTGGAGTGAAAGATAGTACATAGGTAGTTACATGGTGAGAGGCAGTAGAACCAACAAGCAAATTTTGATTTAGAGTTTGTTAGATCATGGTATGATTTGCCATTGGTTGAAAGGCTAAGGTAGAGTAAATTTTATAACATTACTTCCCAATATGTCCTTTCCTTTCATAGAATTGGCAAATGATATTGTTGCTACAAAAATTTCCATTTGATTGCTTCTTCTTGTTGTAATTTTGGCCTGAAGTGGCATGCCATTATTGGAGTTTAAAAAATTACTGAAGTAATGATTTTAAGTGTTCCAATTCCTATAATTTAAGCCATTGTTTCTAAAACGAGTGAAATTAGCAGTAATTGGAGTTGACTCCTACTTTGCGGACTCTCATTTGAGAAGCTCTTCATGCTCGATTAGTTATCATAGAGTTCTTTAAAAATAATGCTTGTATCACTAGCACGAACACTAGTAATAATTTCATGAAATTTTGTACCTAAACCTTGAAGAGCATAAACTATTAAATCATCATCACTTAATAAAGTATTAGCAATTTCTAATTCATCAGTAACTCCTTTTAACGTTTGGAGGTACTAAGATATAGTTCTAGTTCCCCTTAGGGCAACAAGTTTTTCTTTGAGATGCATTACACATGGTCAAGATTGATTAACATAAAGTTTCTATAGCACGGTCCATGCCTCTTAAGAGGTTTTGGCCGAGGCAATAAATAGGACAAGAGTTTCAAAAAAGGAAGCAAGAATAACGTGAAAGATAAGCTAACCTTAACGTGACGAAAGAGTGAAGGCTGAATTGATAGTAGTTTGGCCAAGATTGATAATTTTTTTGGGTAGACACAAAGGGTGCTACCATTAAGGTATCCAAGTAAATCATAACCAAAAAGCAAAGAGTGAAACTGAGCCATCCAAGAAAGATAATTTGAGGAAGTCAGTTTAATTGGTATTGAGCAACAACATTAACAGAGATAAAATTAGGCAAACAAGTATTTGAAGTAGGAATAATAATGAAAGATGCTGAAGAATTTTTAGATCTTGTCTCTGCCATTGATAAAGAACAAAAAAAAAAAAAAATCGAGTTGCTTGTTAGAACAGTGACTCGATACCATAAAAAAGATGAAAGAAATACTTTATAGTAATGATTTGATTGATTTTTATACAATGGAAACTTCAATATATATGCAAGAGCTACTACTCTAATTACAAAAAAGTGCATAATTAAACCTAAATAACATACAAAAAAAAAGCTACACAATAATGTGTTCCCACATCAATGAAAATCAATCAACCAACTTCATTTAAGGAGGATTATCATTAGTGTGCTGATTTTGATGGAGGGAATCATGTTCTGATTTAATATATGCCATAGTTGCATCAATCGATACTGCTAATAAAAGAACTCCACCATAAGGTCCCTTTAGGTGACATTTATCCGCTTCTATAAACCAATTACATCCATTTAAGAACCCTAACTTCTACGTAGCAAAGCTTAAGAAAAATCTTTTAAATCTTGGAGCATCAGGAATTGAGCATTTGTCTAAATGTATAGTTGCAATGGATCCAGGATTTGTTTGGTGAACACTCGTATATAACCTTTTAGTTAGTTATATGATTCAGTGGGGCCCATCTCTTCACTAAAGAAGAATTTGCTCCTTGCCCTATACAATTCGTGATTTTGTATTTCAAGCTTTTACTTTTTAAATACTTCATCTTTGATTGGCTGTAATAGATGAGTAGTGAACCATACTTTGTGGAAAGCCAAGTAGAAGTAGCCTCAGATTGTTTGGCATCCTAGTGCACTTAGGAATAGGGTAGTATGACTTGATTTCATAACATCTGGTTCCTCTAGTTCTAGTGCATAAATTTACCACTTACAAAGTTCTTCCTTGCATTTAGCCACCCTCTTGAATCACATATTCAGCAAGCACTTGCTTGGAATCATATACATCCTTGAAGACTTGACCCACCGTGAAGACTATTTTTTCCCTTCCATTCACAATTTTCTTCTCGAACGCATTTTTGGACAATTGCCTATTGATTCTTGTTATCTTGTCATCCTCATCACTACCACAGCTATGGCTTTGATCTTCCAAAAGGTCCTGGTAATCAGAAAGAGCACCATCACTATCCTCATCACTTTTTTCATATACGCCTTGTTTTTGGGAGCCAAATTGGTTTTTTACAAAGGCATCATCCTCAGCTTCCTCATCACTCTAGCGAAAATCTTTTTTTTTTTTTTTTTGCTCTATTTCATAGTCAGCCCGATTACTATCTCCTCTATGATGAGAGACATCTTTTTCTTTTTTCATCTTCCTCTTGTAGTGGTTCAATATTACCTATTGCCTCAATTATTGACTCATGGAAGACATCATGAATTGGTTCATTAATCTCTTCTACTATCTCAGGAAGTGGCTCTTGACTAGGTTCATTAGGAGCTTCATCAACATCTTGTCTTCCTTCATCATGCATAGGAAGAAGTAACTACTTTTCAACTGATTCATCAATTGCTAATTGTAATACTTCCATCTCAAATTTAATAATCCTAATCCCTCTACCCAAATGTTGTTGAAAATTATTAAGCAAATCACCATCCTTCTCTATAGGGATTTCCTTAGTAGTCTATCGTGGTATGGCACGACCCTCAACCAACCATGAGGTATCTTCTATGTTGTATTAGCCACCATTTGTGTCTCCTTAAGTAACATCATCCTGTTATATAAATCAAGATCTACCATTGGTACTATGTGTTCCTCCCCAAGTAAACTAACCAAAAGAGTTAGCTCTTCATCCAGTCTCTTAATATATCAACAAACATTGTGAGATAAAAATATCCAAAAAAAAAATATCGACAAACTTGCATAATAAACTCATAACTAAAGTTTGTCTTCACTTTTCATATACAGCTACAAGTTAAATACAAGTGTGGATTTTGAACTTAACTTCCAAATGTCATTTCGTTATATCTCCTAAGAAATGAAGGTTTAGTATACTATGCGTGACGTTAATGGATTTAGCTATAGCACTTTTGATTTTAATAAATAGTTGAATTATTTTTAAAGATGAAGTAGCTGGGAGTTCAATAATTATATTACCATTTTGTTTTATTTGCTTTAAGTTGAGTGGAAGCATTGAAATTAACAGTTAAAATTAAAAAATAAAAATTTAATTGAGATTAATCCACTACTGCATATGCAAAGAGACAGATTCACTGCAGGAAAATTGACTTTTTGCGACGACATTTTTCGTCGCAACAAGTTAAAATTTCGTCGCAATAAGTTTTTGCGACAAAAATAAATTCGTCGCGCTCCAGTCGCAATAGGTTTTTTTGCGACGATTCTGGAATTCCTCGCAAAAAGTCTTTTTGCGACAAAATTTTTCTCGCAAAAAGTGGTATTTTGCGACAAATATTTCGTCACAAAAAAGATCACAAAACGTCAACTTTTTGCGACAAAATAAAAATTGTCGCAAAAGAGTATATTTTGCGATGAATTCCAATATTGTCGCAAATTGTTAGAAAAAAACTCATTTTTTAATAAAATTATTTTAGTTAAAAAAGTTTATTGCGACCAATTTTTTCTCGCTAAATACTACCTTTAGCGACAAAAAATTCGTCGCAATAAATTTTTTACATGAAAATTGATTATTTTTTAAGAATTTACAGATTTTATTTTTTAATTAGTTATAAATTTTAGAATAAATGACATGTCTCATTACACAACTTAATCTTTATATTAATAATTTCATTAATTAACAACAAATTACAAAAAATTTATCACACTATATTTTTACAATATATCAACCTTTGTACATAGCAAAATTAAAAAAAATACAAAAAAGAGAAAGAAAAATACAAAACTTCATCCTCCAAAAATTCTTTTGTTGTTGACTTTGTATGAATCTTCAAATCTTCAAGTACAACCCATCTTCAAAAATACCTATTAAAAACAAAAAAATAAAAATAAAATGTTAAGTATAATTAAAGCATAAAAAATGAGTTTATGAAAAAAACAATGTTGAAGAAGCAAAGAATTTGAGAATGTTGAGAATGTTGAGTTGTATTCCATCTTCAAAAATACCTATCAAACAAAAGACAATAATATCAATCAAATATTAAAATAAATAAAAATATATTAAACTAATAAAGAAAATATATTACAACACAAAAGTAAAAGAAAGAGTAAAAGTATTTACCAAATGTTGGGAAAAGGAAAGGAGTAGAGAATTGGAAGTGGTAGAAGAAAATGAAACAATCCAAAAAATTAACCCATGTATATATAAAAAAGTTCGATATTTTGTGACGAAATTTTAACCTTTAGCGACAAAAATTTTGTTGCGAAATAGTTTTTAAAATTATGAAAAAAATCAAAGCGGGAAAAAGTTCGCCAAAAATTTTTTTTTGCGACAAAATTTTGATATTTTGCGACAAAATTTTCGTCGAGAAAGAGTTTCAAAATTTTGAAATTTCAAGAGCGGGAAAAAGTCCGCCCAAATTTCATTTTGCGACAAAAATTTTGATCTTTAGCGACAAATTTTTCGTCGCTAAAGAACTTGAAATTTTCAAAATTTTCAAGCGGGAATAAGTCCGCCTAAATTTTATTTATTGTGACGAATATAAATTCGTATTTCGTCGCAAAAAACCTCATTTTGCGATGAAATTAAATCATCGCAAAACATCATATATTGCGACAAAATATTAATCTTTTTGCGACGAAAATTTCCTCACTAAAAATCTTAAAAAAATGTTAAAAACTCTTTTATTTGTTATAAAAAGTATACAAATATGAAAATTATAATAAAAAACTAAAAAGATTTTGAAATTAATCATACGTGGACTTTGATAATTATAAATTTATTTAGTAATTAAATAAATTTAACCAACATAATTAAATTTATTTAATATTAGGTTAAAATTAAATAATTTAATGTCAATTAATTAATCATGTATTAACCACATACATTAGATATATAAAATTATTGCATGGTATTTAGTTAGTTTTAATTTAATTGAGGATAAAAGTGTTAACAAAATACATACAAGTCAACAATCATTAACAAATGTAAAATAGTTAGACATCTATACATATGGCGTAACTATCATGTGCGAGCTATTGAAAAAAGTTTTGTCGCTAAAGGTGTAAAAAATTTGAAATTTAATAGGCGAGAAAAAGTCCGTCTAAAATTTAGTTTTTGCGACGAATTTGAATTTAAATTTTCCTCGTAAAAGACCCCATTTTGTGAGGAATTTTAAAGTGGTCGCTAAAAGTCTAAAATGCTAATCTTTAGCGACAAAATGCTAATCTTTTGTGACAAAATTTTTGTCACTATAAGTCTTTAAAAAAATATTAAAATTATCTAAATCTAAAATTAAAAATATTTAAATAAACCATACTTAGACTTGGATAATTATAAGTTTATTTATTAATTAAATTTTCATCCATAATTAAATTTATATAATATTGGATTGGTATTAAATAATTTGATGACAAATTAATAAATAATATAACAACCATATACAATAGAAATATAAAACATTATATGGTATTTAATTATTTTTTATTGAGTATTAAAATGTTAATAAAATAGGTACAACAACTCAAGAATTATTTAACAAATGTAAACAATAGTTAGATATTTATACATATTTCATAGTTGTTATATGAGGAATTACAAAAAAAATTTCTTTAGTGATCAATAAATAATTAGTTATTGATATTATAATCATATATGTAACAAAAATATTCTATTCATTTTAGCTATAATTTATTTTAATTATCTATTTCTTTTAAAAACACTAAAAATATGTTTTACAAATTTAAAAAATTAATTTGTGATGGAGATAATCTAATTATTAACATATAAACGTATGTCATAATTGTCATATGTATTAAAGTATTAATAAAATACACACAAGTCAACTATCATTAAGAAATGCATAATGCTTAAACATCTATACATATGACATAATTGTCATGTGCGAGTTATTGAAAATAAGTTTTTAATACTTTAATAAATAAATGATCAAATATTCATATTATAATTATTATGTAACAAATGCATTTACTTTTATGAATATTTTTTTATTATTTATTCATTTTACAAATGCTAACAATTAATATTTAAAATATCTTGACAAATGCAAACCATAAGTTTGTAATAGTTGTAATTTAATAATTGAATATCTATATATGTCATATTTGTTATTATAAGAAATTGAAAATAAGCTTTTCTAATTTGATTAGTAAATGATTACTTATTCATATTATAATTATATAAAAATGTAACAAAATTGCATTTATTTTCAAGTATAGAATGCCTTTAAATTAAAGATCCATTTTTTATAAAAATAACAATTATTAAAAATATTTTTTACAATTATAAAAAATATTTTTTTTTCATATAAGTAATTTAATTATTAGACATATATACATATACATATGTTACAAGTATCATATGTATTACGAATTGAAAATTAGTTTTTACCATGTATTTATTTTTTGTTATAGAGTTCATTTTAATTATTTATCTCCCTTAAAATAAACTCTAACAATTGTTTAAAATATCTCAACAATTTACTCAAAGCTATACGATAAAAATTAAAAGTCTAAGAAAAATATACTGTCTAAATTAATACACTTTATAACAAAAAAATAAAAAACATAATTATAGGCAACATTACATGATTATTAATTATTTATTTATTTATGTTTATTTGACATATAATTAAACGTTGAAAAATAAATTAGATTTTTAGAAGTTAGATTTTTTTTCCAATCTCGTTTTCATCAATTAAAAATTAGTCATGGTAATAAGTTTATCATAATTGTAATTTAGCAGGTAGACATATATAAATCACACATAAATTAGATTATATATAAATAATTAGCAATAAATTTTATGCTTGATTATTAGATTATTAACGATTCATATCACACACACACACACGCGCACACACACACACACACACACACACACACACACACACACACACACACACCACACACACACACACACACACACACACACACACACACACACACACACACACACACACACATAGTTTATTTTAATTATTTATCTCTTTTACAAACACTAAATTTAGAATATCTTAATAGTTTTTCACATTTAAAAGCATGAATGGAATCACAAAGGGTCTTTTTTTAATAAAAATTTGTATGAATATCCAAATGACCCTACTATATTTAAAAATTGTCAATTTATATAAAATCAAATTAGATTTTTAATACTTTCTTTATTCTTTTTTTTGTCATTTTTTAAACAAAGACTTATATATTAGACGGACCACGAACAAAGAGAAGAAAACAAAAGAGGAAAGTTATTAAGTTTTAATTTTAAAAAAATAACTTTTTGCGAGGAATTTTTTCTCGCAAAAGGTCATATTTTGCGAGGAATATATATTTTCGTCGCAAAATGTCCAGTATTGTCACGTGTTCATAATAAGTTAGACGGGCTTTTCGCGAGAAATTTTTTCTTGCAAAAGGTTGACTTTTTTGCGAGGAATTCATTGTCGCAAAAGGTCACATTTTGCGACGAATCAATTTTTCGTCGCAAAATATCCAATGTTGTCAAGTGTGCATGGTAAATTAGAATGGCTTTTCGCGAGGAATTTTTTGTCGCAAAATGTGACTTTTTGCGAGAAAATTTTCCTCGCTAAAAGTCACATTTTGCGAGAAAATCTTCCTCGCAAAAAGACACATTTTGCGAGGAATCACGTTTTTGTCGAAAAACGTCCATTATTGCCACGTGTGCATGATAAAATAAAATGGCTTTTCGCGAGAAATTTTTTGTTGCAAAAAATATTCCTTTTGCGACAAAATTCCTCGCGAAAGGTAGCATTTTGCGAGGAATCACGTTTTTGTCGCAAAATATCCGGTATTGCTAAGTGTACATGGTAAATTAAAAAGGCTATTCGCGATGAATTTTTTGTTACAAAAAATTGACTTTTTGCGACAAAAAATTTCTCACAAAAGGTCGCATTTTGCGAGGAATCACGTTTTTGTCGCAAAATGTCCCGTATTACCACGTGTGCATGGTAAATTAAAATGGCTTTTCGCAAGAAAATTTTTGTCGCAAAAAATCTATTTTTTGCGAGGAAATTTTCCTCGCAAAAGGTCAAATTTTGTGAGAAATTATTTTTTCGTCGCAAAATGTCAAGTATTGCCATATATGCATGGTAAATTAGAATGGCCTTTAGTGAGGAATTTTTTGTCGTAAAAGGTCTTTTTTTCTCGAGAAACATAATTTTGTCGCAAAAAATGTTCATGTTGCTATAAAATTTTTGTCACAAAATCCTGTCTTTGTGTAATACATTTTGCGACGAAAAGTTTGTCGCAATAGGTTTTATCTCGTCGCAAAAAATGCTTTTCTAATTAGTCCCTCGAGTTTTTAGCGAGGAAATGAATATTCGTCGCTAAAGGTTTTATTTTGCGACGAAAAGTTTGTCGCAATAGGTTTTATCTCGTCGCAAAAAATGCTTTTCTAATTAGTCCCTCAAGTTTTTAGCGAGGAAATGAATATTCGTCGCTAAAGGTTTTATTTTGCGACGAAAAATTCCTCGCAAAATATCTTTTTTTTGAAATGCTAACTTTTGTGACGAAATAATAATTTTGTCGCAAAAGGCCGCTTTTTGCGACGAATTTTATTTCGTCGCAAAAAATTTTGTCGCAAAAAACTGTTTTTCTTGTAGTGATTATAATAATAAAGCAAACCTTAAAAAGATATTATAAGTAATTTCCTTCATTATCCTTATTCTCTCCACATCCTACTATTACGATTTACTAGTTCTTTCTTCCATCTATATGTCACCTAGCTACCTACCAGTAATCTTTCACTTACCACTTACGAGATAGGATTCCATCCTACCAAATAAATATTCTTGGCACCACATGTACAATTAAAAATTTGAATCCATGAATAAACAATTACCAAATCTAAATCTAAGGATTACTAGTGAACTAATCACTAATATACCCATTAACTATTTTTTATTGGCAGGAAGAACTTAAAAGTTTATCTATAAAGTAGTTAGCACATAACCAATATTGATTGATTGCTGTTGCAATGTAGTTCAATGTTTTCCCCAAGCCAGGTCATTGTACTACACACTCACAAAATGAAGTTAAATGGCCATTATTATATCTTATCTATCAAATGCTTCCTCTCTCCCACTGTCGAATATGGAGCATAGCTAAAGATGTCAAATACGTTCCAACAAAAAATTTAATGTACTACACAACTTTACTTACACAATATGCATATGCATAGAGAACTTGTACAAACTGTTAATGTGCCTATACATCATCAACCCAAAGAAAAGCAATCAAAAGAACATACCAAACAAGACCATGGAATTAATATTTCATAGATGCATGTCATTCAGCTACTGCATGTCATTCAGTATAGAGAAAAATCCTATCCTTTTTTAAGTTTTTACTCATTTTCATTTGCTTAAACATGAAAAGTTATCGTTTTTCATACTAGTAAATATTCAAACAACCAATTCGAGTACAGAGAAATCGCATATAGATGTTAAACCTTATGTAAAAATCCAATCTTTTTCCATGTTCTTGTGCATTTTCATTGTTTAAAAATGAAAAGTTATAATTTTCCAAATTACTTACCACCTGTCATTTGGTTCTTCAAACCATTTGTTCCTTGAAGTTGCTATATTATTTAAGGACTTTTTTTACACTGTCGAATGGAAATGGAGTCAAACGTCAATTTGGCAAGTGTTTCTTTATTGTTTATGGTTGTTGTCTGCCTTGTTTTGTTCTCTAGCTTGGCAAAACTCATCAAAGAGAAAGTATTGGTCCGTTGCCTTTTCATATCCCTTGTTTTGCTCTCTGGAATTCGCACTCTTTGTCTCCCTTATTTTGCTCTCTGGTTCACGCAATACACTGTAACTTCCACGTTTCAACCTATTATTGGTACTATGTCGTTAAAGACTTAATCCAAAAGTTTAAGACAAGATTTTTTTTTTTTTTTGTATTTTAAGATTTTAGGTTTCTCAATAAGCGATTTACCCTTATACTGTTTAAATTCCCTGACGGCGGTTGGAATCTGGGAGTGTGTACATTACTTTTCTGAGAGGGAAGGGGGGGGGGGGGGTGTTGTGGAACTATTATTTTGGCCAAAACAAGGTGATATATAGGTTAATTTCCCATATATATACACAAAGAGAGGGAGATGCACACATGACAAAACCTCCCAAAATATTAAAAATTTACAATTGATTAGCACTCCGTGCCGCCCACACATTCAATCCACCAAATTATTGAAGCATAAAGACCAAATGACACCAGGGATAGCAAAACCCGGGGTTGGGGCTAGGTTTGGTGGTCCCCGACCTTCAATTGCAAACCTCAGTCCCGGGAAATTCCTTGGAATTTTTTTTTGGAGCCAGGTTTTCCAATAACCCGAGATTATAACCCAGGTCGTATTATTTTTTTTTTTAAAATTCTGATTCTTTCCATCTTTATCATATATATGTTGCATGCATCTTTTATTACAAAGTGGGTTGCAGCCTAGTAGTATCTTGCCATGCTTATTACCTTATAGATTACAATAGGGAATGGGTTTGAATCTCTTACATTGCGCTTTTTTTTAACTCACTTAATTTATTTAAAAAGGGTGATTTTTGGACTTTGCCGTTGCTTGTTGCACTTGCAGTGCAACTTGCTACTTGCTTTGGCTCATGTTAGGTATTTATACAATAAAAAGCTCTTTTTTGATTTTTTTTATTAATTTGTGTATTCTAATTTCTAAATTCTAATGTATACTTCCCATATTTATATTGACAAACATTATATTGTAATCTTGTTTTCAAAATATTTTTTAATTTGAAGTTCAAAAGCTAACACAAAAACAAAGTTAAAAACACTCCATCAAAATTTAAAAGCTAACACATAAAAACAAAGCTAAAAACACTTCATCAAAATTCAAAAGCTAAGTAGCTAACGCAGTTGGAGGAGAAGCAAGCAACCACAAAGAGAAGGCTGCAATACCAGAAAGTGAAATAATTCAGCAGCCATTGCTGGAGGAGGAGGATGAAACGAAAGCAGTGAGAAGGCTTCAGGAAATTAGGGATTTACAATTTAGAAATTAGGCTAGGTATACGAATTCCTAATTTTGGTGGGTTGGGCTAGGCCTAGGCTTGGGCCTGAGTTGTTACACTTTTTTGAGTTATCTTAGAAAAATATCTTATGGGCTTAAGGAGTTATATTTAAGAATTGAAAATTAATGGATTAATTTGATATAGTTTCTAATTTTAATTGCATACCCTGAGTTCAATTTTAGGACCTCGGCCCTGGCACCCTGACCCCGGCCCCAGCCGGTAAGAAAAATTACACCCTAGTCTCCACCAATTTCCCTGGTTTTTTGGCCAATTCCTTGGCCCCTGATGTTTGGGTTTTTCGGGTCCTCGACCCTGGCTGCGGCATTTTGCCATTCCTAAATGACATCTTCAATCCACCACACTAATTAAGCAAATAAACCAAATGCTAGTTTCTAAAAGAAAGTAAAGAACAAATAAATAAATTTTAGCCTGTTAATCTCCTAATCACACACAAAATAGAAACAATTATCAAAGCCCATTTGGAAAACAATAACCTTTCAAGCTGCTTAGATACTCATGAACAACCAACAACTTGTATGCTTAGGGTGACAACGTGACAGTGGCACTACTAACTATTGTCATGAGCTTAGAGGTTTGCGCAGCACGCTCGTGCGGCACTTAGGCAACTTGAACTCAAAAGTTGCTAAGTAAGCCTAGTGATTGCCTTCTCACTCAAGGAGAAGAGAGGAATGTTGAGCCAAAGAGCTTTGTAGGCAAGAAGAGAAGAGATGGAAGATGGAGACAATTATTGCTAAGCAAGAGAGCTTTGTATTACACTAGAAAGCTTTACAATGCTTGGTTGCTTGGTTTGCTTGGATGATTTACAAATAAGCCTTGGAGGGGTTTTTATAATGAACCACCTCTCAAATGAATGGCTAAGATCTAATGCATCTAAGGGTTCTAATTCACTATCTAGAATCATCTACTAAATATATACAAGAGTAGATAAGTACAAGAGTAGATATGTACAAGAGAGAATTCTAGAAACTTATCTTGCTAGAGAATTCTAGAAGATGGGCTTGGGCCACAAGCTTTCTAGAAGCTAGGCCAAGCCTTATGCATATTTGGGTCACTCTAACAAGCTAAATGTCCTCGGCACACTTTCGTCCTTGTAGCATTGGATGTGCTCGCCAAATTACCACAAGGCGTCTTCGCGTTCCCAGCTAGACTCACTATCCGGAAGGTTTTTCCACTTTACCAAGTATTTGATGTATGGTGGAACTCCTCTCCTTCGTATCACACGTTCCACAAGGATGCATTCCACGTCCTTGTTGAATGCGGTGAGGACGGCTGTAGGTGCTCTCTTAGACTCACTTCTAGTTGGATCTTCCTTGTTTTCATGATAGGGCTTGAGGAAACTCACATTGAAGACCGGATGGATCTTAAGGTTAGGTCGCAATTAGACTTTGTAGGAGACTTCGCCCACTCGCTTGACAATAGGGAAGGGACCTTCGTATTTTTGTACCAACCCGTTGTGCACTTTGCGAAGTGACTTGAATTGTTGGGATAGTAGCTTGATAAGCACTAAGTCTCCCTTTTGAAATGCGAGGTGTCGTCTCTTAATGTCTACCCTTTTCTTCATTTTCTTGGCAGCCTTATCTAAGCATGCTCGCGTGATGTTGGCTTGTTCATGCATTCCTTTGTGAGCTTGTATACCGTTGGACTCTTCCCTCCATAGGTTGAGGCTATGGCATGTGGAGTCATTGGTTGTTGTCCCGTCACAATCTCAAATGTACTCTTACCCGTTGCCTCACTCCTTTGGAGATTATATGAGAAATGGGCAACGTCTAGCAACTTTGCCCAATCATGTTGGTGAGCACTCACATAATGCCTCAAGTATAGCTCAAGTAAGGATTGATGCGCTCAGTTTGCCTATCAGTTTAGGGATGGAAGCTTGTTGAGAAGCTCAAGTCGGTCCCCAACATTTTGAAGAGCTCTCTCTAAAAATGTCCCGTGAAGCGAGGATCGCGGTCACTCACAATGTTTTATGAAACTCCCCAAGCCATACCTGAGTGACCAGCCCACTTGGAATCATGGCACTCCTTGATGATCTCCTTCCTTCAGTTTCCATGTCTTGGCACGAAGAGGCAATTCCTGATTGTGAGGAGTAAGCCTTCGTCAAGCCAAAAGCATCGTGTCTTCCCCTCACTAAGTTTAATTCAATAGAAGCATTACGATAAGAAAGATAAGAAAGATAACCTAGAACAAGCTCTCTAAGTTTAATTCAATGGAAGCATTATGATAAAAAAGATAGGTTGATCTAAACAATAACCACACAAGCTCGAATTATTTAACTTAGGTTATATTCTCCAATTGCAATCTCTGATCACAATTTTGCTACTAATGATTAGAAATTCAAGACAATTATGGATCAAGATTTCTAGTCTAGCAATAGACGACATCCAAATTATATTCAGTTGGCCACCCAAATACAATCAGCAAGCAATCATAAGCATTAAATATGGGAGAATATAAGCAACTTTAATTAGAGAATTGGACAACAATATCTTGCACAATCAACTCACAAAAACCATATCAAGGGCTTTGAAATCACCCTCAACCAATTCAGATTTAGTTACACATATTCAAACATAATACAAATACAATACAATATGGAGACATTCCAGAAAATGAAAGGGAAAGGGAAAACTTAGCAAATTTGATGAAAATCTCTAAAGATTGTAGTTCTTCCTCTTTCCAAGCCTTCTTTCTCCTTCAAGAACTCCAAGAGATGAGAGAAATCCAGAGCTGAAGCCTCCCACACGTTCTCCCCTCTTCAAGTTGTTAAAATAAAACCCTAAAATGTATTTATATACTTTGTGAATTTTAGGGGAAAATTCTCTTGTGGGTCTAATTAACTCAACTAGTGGATATTCGGGTTTAGGGGAAAATTTTTCTCTCAACTAGTTCGCCGGAGTTACTGTTAACTCCGGCCGTTTTGCGAATTAGCCTTTGAGATTTACAAATGTTGTAGATCGGGATATTTTGAGCAAACTTTCCTTCTTGACCCTCTTCAGATTCTGGCCGGAAGGCGTTCAAATTTTCCAAAAATAGTGATCAAATTTACTATTTATCCACCGTCGACGAGCGAGTGAACCTTCACCTCCACCACCATCGTGTTGATCTCGGCCCGTTCTACAATTTTTTCCTTCTTCACTCTTGAATCAGTCGGCAACACGTCCGTCCAAGACTTCAAAATTTTAGAATTTACTATTCACCCACCGTCGATCGTCGAAGCTCGACGAGTGGCATCTCACTCCATCACCATTTGGTAGATCGAGCAGCGATCTACAACTTTTCCTTCATGATCACTGCCTGATTCAGCCGGTATCACCCCCGTCCACGGCTTCAAAGTTTCGAAATTACTATTTATCCGCCGCCCTTCGTCGAAAACTGACGAGTTGGTTCTCACCTCCACTACCACCTTGTAGATCGGACATCGTTGATCAACTTTTCCTTCTGTACCATCGTCAGATTCCAACCGTATCACCCACAAATCGCATTTTTTCCTTTCAGGTGGTACTATTCACCGACGTAATCACTGTTTATCCGACCATCAATGTTCATAGACCCAATCAGATTGTTGCTCAGGTTATTCCGTGCAACTTGGCTTCTTGGCCGCCCTCCTGATTCCTTGCGGATTGCAAATTAGAAGAGGAGACGACGAGTCCGCAAGCCCGCCTCGTTTTGGTGCCTGGTTTGCTTTCGTTTATCCTTGTCTTTTTTTATGAGATATTTATTGTACTTGATTTGTGAATGATGGATCCACCTAAATCAACTGCTGGCTCTTGGACCGACAAAATCAAGATCACTGATTCGAGTACTTGATGCAAACTGTTCCCAGTTACCCCCCAAAAATCAGGTACAGTCCTTGAGATTTCGGATGAGATCGTCGACGAGAATGTGGCCGAATGGCGTAGATGTCTTGTTGGCTTTTTTCCAGAATATGTGATGCCCTTCCATGCTGCATGTTCGATGACGATGCGTGCATGGAAATCTAGTGGTCTTGAGGACGTCCGTTCCACGAATAAGGGATTTCTCATTTTCCGTTTTCGAACTGAGGAGGAGGTTCTTAATATCATTGCTCGCGATCCTTGGATGTTCGGAGGTAAATCAATTATCTTACAACCATGGAACCCGCATTTGGATTTTAATACGAATCAATTGAGAAAGGTTTCTGTTTGGATCCGTTTATATGGCCTGCCTTTTCCTTTGTGGACAACTAAAGGCCTTAGCATTGTCTTCAGCATGGTTGGACAACCTATGTCTCGTGACAAGACGACTTCTGATCTTTCCAGATTGGAGTATGTGAGGGTATGTGTTCTTCTTGATGCAAAGCGCCTTCTAATCCAGAACTTTGATTTCAAGTGCAAACTCTTTCCTGAGCCCATCCAAATTGAAGTTGAATATGAGTGGATTCCAAAACGTTGCTCCAAATGTCGCAGGTTTGGTCATCGTTATCCGGAACCAGCAAAGACTTCAGTTCAGGATAAGAATGAGGCTAGCACCTTCGATAGCACCCCTTCTGATGGTGCCCCCTTGAATTCGGGTAAGGTTGCGACTGATGTCGTTGAGAGTTCGAAAGCTGTTGCTATTCCAGCAGATTCTTCAGTGCAAGTTGTGCCTCCTAAGGCTGCTACAGTTTTGAGCATAGAGTTAGTCTCAGATTCTGACTCTCTATCTGCTTTTGTGACCGACCAAGGTAAGCTTTTGGGTACTATACATTGTTCAACCAGTCGCGAGGCATCTGTTTCGTCAGGGTAGATAAACACAGGACAACCTCTTGAGACTTCGCCCTCCCGCTTTGAGCCTTTGAATAGGCTGAGTAATGAGGATCAATCTGATAGGGTTGATCATACTCATACAAACACCCAGCTACCCCGGTAAAGAAGGGTAAGAAGAAGAAAAACAAGAACGGCTGAAGCTCTTGTATTTTTTTTTATTTAGACTGTTTGTGGTCATTTATCATTTATGTTGTTAAGGCCGTTTGTGGCCTTTTTACTTTGTTTTAGGTCGCTTGTGGCCTTTATTTTTGATCTTTTGTTGGATTGTATGTTTGGACTTTACGTCCTTCTTGTAATTCTTGGGGTATGCCCCTCGGATTTTTGTATATTATAATTTTTTTGGATTTATATTACTAAGTAACTTTTCAAAAAAAAAAGTCTTCCCCTCACTTGCCAAGCTCAAGAGATTCTTGGCTATGGGGTCGTGCTTTAGGCCTTGTTTGATACGATCGACGAGCACACTTTGTGGACAACTCATGCTTAGAGTGACAAGTTCCACCTTGCGACTTAGGACGTTGGCCACAACATTTGCCTTACCCGCTTTGTACTCGAGCCTATAGTCGAACTCGACCAAGAAGTCTTGCCATCATGCTTGTTTGGGGCTCAGCTTCTTTTGTGTTTGAAAATAACTTGTGGCCTCATTGTTAGTCTTAATGACGAAGTGTGAGCCAAGCAAGTAGTGTCATCAAACTCGTAGGCAATGAATAATGGCGATCATTTCCTTCTCTTGGACCGTGTATTGATGCTCCGTGTCATTGAGTTTGTGGCTCTCATGTGCAATGGGGTGCCCTTCTTGCATGAGAACTCCCCCTATGGCAAAGTCAGAGGCATCCGTGTGCATCTCGAATAGCTTGGTGTGGTCGGGTAGCACCAACATCGGTTCCTCGCATATTGCCTTCTTCAACTCCTCGAAGGCATGTTGGCACTCTTCGAACCAGTGCCATGTGCGGTTCTTCTTGAGAAGATCCGTGAGTGGGGCAGCTTTAGCTGAGTAGCCCTTGATAAACCGTCGATAATAATTTACTAGCCCAAGAAATGAATGTAGCTCCGGTACCTTGGTAGGAGGCTCCCATTCTTAAATTGCCTTCACCTTGGCTTGATCCATCATGAGCTTCCCATCCCATATTCGGTGGCCAAGGAACTCTACCTCTTGTTGAGCAAAGGAACATTTTTCCTTCTTGACATATAGTTTATTGTCGCGAAGCACTTGAAAGACTTGTTGGAGGTGTTGCACATGCTCTTCAAGAGTTGTGCTATAGATGACAATGTCGTCCAAGTAGACTACTATGAACCAATCAAGATAGTGATAGAAGAGCTTGTTCATGAGGGTACAGGATGTGGCGGGTGCATTGGTGAGGCCAAATGGCATGATAAGAAATTCATAAGCACCATACCTTGTCACACACGCGGTCTTTGGTTCATTACCCTTGGCAATGCGTACTTGGTAGTACCCTGATCTCAAATCAAGCTTGGTGAAGTATCGAGCCTTCCCAAGTTGGTCGAACAACTTAGTAATTAGTGGAATCGGATACTTGTTCTTGATTGTTACCTTGTTAAGCGCTCGATAATTGATGCATATGCGAAGAGATCCATCCTTCTTCTTTTGGAAGAGGACGGGTGCACCATATGGAGCTTTTGAGGGCTGGATGTAGCCTATATTGAGCAAGTTTTAGAGTTGTTTCTTCAACTTTGCAAGTTCGGGTGGCACCATGCGGTAAGGCGCTGTGGCTGGAGGCTTGGCACCGAGCTCCAACTCGATTTAGTGATCCACTTCCTGTTGTGGAGGCAATTTCTTTGGAAGCTTTTGAGGCATGATATCCTTGTATTCCTCAATGACGGCTTAGACTCGTCTTGGCAATGGGTCCTTGGAAATGGTGATGTCCTCCCCATCATTTAGTTCTCAAACGGTGGCAAGGAAACTTAGATCTTTCTTCATCCCCCGTTTGAATTGTAGTGCGGATAGCATCTTGCTCTCTCACTTCACTGCACGTTCCACAATAACCATGCATGATTGACTCCTGTTGAGGATGCTAAGGGAGTTAGAGGCTGGTATAGGGAAAGCATAGACTTGGTCGAAGAACTCCATGCCTAGCACTACTTGAAAGTCATCTATGGGGACGATGGAGACATCAAGCTTACCGTTCCATGTGCCCAATTATACCGACGTTGCCTTGAACACTCCCAATATTGCCTTGGCAGGTGAGTTTATCGTCTTGATTGTGCCTCCTCCATTGGTATATTTGAGGCCTAACCGTTTGGCCTCTTCTTCGAAAATGAAGTTGTGCGTGGCTCCTGTATCAAGCATTGCCCGCACATCCTTGCCATTGATTGTGGCGCTCACGTACATCAGACCATTTTGAACATGTGTGGGTCTTTCAAGTGCGCCAATGGTGTGGAAAGAACCCATCCTCGCTTGTGGTTCCTCATTTTTTACGCCCTCATGTTGAGCGGCTAGGGCATTGAGGGTCTTCCTCTTTGGGCAATCACACATCCAATGAGGGCTATCGTAAATGAAGCAAGGACTTTTGGGTTTAGGGGCGTCGAGCTTACTTTTGTTAAGTGTGTCACACTTGTCTCCCCCGGATGGTTTACGTGCACCACCTTCCTTTCGAGCATGATCCTTCTTGGTGTTCCGCTCTCCCCCAACTTTTCCATGGTTGGCCTTCCCTTCCTTGGATTGGGAGGTGTAGTCTATGAGGGATTCGGCTACGGCTATGGCATCATCAAGATTTTGCACATCGCGCCTTTCAAGCTCGACCCTCGCCTAATCCTTGAGCCCGTCGAGGAAGTAGAAGGGAGAGTCCTTTTAGGACATGTCCTCGATCTCTAGAATGATGGTGGTGAACTCTTTGATATACTCCCGAATGGTACCGCTTTGCTTCAATCGACAGAGGCAGCCCCTTGCCTCTTTTTCAGCATTGCTAGGAGAGAAGTGCTTCCGAAGTTCTCTCTTGAAGTCCTCCCATGTGTGAAAGGAGAAGATGCCTCTATCTGTGTCACCATGCTTTCGACGCCACCACAATTGGGCTGTATCTCATAGGAATGTGGGTGCAATGCCGATCCTCGAAACGTCATCATGGACACGTTTGACTTTGAAGTATTACTGCAAGCTGAATAGGAAGTTTTTAACTTCCATGGCATTATGAGTGCTATTGTATGTGGCGGGAGTAGGCATGTGCATGATGCTTAGACCGCTTGTGTAAGACGGGTTAGCACGATCACATTGATGCTTCTCCCATTCCGTGCGAGTTTCCTCCACTTCCACACTAATTGCTCGCAACTCATGCTCCACAAAGGTTGGCAAGCCCACGAGCTTTCGTGTAATGTTGTGAAGCTCCTTTTCATAAGCTTTGCTAAACTCAAGGATGTTGGACTTTGTTGCTTGGGTGATCTCTCCATAATCCGTCTCTAGGCCTTCTAGACGGTTGGAGAGACCCTCAATTGCATTATCCATCCCTGAGATAGCTTGCTCTAGGCTAGCAACACAAGGCTCTAAAGACTCCGAGGGTGGAGCTTTGGACTTACCTCGTTTTCCTTGTGGGCGTGGTTGAGGTTGAGGTTGCTCCTTTCATCCACGAACTTGCTCCTCCACAGTCACTTCAAGGTCGGATGCCATGCTCTTATGCTCGAACCGTACTCTGATACCATCTGTTATGAGCTTAGAGGTTTGCGCAGCACGCTCATGCGGCACTTAGGCAACTTGAACTCAAAAGTTGCTAAGTAAGTCTAGTGATTGCCTTCTCGCTCAAGGAGAAAAGAAGATCGTTGAGCCAACGAGCTTTGTAGGCAATAAGAGAAGAGATGGAAGATGGAGACAAGTATTGCTAAGCAAGAGAGCTTTGTATTACACTAGAGAGCTTTACAATGCTTGGTTGCTTGGTTTGCTTGGATGATTTACAAATGAGCCTTAGAAGGGTTTTTATAGTGAACCACCTATCAAATGAATGGTTAAGATCTAATGCATCTAAGGGTCCTAATTCACTATCTAGAATCATCTACTAAATATGAACAAGAGTAGATATGTACAAGAGAGAATTCTAGAAACTTATCTTGCAAGAGAATTCTAGAAGATGGGCTTGGGCTTGCAAGCTTTTTAGAAGCTAGGCTAAACTTTATACATATTTGGGCCACTCTAACAAGCTAATTGGGTGGGCCGTAACACTATGCTAGCTTGCTGGGAGTTGATGGCCTGTGCTTCAAATAATTGACAAAATAGCAACATATCTCTTTTATTTATTAAAAAAGCAAATCCATTTTTCACAACACAAATGTAACCCACTCACTAGTAGACATATAGCGTTTATAGAAGTAGAGAACCTTGTGCGCTAATCAGAACTCTTAGAAGCATTTCTTGAAAAGCCGCATGTGATCAGTCTCTAAACATACGGCAAATGACAAGCTCCCATCATCGCTTGGATTTTGGTAATATATGAAAACCGATCCATCAGAATTTAAACAAGTTGGACCCAACTCGTTACAAACATGTTAGGACACTCTATAAAAAATGCCTCTCGCCCCGCACCGCTTATATTAGGCACTTGTTCTAGATAGGCAAGAACTGATTCCATTTACTTATTTTCCATCCTCGTCAATGTCGCATGAATTGTGTCAACAATAGCCACCAATGGCTTGGATTGGATATCACCTGATTTCGCAATTGATGACGTAATGAAGAGAACATTTCCGAAGTACTCAAGTGGGAGTGGAGGATTCAATCTAGACCGTCCGTTTACAATTATATTTAACTTGATTGATTGATCATCAGCCAACCTACGTGCCTTGCACATGCATCGCCATATATGAGCAACTAGGGTCTCAAATTTGCTGTAATTGATGGTGGGATCCTGTTTTTTTCCTTGACTTTGTCTTTATTAGGGCGTTTACCTGCTCTAGTGATAGTTTGACATTAGCGGAAGCGAGTTCCGCAGAAGTTGATTATAATCCATTGGTTTGGGTGGGGGTATTAATGGAAGGAGGAGGGTCGTATTCGATGTGGTGGAATGTAGGGGAAGCTGGGATCCCAATACGTAGTTTGGTCCGTTCAATCGACGGTGAGATGGCATTGGAGAGGCCACGTGTCATGCTAGCCCATGTGTTGATGAAATTGCATGCTGAAATTCCACCTGCTAACGTGTGGTGCCAACAGACCCCAAGAGAGACTCCTCCACACTTGAAATGAGTTACCTACCAACCATTTGATGATAACGATGAAATTCATTTCAGAAAAAACCTTGCAGCTTCGTTATCAATTTATTGATTTAAACGCTTAACGACTGACTACTATACACATGATATTAATTTATTTTGTTAAGAAAACAGATTATTATAATAATTATTAATTTATTTCTTGTACCTGAACCAAAAAAAGCGGTCAGAAGGGTTATACTTCAAATTATCCAATGCTGGAAGGAGCCGTAGGAGCTTGAAGCTAGGGGTGAAGTCAACAAAATCATCAATAATACAATTTGTTTCAGCCTCAGCAAACCAAACTCTTTCGGCATTACGCTCTACATCAACTCTGCCTTTGTCATCCCTAACCAATTACCTGCCGGCCACGGGATAGAAGAGCATGAGAACCTTGCTCAAACCTTACTTTAGGGCACTTGCTTCAAAAAAATTTGAACAACCATTTGGCCGCTGGTAGACATATACAGTGGGGATGTGAAATATTGGCGTAATCAGGTCCAAGTTGGTGCTCCTCAGGCAATGTTTTGGAGTTGTTGAGAAGGGCGTACAATAGTCGACTCTTTTACGTGAATTTCCATTGTCACCACCTTGCAATGATCAAACAATAATTAATATTGTTCGTTGATTGTTAGTTTTAAGATAAATATATTCATTTGATAATATTATATTTATTATTACTGGACTTGCTATAGGCTGACATATTCTGTTACATAATTCCAGGTTAAGAGATGCATTTTGTCAAAGCATAGGGACAGGGATTGTGTTAAAGAAATTGTAGTGTTACTGGAAATAAAAAAATAAAATTAAAAGGAATAGAAATCGATTCGAAACTTCTATATTAAGTTTCCAATTCATTAATGAAGAGAAGAGGAGAGTTAGAACGCTTACCTCCGAGTAAGATCCTTATTGGTGATGAATAGATCCCTCGTGGGTCCTGGCTGTGTGTGGTTGTTGAGTGATAGCTACTAACAATAATATATAACCTTCATTTATGTAAATAAAATGCCACTAATTTTTTAGTTAATACCATAACTAATCATTGCTAATACTACAATAGTTAGGTTTAACCCCGAAGCTGTGGACTTGAATATTACTTGCACCAAACATATGTTGTTGTTGTTCTTAATAATAATAATAATAATATACACAATGTTTAAAATTATACTAATTAAAATCATGATTAGGTTGATGAAATAATATAATAACAAATGCATAAACGTACGATACTTAGAAATTGATTTATGTATTTCAAAACTGTATGTTATTAGTTTGGAAGTAATTAATGTGAACAATAAGAATAACAAGGACGCAGGATCAACTTTCGGGGGACTCGTTTTATGAAATAAAATATCATATAGAACAATAATAGAAATAATATTATTAATATCAATAACATATGAAAATGTAATAATTGTATTAAAATTGTATCAACTTAGTCATGTATTAAATAAGAATTTGACATTGTTTCCTATTTCCCATAATTGATTCCATGCTAAATTTTTCTACAATTCCTCTTTAACATATATAACTAAAGTGTCAACGAGAAATCCATCATTCATTATGTTGTGAAACCTAGTCTTGACTATATCCATAATCGAAAATACAATTACCGTAAAAATTAAAAGAGTGAGAATATTTATTATTTTCTTATTTATTTAATATATAGGATAATAATTATTCTTATGATAAAAACTTATTTATAACAAATATATTATTTAATTAGGAAGTATTATTTTCCTATTTACAGGATATTTAATTAATCAAATATAATAAAAACAAAAAATTTGTGGGTCTATCAATTCAAAATATCAAATATATCCTTACATGAATTTAGTTATATAAAATATTTGAGGGGTTGAAATAGTAAAACCTAATATATATATTTGATATATATATATATATATATATATATATATATATATATAATGATATTTAAAAAAGGTTTTAATAATATTTATTAAGTTTGGTGGGGACTGAATCCTTTAGGCCTAAGGACAGTTTGCCTATATTAATAATAATAATAATGATTATGATGATGATGATGATGATGATGATGATGATTTATTAATACTATATATATTTTCTAGGTGATGTTATACATCCATCTTTAATATAGTATCCCAATTTTTAATGTGATATACCCTAATTAATGAAAAGCTAACTTAGTAAGTTGGAATGGTTCGAGAAGGATTTGTTCTAGGATTACGGTTTGTTTATAAATTAATCTAAAATGATATTTTAAACAAAGGTAGAAAAAATATGTGCCTACAGGTTGAGAATTATTAAAAAATAAAAATAAATACAATATTACTTTTCAATAACAAAATATTTTTTCTTAAATGAAAAAGGAAGTATGCTTTTTGTTTTTTAATCTTCAAAAATATAATATAAGGATAGAAATTATGGGAAATATTACATTTACCCTCTAAGGTTAGGCTTAGATAAAAATTATCCCCTGTGTGATTGGTAATTACGAATTGCCCCCTCAATTTCGAATTTTTTCATTCAGTTAAATGTCTGAACAGTGGAGAGAAGATATGCCACAACAATTTGATGATTTAACCCTTATGCTCATCTTTTTTTCTAATAAAACAATAAAATATTGTAAAGTAAAAGATCTTTTTGGACTAGAATATAGGAAAACATGTTTGTAAATGAAAAATTCTTTTTGGACAGTTTTTTTTTTGGAAAAATTGCTATTTACATAAAAAGAAAAACAAAAGTACAAGATACGAGAGGCATACCTCAAGAAGAATACCTAGTACTCACGAGTCCAAAAAGAAAAAACAAAGCCCAAAGGCCCCAAACAAAACAAACGAAACATGGAGCCAAGGGCCCCAAACAAACAGAAGATGGCACATTGGCCCAAAAGCAACTACAACAAAACTATCATCACCAAAACAACAAAATAAAAGGGCGCATTGGCCCAAGCAACAAAAAAACAAAGCCCAAGAAACAAAACTAACGATGTAGGCCCCATATGGCACGAAGCTGAGGAGTGATCACATACTTAGCCTCCAATGTTAGAAGCCGAGAGCGAACCAAAGCACAAATCTCATCAATCACCTGATGACGAGTCCGATGATGCTGTTGATACACACAATCATTTCTCTCATACCGTAGAAAATAAACTGTAGTAGAAAAGACCAAACGTGCAAGGATATGTCCAAAATTCTTCCTGCCCTGAAGATGAAGAGAAGCCCAATGAAGTAGAGAGAGCCAACCAAAAGATGGCCAAACAATGAGTATCTCAGCTGAAATCTCTCCCCATATAGAAGACGAGAAAGGACAGTTAAAGAAAAGATGCTCGTGAGTCTCATTTGCTGAAGTACAAAGAACACAGCCCGAAGAAGATAACATGCCATGACGCCATAGTCGATCCATAGTACGAAGACGACCCAATGAAGCAAGCCAAAGAATAAAGGAATACCTTGGAACATGGCTAGGGAACCAGAGAAGATGATGAAAGGAGTTCATCGATCGTCTACTCCGTAGTAATTCCCATGCTGAGTCAATGGAGAAAATACCAGAAGTGTGGCCTTTCCAAACAATATGGTCAGGAGTCCCCATCATAGGCCGGATGCTGACAGAGTCCCAAACCTGTCCAAGGACCGGCCTACTATCAGGAAAAGTCCAATCCCCATCCTGAATAATAGCTGAGACCTTGGCATCTGAGGGAAGACCTATAGACGAAAGAGTCCTGAAAGAAAATAGATCACAAAGACATCCCTGCGGTAACCAGTAATCCTGCCAAAGTAAGGTATCACGTCCATCTCCAATACAAGAGACAAATTTACCCCTACACCAATCCCGACTGTGCAAAATCTTCCTCCAAGACCAGGAGGCTCCAGAAGTAACTCGAACCTGCCAAAATGAGCGACCCCGAAGGAGCACCTTATGAATCTAAGAAGACCATGTGGAAGACTTGTCAGAAAGAAGTCTCCAAACATGCTTCAAAATAGTAGCACAATTCCACTCCTTCACTCGCTTAATTCCTAATCCCCCTTCCTTCAACGGATAACAAACTGAATCCTAAGCTACTTTGGCCCCAAAACGAGACAAAGAGATCCCTGTCCAAAGGAAAGTAGCCAGAATACCCTCGATCATCCGTACCACAGCAGCCGGTAAAATGAACATAGATGACCAATAGACCTGGATGAAAAATAATATCGACTTAATCAACTGGAGACGGCCAGCATAAGTCAGCACAGCAGAAGTCCATAACCTAACCCTCGACAGAATCCGTTCTATCAATGGAGCGTAATCTGAAAGGCGCAATCTGGTACTGATCAGTGGCACCCCCAAATATCAAACCGGCAAACTCCCCACCTGAAAACCCAAAATGGAATGCAACACTGTTCGATCCTCATCATTGACTCCGAAAAAGAAGACATGACTCTTGGCCGAATTCGTAACCAAACCAGAGAGCTCTGCAAATTCCTGCAAAGCAGCACGAACCACCCTAACAGAGCCCACATCTGCCCTACACAAAACCATCAGATCATCTGCAAAACAAAGATGAGTAAGAAAAATCTGCTGGCATCTCCAATAGTATCGAATACCAGGCCGCTGAGAGGCCTCTCGAAGAATACCACTCAAACCCTCCATGGCCAACATAAAAAGGTATGGTGATAACGGATCACCCTGTCAAACACCTCTGGAGGTGGGAAAGAACCCATGAAGCTCTCCATTTAAAGCAACTAAGAAATGTGTAGAAGACATGCAAGTAGTAATCCATCGAACCATACACTCTGGAATACCGATCGTCCTTAACTCCAAAAGGATGAAATCCCAACTGACAATATCAAAAGCTTTGCGAATATCCATCTTTAAAGCGCACCGGGGAGGTTAATGCCTAAGATGGTAATTATGCATGAGCTCTTGAGTTAATAGAATGGCATCAGAGATCCTCCGACCTGGGACAAAAGCTGACTGCGAACTCCCAATTACATCAGGTAAAACTGCTTTGAACCGGTTCACAATCACTTTAGTGATGCACTTGTAAAGTACATTACAACAAGAGATTGGTCGAAAGTCACTCATAGTCCTCGGAGTCTCAACCTTGGGGACCAAGGCAATCCTAGTGGCATTAACACACTTCGGCATCCGGCAAGTTGCAAAGAAGTAGTACACAGCAGCCGTAAACTCCACACTAATAATGTCCCAAGCCCTCTTAAAGAACATAAAAGTGTACCTATCTGGTCCTGGAGCTTTATCATCGAGAATCGAGAATAAAGCTGACCTGATCTCATCATCGGTAATAGGGCACATCAAAGAAGGCAGCATCTCCGTAGAAACTCTTCCAGAGAAAAACCGAGAAGCCTCTTCAATAGAAGGTCGAGAAGGAGCTGTAAGTAATTTCTGAAAATACCTTATAGCCAAATGACCTAAGTCACCTCGATCTGTAATTATGGTACCATCCTTATCCTCAAGCTGATGAATCTGATTCCTGACCTGTCTATGGATCAGAGACTTGTGAAAGAACTTGGTATTCTGATCCCCCAAAGAAAGCCATTGGATCCTTGACCTCTGCCGAAAGAAAGCCTCCTCATCCCTGCACAACTGGGAATACTGTTTAGCATAATCCCTCTCAGCCAAAATACAATCTAGGGAATATGGGTTCTCATCCAAAGCAGCCTGAGCTGCGGCCCACTGAGCCCTAGCCTCAATGACTCTACTAGAGATGTGGCTAGAATTCTTGGCATGCAAAGTCTTAAACTCACGCTTCAATAGGCCTAATTTCTGTGTGACTCGAAACATAGGATCCCCGTCTACAGGCATAGACCATACTCGCTGAACAATCTCCAAGAAATCCTCTCGGTCAGCCCAAAAGTTCAAAAATTTAAACGGACTAGAGATATGCCTACGCTGATCTCTAAACCTGATGACCATAGCACTGTGATCAGAAACATCTCGTGGAAGAACCTCAGAAGATGTGTTAGGCCAAGTTAAGAACCATGAAGCACTACCAAAACTCCAATCAAGAGTCCTAAGAATAGTACCCTCTCCCTGCTGCCCATTATGCCAAGTATACCGAAGCCCAAAGGATGGTACCCTGAGTAATGCTACATCATGAATACACTGACCAAACTCATCCATGTAACCATGCCATGCCTGATCCCCACCAACTCTATCCGAATAGCGTAAAATCGCATTGAAATCACCCAATGCCAACCAAGGTAAGTCACCAAACCTCATGGACTGAGCTCTGAGAAAATCCCACAACTATCAACGAACACCCGGAGCATTAGAACCATAAACAAAGATCAAACCAAAAGAAGACCCATCTGATAATCTGGTAGCCCGACAAACGATCCACTGTGGAGAAAGCTACAAATCACTCAAACTATACAAAGTAGGATCCCAACACACCAAAACTCTACAAGCAATTAACTCAGTGGCATTGGATAAGAACTTCGAGGAAGGACAAATATCCGAAACAACTGAAGTAAGGCGTTGCTGATCAACCTTAGTTTCTAAGAGACCAATCAAACCTAAAGAGTACCTAGAAATCCAGTTTCTAACTACTCGCTGCATAGAGAAGTTATTAAGGCCTCTAATATTCCAACTTCCTATCATAGGAAACTGGAAAAAAAACTCAAAACTCAATAAAAAAAATCATCAGAGGCGCGTGCCCCCTCTACCCCCCTTACCACCCTTTTTAATCTAAACTTTGTTACCTTTTCCAGCAGGAGGAGTAACAGTGGATTTTGTAATAGTGGCAGGTGGCCGACTATCCAAAGGCGTCATAGTGGATTTTGGAGGATCCGGAGCAACAAACCCCTCTAGAGGGCCAATCCCTGAAGAATCAGGCAAAGTAGCTATAGGGCTAAAAGAGCACTTCAATATCTGATCTTGATGATCCTCAATAGGAGATAGTGAATCACAATCAGAAGCAGACTCAAAACCCGAGCCAGTGGCAGTAACCTGACCTATCTCAGCAAAGATCCTATCAATCGAATCTGTCTCTGTATTCACTAGATTTGAAGTCAGTGGAGCAAGAGGTCCAGCTGGTATGGATTCTGTAGCAATACCTTTACCTTTGTCTTGTAGAACTGGGGTTACATCTGCAGCAATAATCAGATCCTGATCAGCCTCTACTGCTGTAATAGCAGGGTCATCCGTCTTCCCATTGTCTTGCAAGAAAGGGGCTGTAGTAGTATCTGACGCCTCGGCCTCTCTAGAAGAAGAAAGCACAACAGGCACAGGACAAGTATGGCCAAATAAACAACACTTGGAACAGCGCTTCGGTTTCCATTCATATTCCACTTTGATATTGATAGGCTCAGAGGATAGCTTATACCGGATCTCAAAGTCCAGAACTGAAGAATGTTCTGCATCTATCTCAACACAAACCCTGGCATAGAATAACCTAGTCTGCTCAGAAGTCATCTTGTCACATGATAATGGTCAACCAACCATACTAGAAATAGCACTGAGTGCTCTGGCTGACCACAATGGAAATGGTAGTCCATGTAACCGAACCCAGACTGGGATCCTGGAAATCCTACTCTGGTCAAAAGAGAAATGAGGATTTAACTGTTGGAGAATGATGTGCTTCCCACCAAACATCCAAGGCCCTCGCTCTAAAATATCATGAATCTCCTCTACAGTTCTAAATCTAAACATCAAGAAACCTGTTTTAGTAGAGCAGACATCCTCCAAACCACTAGATTTCCATGCATGCATAGCAATGGAATGTACAACATGGAAAGGCATAGTATACCACAGAAAAAATCTCACAATACAACGCAACCAAACAGCCCCAACATCATAAACCAAATCATCAGAGAGCTCAAGAATTGAACCTAGGTCCTTCCCGGCTATTGAGTCAAGAGAAAATCTAGTGCTGGCCTCAGTAACCCGAACCCTATCAGCCCAAGAGCCGGGTGATTTGGGTAAGGGTTGTGTGTGGGTGGTGTTTCGAGTAGGTGGGTGTGTTTGAGTGGCGCGAGGTGGGCGTTAGGGCTGGTTAAGTTTGTTAGGGGCAGAGGTGGCCATGGTAGGGATGGTGTTGTGCAGGCTAGGAAATTTGTGATGGAAAAAGTGGGAAAACTCCAACCCATAGCAATCAACCCAAATCAACTCTAAAACTCCAAAATATTCAACCAACAATCAAATCAACCAAAGCACTCAACTGAGATCAAACTCCAAAACCAAATATCTTAAAAACAGTCAATTCAACCAAAGGTAGGATTGCAAAGCCAACCAAAGCCACAAGATCAATAACAAACCCAAAAAAACCAATCCGAAGCACTAAACTGTCCAAAATGAAACCAATCAAGCCTCAACAAATCAACACAATGACTCGAGTCTGTTATCAACCAGGCCACAAAATCAGCAATATCCCAAGTAAAAACAACTCAAAAACAGCAAACACAAAGGAAGAAGCAAGAAAAGAGCACAAGAAACGTAAACCAGTTACCAATCGAGAGCCATAATCCCATTTAGGCAAGGTTGTGAACCAAAATCTCCTTCGTTAGACATTGTATGACCACCCAATATATGCCGTTGGAATCTTGTGTCCGACCCCTTTCCAACAATGTATGATACGCCCAAATCCAACGGTTGAATCAGATGATAGAAGCAAAAAACCGTGGCTGGATCAAAGAGACTAAACCAAAAAAATTCCGGCAATGCTTCTACTTTAGGTGATATCTCCCTTTTCCAAACTCTTCTGGAAATGCACCTGGTGGGGTTAGAACCGAATTTCAGTCAGCTTTCCAACGCCATATGGCCAGCACAAATCCAATGTCTGGATCAACCCGTATAGGCCAAAATGTGCAACAACGTCGATCAAGAAAAGGCAGAAATGTGTACCAAAGATGCTAATGTCCAGGGCAATATCTCCTTTCATAAGAAATTTCAGCTAACTAGCCAGATGGGGTTGGAATCTTCTAGAAGTCAGCTTTCCAACGCCATATGATAGGCCAAAATCCAACGGTTTGATCGATCTATAAAGGCAAAAGAGTGTGACTGGGTTGATCTGGCAGGCCAAGAATAGAATCCAACGGTGCTACTGTTTCCAGCAATATCTCCGACCACCAAAATCTTCTGGCAACCTGCCAGCCAAGGCTAGAATCATCTATGTCTCAGCTTTCCAACGCCATATTACAAGCTTAATTCCAATGGCAGAATCTTCCCAAAAGAGCAAAAGAGTACGGACTGTTCGATGAAAGTTTGGAACAGAGTTACCTGGCGGCGTTACTGTTCCAGCCGATTTCTCCCACTTTCGACGGCAGCTGACCTTCTACCATACACCGTTGGAATCATGAGTCTGTCAATTTTTCGATGGTACCACTCTTGCTCAATGATGATGTCGAAAATTGAATGTAGGGATCAAGATCCGGCGGCTGGTTCAGAGAAAGAGTCGACCAATCTCTTTGACCTAGATTTGATAATTCTTTATTTTCTCTTATTTTTTCTCTGGAACTTCCTTTAGGCTGTTCAACAAAAGTTTCTTCATTTTTTGGACAGATTTGCCATAGCCTTTACCATTTAATGACTTGACTACCCCTATTTTTTTCGAAGGTCCCTCCCAATTTGAGACCGTTATTACCACAACGGTCACATGCATATTTCTAGCCTATTAATACACAAAACTCTACATACATGCCCTACAAAAAGAGAAGCCAGCAAGCATAACTACGAAGCTTGATATCTCCAACCAACAAATAGTAGAAAAATAATTGAAAGGCTACCATTATGTCTTCAACTTCATCGAATGCAAACAGCAATGACATCAATGGAAGCCTAATCAAGTTTAAAAATAAGAAATGCATGACTGGGGAATGTAGTTACTACTCGTGGTGGAACCCTGATGAAGATGAAATCGACCTTAATCCTATGCAACCCAGATTGATGCAAAAACAAGTAGAAAAAAATGCTTGCAGCTTTGTCATCCACTTAGTTTTATGCAACTCAAGTGATTTCAATTGTGGAGAGGCTAGACAAAGCTAACAAGGAATTTCTATCAAACGTGGTGACAATAACAGCCGATCTAAAGTCACTAAAGAGGGTTATCATTCTAATTGCTTTAGTTGCACTATGTATGAAGCTAGGCTCGTTCTAGATGCAATGCAGTGGATGAAATGTAATGTATCGGTATGGAATGTAATATGTAGTAAGCAAGAAAATCTAATGAAGCTCTCAGTCAAGCATTACATAATTTCAGAACTATGTATTCATGCATACATAATTTCAGAACTAAGTATTCATGCATTACTTAATTTTAGAACTAAGTATCTAAAATACCAAATAGCCTATATCATCCATGACAAATCCTGTCTAAAATAAAGTATCAAAGACCTTAAATCAGTGCAAATCAGTATTCATTTTGCATGCATCCTACTATATGTATGCACCATGAATATTCCCAAAAAAAAAAAAGGTAAACCCTATAAGGTTTTTCATAGGTCTAACAAAAAAAGCTTATGAATATCATATAAAAGCAACTAACTAATGGTCCTCGATGCTCTCTAGTGGGCTTTGATGCCTTTTCTAAGTCAATCTTTATTTTGAGCTGGCTGTGTGAAAGGTGGTTATTGGTTTGCTGTTGTTGGAATCTCAATAGGCTGCCCATCTTTGTTGGAGTGTAAAGCTTAACTTTCACTTTGCAAAATTTCCATGTAAATTATAAATTGAAAAAACTTATAAATTGGAAAAAAATGAAGAAGTAATTATTTAGTTTGTAAGCAAACCTGGTTAGCATTGTTAACTATATTTTTTCTCTTCCTGCCTCTGCGTCTGTCTCTTATTATAGCAACAATCTCTGTTGCCTCCCCATCTCTAATGTTGTTGGTTCCCTACATATGAAGTTGTAATCATTATAAAGATTCAAAGCAATTTCATAATGATAAAAAGAGTAAAAATGTACTTAATTAAAAACCTGATTATAATTACGAGCCACAATGTTTCTGCTTCTATCTCCTTTATGGCTTAAGTTAATCTGTTGTCCACTTACTCCTTGTCACAAGCAAAGAAAAGAAGTTAACAACTATATAATGATGAAGAAAGCCTTAATAAACCCATGTACAACACTTAAGTTACCCTGGCCCTCATTGCCCTGACATTTGATGGAGCCAACCTGCATGTCCTCCTGTTGTGGTTATACCCATTGCAGAAGTGCAATGGATCATAAAAAACCTCTTGTCCCTAATAGCAGGTTCATGCAATTCCCTTCTTCTCACTTTTTTTGCCCTACTAGGCTTCTTGGTTTTGTTGGGGGGTAAAATCTTAACTCCATTTCCCTCAGGCCAGATGCTTTGATCTAGCAGTGGATGAAGTATGCCAGTATAGGTCCTCTTTATAGCTTTAATTGTCAGGAGTGAGTCAATGTACTCTTCAGCATTTAGTCTAGAGTAGCAAATAGCCCCCACAGCATGCTTACATGGTATGCTAGTGAGCAACCGTGCACCACAGTCATAACTATGTTTAGGAAGCTTCACTTTGAAAGTCTTTATCCCATCTAACACTTCAAACTCCCACTGACCACTGTGAATGAGCATTAATTGTCTCCCCTCATTCATTAGAGTTGTCACTTTTTCTCTTACATTTAGAGGTACTCTTTGATTCCACCTAGAACCATAACCCTTTTCTTTTGAAGTTTCTTTATTATAGGCTTCCTTATGTGATTTAACAAACCAAAACCGGTTTGCATCTCCACTCCTCTAAAAAGTTATTGTAGCTCTCAGTAAAGTTGTTGGTGATATGGTCTGGTTTAGTTGTTGTATCAACAGCCCACTTACACTAGACAATTAGGTCTATGTCCATAGGCCACTTTGCTACTACCTCACTTGCCTGGTTGATTTTTATCATTGCATTCAACCAATTAGACTTGTTTATGGACCTCCTAGCTTCCTAAAACAGATCATCAAAATTCAAACATTACAAGAAAAATGATCATATTTGGCGGTCTTTGACCGTCAAATATGTATATATTTGGCGGTCTTAAGAGCGCCACCAATGGCACCGCCAAATATAGTCAATTTGACTATATTTGGCGGTCGATCAAAGTGCCTAATATGTATCTGACTATATTTGGCGGTTTTTGACCGCCAAGTATAATAGGTTTAAAAATTAAAAAAAATATACTTGGCGGTTTTTAACCGCCAAGTATATTAGTTTCAAAAATAAAAAAAAAACATATGGACAGAGATTTCTCACGGACTTGCAAGGTGTTGAATCTCAGACTGATCAACTGAATGGTTGGATATATAAATTTGAATCCAATTAGCATATTCTGTATGCTTCAAGTGCAGAATTTCAATCACCTCATGCAGATTTTTAGCCTATTCTTTCATCATATCATCAATCTTGGACAATTGAATAATGGCATCTGAGAACCCCAAATGTATGACAATAATCAATGCAAAGTTCCTAATAAAATACTACTTTGAACATCAACATATAAAAGGACTAACCTAATGACATGAAATATATACAAAGAACGATGAATTAATAATTGGACCTGACATCAAGATATCTTCTGACCTTCTGCAGATATCTTTCCATTCAAAGATATCTGTTCTAAAAACTGATATCTTTTGGTCCAGACTTGGTTTTAGATGGCACAAATCATAACTAATGCATAATACTCTATCCATTAACCACTCAAAAAGTGAAAAAATGAGACTCATGATATCATGTCCAACAAGAGCATCCATAGCATGACCAAAGATAACAAAAGGGGAAGGTAGTACACTCCCGCTATTATCCAACAAGAGTATTTACATATGTACAAAAATAATCATTAAATAAATTACCTGTAGTGTTTTACCAGAAAGTTCAATTGTGCATAGTATAATACTGAGGAGCCAACTCAGTTAACCATAAATAATCAATTCTGGTTACATTGCGGATGTACTTATGATTAGTTTGGATCAGTTCATTGAAAATTATGCATTCTGGTTTTGCCCGGAATAAGACAGAAGAAGGATGGATCTGTACCACCTGACCACTTGCCAAAGCCCTGCCATTGAACATGATAAATGACAATGGACTTATAACCGGGTAAATAGAAGGAAAATTATGTGAAATGTTTACAAATGAAGATAAAATTTTGTAACCAACAAACTAAAATTTATCACAAAACCACTTACATTAATAAAGGTCCATTATTATGACTACAGACAACTACAGTGCCTCAAAGGATTTTTCAAATATATTTCAAAACATATGATGTAATGGATTCAATACCTGTATGTGCCCTCTGGTTGCTTCAAAGCTGCATTGAGGAAAAAGGAAGCAGCAAGGCGTCTGCGGAACTGAAGCATGTTCTCTCCACAGGAAGAAACACAAAGACCCATTTGTTCAACATGTCCTTGAATTTGACTGCATCAAAGCACCAGCAAACATAAGAAAGATTATATATATCTTAGATCAATATTTCAACAGAGGAAAAAACATATGCCAACATATGAATATCACGAGCATGTCTCAGAAAACGGTTATTAATAAAATTTTCCTTGCACCATTTCCTGAGAAGTCTTTCATTTTTCTCTTTACTAATTTCCATCCTCCTCTTCTCCAAGAACTCCTCAGATGTTCGATATACATTTATCAAAGTGAAGTGGTCTCCATCTGGACTTGCAAAGCATTTCATTGCTGTTCTTGCCTGGCCAACACAAGAGAGATTATGGTATTTTCTACTGAGAGAATCATAAAGGCAAAAAAGATAGAATGTAGTGCTAGCGCATAAACACACAAGAAGAAGAAAAGTACAATCCAAATATTATTTAATCAAGCAAGACAGCCTCATGTAACATTCCAAAGTTTTCCACTCCTAGAAACCGCCTACACTAATAATCTATCACTGATTGAGGTACCAAACTATGATTTGTTCCATTAACAGCATTTCTTCCAGGCAATTGAACTGATTGGCCACAATGAGAGCTTTGGAATAAATGGGGTCTAAAGGGAGCCGAGCCATTTGATGCCCAACGGGGTCAGACAGCTTACGGTCGTCTGTTAAAGCACCTAGTAAGAACAACTGCTCCAGTGATTTGATGATAGATGCCCTGTTCAAATATATGACAATTCAAATAAGATATGTTTTTCTGACTGATTATACAAGTAATTCTTGTAGGATGCAAACAAACTCAGAAACTTGGTTAGGAAAAAATGTTGTTTATCTTCGGAGTTGGGCTTGCTTTAGAATTTTCATGTGATAGATAAGTAGAGTTCATTTAAAGACACTAAGAGGCGCCAAAAAGAGAAGGAGGAAGCCAAATATTTATGAAATGCTATAAAGTAAAAAACGAAAGAAAAGGTAGAACAAAATGCTAAACCAGGGAAAGACTCCAAGCCTGTTCACCTTGATGGTTTCTCCAAGAAGTCAAACCCAACGATATCATCAACACCCAAGGCCTTGAGCTGCAAAATGACATTTGATAGATTGCAGCGCTTGATCTCAGGCTTGTTGAATCCTCAAGTTTCTCAAATTCACTCTCTGGGTAGAGACAGAAAGCATTTTCCTGGTCCCTCACGCCCTGCACGTCCACTGCAGGAAGGAAAAAAAATAATAATTATCATTTTGGACTATTTCATAACAGTCCATGGGCCTACCAATCCGATTTTGGATCATAACTATAGGTTAAAATCAAATTCTTTACAGTTTCTACGCCAAACAGAAACTATAAAAACAAATAAACATATTCAATCAATTAAATAAGTTATCCTTCCATCCCGCACCTCCAATAAAGAACATACATTCATGCCGGCAAGATAAGCAAAAACATGAAGAGTATTTAGCAACAGAGTGAAATCAATCAGTACCAAAATCCAAAGTAATAAATAAGACGTCTTTTATGTCCTAAAAAATGCTATAAAAGTAAACACCCCACATACTTTTAATAGTTCAGAACTTCATTACTTGAACAAGTAACTGCCTTACTTAACTATAGTGCAAAGTTAGGTTAGATAAGAGTAATTTAATTTGCTATTAAAACCAATGGACCTCTTCTTAAAAATCATTACAAATAACATTGCTCATAATATTCCATCCAGCATGCTTACCTTCTTTGAAGAGCCTGTGCTTTCGAGACAGGAACAATAATCAATGATTCCATCCCTTTGACCGCATCATAGGAACGTGCTTTAACAAATCCAGGATCTACAACATACTTGATTCCAGTATTGTCACTGATGTTTCAGCAATATTTGTTGCCAATATCACCTAAAAACAAAATTGTTTCAACAGGATACCAAATCATTCTTTTTAGATCATTTAAAAAAAAAAGAGAGAAAGCATTCCTTCTAGAAAAGCAAAGTGTTCATCATCACATTAAGAACTATATACATCTAATAACAGGAGTTCACAAGAAAAATCAAAGTAGGTGCTTCATCAGTTACCTTACGAAATCCAGTTGCAGCTGGTGCAAAAACTTGCATCTGCTATTCTGATGGGAGAGATGAGAATATAGGGACGGTTACCAATTTTCTACTGGCTTCAAGTAACTGTTGAAGTCGCTCCTGCACAAGTCTTTCAACTAATTCAATCTTCTCTTGCCCGGTCAAAAATACAAGTATATCACCAGGGCCCTCCTCCAAATGAATCTGAAAAAATAAAAAATACAAGATGAAGGATGCCATAATCTAATTAGATTCCCACGGACTACTTAAAGAATGAAAACACCAATTCCACAAGAACTTAACCAGAAATACAATTGAAAAATCCTAAATTGGTTGATATACATCAACCACAAATGAAAACAAAATAAAGCTGAAGTTATAATTCATAGTTGATGTAGAGGAAAATACATGTGCTGACATGCAACATCGATTCTATAAACAAAGCTTTTGGAAAATGAGATGAAATTTCAAATTAATTTAATTAATTGAAAACGTATCCTAACACCACACCTAAAACTATTTCACCAATTTCATCCCCTTTCACTGATTTCATGCCCCTGCATCCACCACCAGCTTCCGTTTCCTCCAGCCTAGCTAGCCATCAAGAACCACACCAATCACTGTCACAGCACACCAAGACAAACGGCCACATCCGATCTTCCCGCACTAAAATAGATCTCCAGCTCCAACTCACCCATAAACCAAGACAAATCCCCACTTCCAAACCTAATCTCTACCACTGAGCACCACCATCAAACCAATTCCCGGGCTTCTATTGAAAGTTATACACACCACAATCCTCAACCTCAACCACAACATACCACAACAACAACACAAACTCATCACCTGACACAAAATTTTTACATAATCAAATCTGGAAGCTTGTGAGGCTCCTCATGAAACGGATAGTCAAGCCACAGGAAGAAGAGGAGTTAGGAACATGTCACCCAAGCCACAGGAAGTAGAGGAGTTAGGAACAATTCACCCCCAGGCCGAAGTGGGGTCCTCGTCGACCCACGGCGAGGGTAAGGTTTCTTCCCTCCTTCTCGGGCCTCAGCACGCATGAGGGTGGACGCGCTGCCATGATGCTTGTTCTGCAAGTCGGTGATGATGCCGCTGTGGATGACGGCACGCGCGATGTCGGGTGGGGCGGATTTGAGGTCGGTAAGTTTCGTCGACTTTTTCACCGGTGAAGGAGAGGATGGGAAGGCTGGCGAGTTGAGAGGAGATAGCGAGAGGTTTTGGGGCGGCACAATTTAGGGTTAGGTTTTGAAGAGATGTAGTTTTGTTTATATAGATTGTAAAAATTTTATGGGATTCTAATATATTATAATCTATCATAATTACCCCTAAAAACAACTTCTAAGTTTTAATACTTTATTTGTTTTCATGTATATCCCAATTATTTGTTAATTACTTGTCACTGTCTAAAAATGTGAGAAATATGTAATATAATTAAAATAATGAGTGACAAGTATGATAAAAATATGGGTTTGACTTTCATATAAATGTTATAGTTCTCACTTTTTTAAAAAAATGCCAAATAAAAAAAATACAAAGTGATAAATATGTGAAAATTTCTTGTAGTGAAACCTGGGTATCTTGCCTTCATGTTTGCATGAATGTGTCTAACAAATATCCTGAATTTAGCAGTTGACTAGTGTTTTTCCAATGCAGAAATGAGACCTTTTTGTCTATCACTCATTATAGTGATAGACATGCTATCATGTCTTCCAACATAGTTATATAGCATTTATAAAAACTAACACCAGGATTCCTCTCTTTTAGCTTCTGAAACACATATAGCAACTAGGAAAATTAATCCATTGGTATTTAGTGCAATGGCACTCAATAGCATTCCCTCATAAGGCCCTTTCAAATGGCACCCACCTAAACCCATGAAGGGTTATGAATCCATCCTTACAAGTACGAAAACTCATAAAAACCTGAGAAACCTAGCCCTTCATTACTTGATCCCCTCATAGTTTTAATCACCACCATACTGCCAGGATTCTTCACTTCTACAATTGTAGCAAACTTAGGAGTAAACTATATGATTCTGTATGATTGTCACCTAATTTTTCTACAACAATATTTTTTGCCTTATACGAAGTGTAGTCTTCAAATTCAACCCTTCATTTCCTTTTTGCAAAAGTAACAATTTTTGTTATTTTCAGCTTAGGATTCAAGCCTGGGTATCTTGCCTTCATGTTTGCATGAATGTGTCTAACAAATATCCTGAATTTAGCAGTTGACTAGTGTTTTTCCAATGCAGAAATGAGACCTTTTTGTCTATCAGTCATTATAGTGATAGACTTGCTATAATGTCTTCCAACATAGTTATATAGCATTTCTAAAAACTAGCACCAGGATTCCTCCCTTTTAGCTTCAGAAACACATATAGCAACTAGGAAAATTAATCCATTGGTATTTAGTGCAATGGCACTCAATAGCATTCCCTTATAAGGCCCTTTCAAATGGCACCCACCTAAACCCATGAAGGGTTATGAATCCATCCTTACAAGTACGAAAACTCATAAAAACCTGAGAAACCTAGCCCTTCATTACTTGATCCCCTCATAGTCTTAATCACCACCATACTGCCAGGATTCTTCACTTCTACAATTGTAGCAAACTTAGGAGTAAACTATATGATTCTGTATGATTGTCACCTAATTTTTCTACAACAATATTTTTTGCCTTATACGAAGTGTAGTCTTCAAATTCAACCCTTCATTTCCTTTTTGCAAAAGTAGCAATTTCTGTTATTTTCAGCTTAGGATTATCCTTAACTAAATCCTCAATCTTGGTAGCTAACCAAGATTCTGATGCTTCTTGATTTTTTCACACCCTCTAACAGTTTTGCACATCATTAAAAGTCTTGATTTTAAAGGACTTAATGATGCTAGACATTTGTGAAGCATGTAGTCTCCATAGGGAGCCCTCTACTTTACATTTGATAGTGACCCTGTCATTGTCATTTTTCACTTTGACCAGTTCAAATCCCTTCCTTACTACATAGTCCTTTAATACCTGTCTAAAATGATAGACATCATTGATCACATTCCCAATAGCTAGCTCAAAATCCCTATTGGTGTCAGCGTTAAACTTCCTCCTTTTCATTTCTCTAGAGATTCTAGCAACAAGCCCTTCTTCTTCACTTGAGCCACTTATAATGAACTCATCATCTGTTGAATTATAGTTTGATGGAGGCCCATCATAATCAGCATCTGAGACATTTTCCTATTGCTCATCCTCATTACCAAATGTTTGCTCTACTATATCCTCATTACTAGATGTTTGCTCTACCACATCCTTATTAGTGAATTTTATATCTGTATTTCTACTACATTCTCTCCAATAGCATTTTCCTGCCCTTTACATTCTTCATATCATACATATAAGATTGTAAACCAGGTGCCTCCACTGAATCATCACTCAACCACACTTGCCCTTCAATCACTTCATTTCCATATAACATGGAAGTTGCATTCATGATTAGTTTTGGTGCTGTTTGGTATGCTAAGGCTGCTTGCTCAGGTGGTTGATGAGGTTCGTTGGCATTCAGGTTTACTGTTGCTGATGAAATAGGGTCAATGTTCACAACAATATAGGTAAAACCTATGTCTTCGAACTCATTGAAGATCTTCACTAATTCAGTATAAGTACGAATGATTAGGTTGTCAATATCCCATGGAACAATAACCTGCAGTTGGAACTGTTCACCCTTTCCCACAGGTAAACCCAAACCACATGCCAGCTTCTTGGCCTCTGACACATCCAAAAAAAGGATTATCTCCCAAGTATAGGAGTGTCAAAGTAGTAAACCCGACAAGACTGGGGTCGATCCACGAGAAATGAGATTTAGCGGTACAAACTAAAAGATGAAAGAATAAGATACAAATAATGTAAATAAATAACAAGATTACATTAACAAATAAAATTAAAGATGGTAGGCGATACTATCGACCATTCAAATATAAAATAAAAATAAAAAGTGGTAAAACCATCCAGGGCAATAGGAGGTAAAACCTACCATAGTAAATAAAAAAACAAGTTCATAAATAATAAATGAGAATAATTAAAATACACAAGTAAGAGAAATTGACACAATAATAATGAATGTTAAGGTTAGGGGATCCCTCTTAATATATCAAATAAGAATAGACAACCTAGTTATAACTCAATTGGAATCCATACATCAAGGAGGTTCTAATAAGAAGGTATGTCATTTAAGCCCATTTTAGTTATATGAATTATATTTGTTTTGTTACCAATATTTATACCACTTCTTGTAGATGGGTTCAAGCATCCAATGTGTCAATCACCATATGTCTACAACAAATCAAGGTTCCTAACTGGACTTGTGTTGGTAAAGAAGAATCATACGACATCTAGAAAGAATCCAAGCATTTGATGTCCCAACGATTGTCTACAATGGATCAAGACCTCCACTTTACGAGCGGTGTCAAGATTGATTAGGGAAATAAATATAAATCATATAAAATAAATAACAAAAGATCATGATTATGAAGCACCGCTACAAATTTTTTTACATATTTATCACTTTACAATTTTTTTATTTGGCAGTTTTTAAAAAAATGAGAAATATAACATTACGTTGGAAGTCAAACCTCAAACCCATTTATTCCTCTTATTTGTCATTTTTCCTCTTTATTCAATCACATAATTATCACATTTTCATAAAATGTGACAAGTATGTGAATATAAAATATTTCCATTTTTCCTATCACGTTTCCTTCTATCTTTTCATTTGCCTCTACCTAACCAATAAACTTCAATTAATAAAAGTTTAAAGTCCAAGACTTTCTTTCTCTAAGACTTCATTTCGACTCTCTCTTTCTAAAGCACAAATCTGTAGCTTCATTCCTCCATCTACTCTCCTTTATTTTTCTTGGTCTCTTCTTTATTTGTTGCGAGCTTTGCCTTTTGTTGCTGACCTGCTCTTCCTCGCCTCGAATGTTGTCGGCATCTGCCTTCCAGCTGACATCGCCTTTCTCTTCCTCTTCCTCCGAAGCCGTTGGTGGCACCCCTTCCTCTACCACCGCCTCAAGGTAACTTTTTTTTTATAATTATTAATTTTTTTGTTTGGTGAGTGAGAAAGTGAGTGAAAATGAAAAGGAATGGAAATTAGTTTTCTGTTTGGCTGCTGAGAAAATGGGACTGAAAATGGTCATTGTATTACCATTTGTAACGTGGCTGTTAGTCAGTTGCGTAGTTTATTTGCGTAACCGTATCACTGTTAATTGCGCAATTGTAGCCTCATTGTTAATCATACATGATTTTGGAAGTTTGATTTAATTAATGCAATACACATGCTCGATGAAATGTTTCATTGAAATGTTGTTTAAATGACATTAATTGTTGACTTTTGCTTCAATTTGGGTGGCTGAAACAGGAATCTTGTGTATAAATATGCAAACAATTACACTTTTATTAATAATAAATACAAAATATAAGTAATTTCTTTCTTTGGTATACAGACATTGCCTTTGGTGGAAAGATTTGATTAACCATATGTATATGTGCAGGACGTTACTACAACTACATGATTTGTCTCTAACCAGCATGTTTGTTTATCTTGATGAAGTCGGCATTTTGTGAAGCAAAGCTAATTTGCTTTTGTGCTTCAGATAGATTAAAATTCTATATGGAGAGTCAGCTTGGAAGGTTGAAGTTTGAGCACTTAGCTCTATGAAAGGCAGAGGATAGGGGGTATTGATTGGTTTGTGGCAGCCTGAGACGAGTGAATAGGGTAAGTTTTCTCTTCTGAGTGGAGGGTAGGTTTCACAAAAAAAATGTCAATTATTATTTGTTCTTTTGAATGCTAATGAGTATCACTATGTAAGTGAGCTTGTATTACTTTACTCACTGAAATCTTGTTAATGTCAATTACTTTATGTTAATGTTGCACCTAAGGTTCTAATTTAAGATTTTGGTAAAATCAGGTGAATACAAGCATAGATGCGATGTTTGCTGTCTTTTGTTTTTAATCTATGAAGTTTGTCCCTGTACTATAATTAATAAAGTTTAGGATAGACTTCTTATATATGAGCTGTCTAAGAAAGTAATGTTTGATTGATGGAAGGCCGCTTAGGACATTGAACATCTGTTTTTAAGACAAGTAGTCAAGTTTCTTTGTCTTGTCCCTTCCCTTCATCATCAGCAGCCAAAGTCACACTTCTCAATTTGAAGTAATATTGCCTGTGCTTCTGAATTCATTTTAGGCCTGTAGAAGATGGTAATGCCTCATTTTTATGTTGTTCTTTTATTTTTATTGGGTTCTCTTGTCATAATTCCTATTTATTCACTCTTTGTTTCGGAATTTCATTTTTACTTTGATTTCTTGAATTATTGTAAAACATGTTTTGATTATGAGGACTGTTAAGTTAAGGTTTCTCTTCTTTGTTTTATTAGGAAATTTCTACCATCGTAGCTGAGAAAGATGATTTTGAGAGGGAAGTTCTTGATATCACTTCAAAGGGAGCTATCATTTTTGTGATAACACCATCCACCTTCCGGGTTCTACTTTACTTTTTCATGTCACCTTGATTTATGTAGCTCCTGGTTGCCCAATTCTGCATTGGTGGTGTTGAGGTGAGACAATTTCTTATAGAGAATACTTTTATCATTTTTTTATTGCTATAACAAGATTATATTACATGGTAGTTTGATGTACTTGAGTGTACATCATTAATTTGCACATTTTGTTAGTACAGCTGATTGCTTGACATTGGTCTATGATTTCTTAATGCTGTCATCATAGGGCCACAGCAAGAGCACATTGAGTCATCAAGAGGTAAACATCAATTTTTTTTTTTTTGTTTTAATGGAGTAGTAGTCAACCTGAATGATAAAGAATCTTCTGGAGGGAGATCTGAGTCATTTGCGCTGAATAGAGATTTTTATCAACCATCAATATTATTTCTGTGCTGTTGTTGTTGTTTGATGTCATTTGGTCTATTTCCTAATTATAATATCGATATGGCTCATAATTTTCTCATGCAATGTCAGCAATTTTTGACTGCTTTGACAGTATCGGATCCTCGGAGAAACCAAGGATCAATTTAAGTAGATTCTTTCAATGGCTTTTGAGAACCACAAATCACTTCATGAATCAGCCTTCTCCGTAGTTATAGATGTTTTCAAACTGGCAACTGGGCCTGTGGCACCTGCCCTGGAACCTGCAGTGGAACTGTGATGTTAGTTGTCCTTTGTTATAGAAGAATGATTATCCTTTGCTTCTAGTAGATGTTATCTCATTACAAATTAAAGATTATCATATCTGTACTATTGCTACTTTGACATAATTGCAATATCATAAAATACACATTGTTATATGTTGTAATTGATATTTCCATGGATAGATCAATGAAATTTTCTTTAATAAATGCTTTTTACTTTTGAAGCACAAATATTAACATAGATATAATAAAATAAAATAGTGATAAAAAATTCTAACATATGCATTTGTAAATTCAGAGTTATATTGTCAATGTTTTTATGTGTTGAATTTTGTTAGTTATATTACCGCTTTTCATATATTGAAAATACAGGGATGAAATAGTAATCTTTTGTTGGACACCTGAAAAGTTATGAGGAATTTATAGTTTCGGCATTGAAAATTGGTGCAATTAACGATGAAATTTTTCTTATAACAAATTTTATATGGATTTTTGATATATGATAAAGTGTAATTGATTCAATGATTGATGCTTGTTTTATAAAAAATTTGTTTAATGTGACAAATGATACAGATTATGAATTTCTTAAATTTTTAAAAATACCTATTATATATATATATTGATTTTTTTTAAATACTTGATGGCTAAAAACTGCCAAGTATATATATATTTTTAAAATTTTAAAACTATTTATACTTGACGGCCAAAAACCGCTAATTATAGTCAGGTGCATATTTAGCAGGTTGACCGACCGTCAAATTGACCATATTTGGCGGTGCCATTGGTGGCGCTTTCAAGACCGCCAAATATGTACTTACGTGACGGCCAAAAACCGTCAAATATCAGCATTTTTCTTGTAGTGTACATATCAAAGGGTTAAAAAATCTTTATTTTCATATCAAGGGTTTCACCATTTCACCTTAGCAAAAGAAAATTTACTGAAACATTAAACAAGAAAGAAAAAAAATTGCAAAAAGAAATTGATTTATTAATAACATTAAGAGAACAAAACACAAGAAGAAAAACACAATAATAAGAGATCTCAGTCAAAACCAAGATGCCCTAATGGGTCACAATGCACCTCTATTTATAGATACATTCAGGGGCAAACTTGTTAAATTATAAAAAGACAATTGTAAAATATCTTGTTGACAGTTTGGATCATCATATGCACCAAATTTTATCACCAATTTCGGCATCGAATTATTTAGAATTTTGATCATGTGTCTTCATGAAAATTGTAGATATTTCTCGCAGCTTTCTAGAACATCTTGATTCATACGATTTAGATACGTATATCAAGAGATATGATCAAAATACGGAGGCATGGTCAGGCTGAGCCAAAACTGCATATGGGTTCACTTCAAGCCCATTTTCGGTCCACTAAGAGCCCAAATTTCACGATGCTCATGAAATATGATCTTATAGATAATTTAATCAGCTTTCCAATAAATTAATATTTGCAACATTCTGATTTATAAATAGAAAGTTATGCCTACTTTACTTAACCTATAAAAAAAATCAAAATTAAGTTAAAGTTAATTCAAAAGATGTAAAGACTACAAATATACTAAAGTTGAGGAATTTAATGACACTTTTAATGTAATATGATGAATTAAACTCTTATTAAGCATAAATATTTAAGTGTTCATCAATCTCATCTATCATCTTCTCCACGGCATAGAAAAAGGGATCAAAACCCTTTAGCTTGAAAGACCGTCCATACATCCGTATGGTTAGATCAAAGGAACTGCGAAATAAACATTTATTCTCTTTATTGTTGTAAATGGTAACAATATACACAAAAAATGGAAATTGCATCATAGATTCACATGCATTACGTTCTCATTATCCTAAATACATAACTAATCCACTTTTCTCTATATTACAAAACCCATCACCCAAAAAGAATACAAAATACCCACTGAAGGAAACAAATACACCATTTTATGGATTATTACTTCCTATATGACAAGATTACAATCATAGAGCAAGCAAGTTCATAACTTTATACAATTACACTAAGAAGAAAATAGTTGTCTGAACAGAGTTTAGAACATTTAGCGGAAAAGTTCCTAACTTTATGCAATAATAAAAACATATTCAAGTAATTTGTACGTAAAGTTCATAATTTTATACGTCAGACATGCCATTCATATCATGTTCGAATAAAGATCATGCCTTTGTTACCAATACTAGAGATATCTAAACATATTTTGTTAATATCTTTTATTAGGAAAAATCATGTTGATAGGCAAACATGCATAACCCATTCAACCATCATGCATGCAAACAACTTATGCCTTCTAACGTGGATCAACTATTTCATCAAAAACATTGGGACCACATTTAGGACTGACTTACGAAAAATCTAGAACTAAAGAACTCTTCTCTTTACTTTGTCCTTGTGTCACAGACTCGAAACCTCGACCTCAATTCGTCCTCTTATACTGTGTAGAAATTCAATAGCCTCCCTTGTAAGTTTGTTATGGTTCGCGCATTGTGGGTTGCGGTAAAACAAACAACGTTCTCCACTTATGCATTATAAAGGTGAAAACAACATGGGTTTCCAGAACAAATAAACTGTGGTTGGGTTCAATTTTGCCCCTAGTTAGCTGATATGTTCAACCTATTTAATTAGGATTTGACTTCACCTTTCTGACACATTCTTTGACACACGATTTCTTGCATTATTTTTATCAACACTTACTTTGATACCAATAATACCCTTCAAACGTTTAACTTAACGGAAAACTTCAAAATCAAGGGGTCACTTTATGATTACCAATCACACAGTAGGTAATTTTTATTTAAGCCTAACCTTAGAGGAAACTCGCAATATTCCCAAAATTTATATAATATCAATTATATGTATAACTTCTCAACTTATAAACATAATATTAAATATTAAATATTGGAAGCCAACTATCTTTTTAGGTTTACTTCTTCTTCTTTTACCGTTAAATAATATATATTAATTGCACATTTTTACAAGTGTATATTTCTAATTAATCATCATGTTCATTGTATTAGTCTATTACTTCTACTTACACAATTAGTCAAGTTTATACACACCTAAACATTAAATAGCTTAATAAAATTAACCAGTCAATTACAATTGTCATATACATAACTCTTCTTACACTATTTCCTAGTAAATAAACACTTATCAGTAGGAATTTTAAGAATAATAATATGATGATCTATAAAGAAGTTTTCATTACAACTTAAAATTAAACGTATAATTAATATAAAATATAAAATTCTACATCCAAGAACATAATTCCTTCAAAAGGCTGAAAAATTTTATAGCATTCTTTACTAATAATGACAAAAATATTTTTAAAAAATAGATTTACTTTGCTACAAGCAAGCAATTAATAATATCATCTACATGTAAATATATCCTCGTAATATCAACAATTATTAGCGAGTTATAAAGCATAATTATAAATACAATGTACGTAGCTTATAAATTAAATTGTTAAATTGCTGTTAGAAATGGTAATTGAAGATAAAATATACACTTATAAAACATAGAATATTGAAACTAATTAAAAGATTTATCAATAAATAATCAAATAAACAATATTCCTTCAAGTTCTTTAGTTAATAATCAACTAACCCATTAAGACTACTAATTAATTCAAAAGGAAATGACGTTCCAATTATTACGCCAAGGCATGACAATAAAGAGCAAACATCATTTAAGTAAAGGATTAATCCTAATAATCCATTACGCTTCTCCCTGCTCTTATCTACTCTCTCAAGAGTCTTTCAACGATTGAAACAAACAAAAAGTGCCTTACCTCATAATTACTAACCACACAATAAATTATTTGCATACCCACTACCTTAGAGTTGGTAATTAGTCTCTTATTACTATAATGATATTCAAAATTCAGTCAAGTCCCTACAAGTTGGTTTCCTATTGCTATGATGTCATTTTACTTCAATTAAACCTATCTCATGTAAAATGTCATTAATCTTCCATCTTATGGCCAAAATGCACACTTTGTATAGGAAAAAAAAAAACTCGAACCCCAATATGAGATGGCTAAGTTACTGTACCTCACCCTCTTTATTGGGATAAGAACATCGAGACTCCAAAATTTGATAGCTGCTGGGGAAATCGATAATCCGATTTCTAACCCAAAATCTTAGATGCAAAGACTATTTTTCTCTCATTTATAGAAAAAAAGATATTTACCATCGGACCAGGATCCTCTCCTAATACGAGTTTTATCTGAGCAAAATATAAACATATGATTGGTAGATAATACAAAATACATTAGAGAGGATAAAGAGTATAATGGACCTTAACTACTTATAGTTAATAAAATTTTATAAAAGCTCAAGTAAATCGAGCTCAGATCATGAGATAATATTCTCCCTCTCTTTTTTCTCCCTTATCATCTTTCCATAATTTTTTTAGTTTTCTTTTCCATAATTTTTTTAGTTTTCTCTAAAAATATCCCATTTATAGTGCCAAATGACTATTTGTGACCATCATGTAACATTAATGTTCATTGTGTCATCCTCATCGGTGAATAGTGATCACCACTACCAATCAATATGTGAGTCCAAAGGGGTAATTACAAAATTTATTTCTTTAACTTATAGGAGCGATGGACTACAACTTAGGGTTTATAATATTACTAGATCATTTTCAATATGCAAGTATAATAGTTTATCCATCAAATGTTGCATATACAAAATGTTGTTACAATTCGCACCTCCATTCTGATTTAACATCTGATATTATAAATATGATGCCATCTATTATTAATATAAGTTATATAACCTTTCTGAGTTAATTAATTGTCACTTCTCAATTATTAAACAGAAAAAAAAGACACAATTTCCAAATTTTTGTTGCTCAAAGCCAATAATAATTCTGCTTCTATATTCCCAAATTTCAGAAAATGAAGCAACGTAACAAATCATCAGCAGTGAACAAAGTGACTGCTATTATCATCAACATGAATAATATATTGTCAAACCAAATATTTATTTTGCTTACTTTTTGAACGCTAGCTAGGATACAATTCAAATCCAGTTGCCAAAGTGATTGACAATCATAATTTGTTAAAAATAACATTCTGCAAACATAAACACTTTAATTTATTAAACAAGCAATTACGTTTTTCACAACACAAAATACCCACTCACAAGTAGATAGCAGTATTGATGTAGAAGCAGAGATCCTTTGAGGCTAATCAGAAGTCATAGAAGCACTTCTTGAAAGGCTGCATATGATGGGTCTGTAAGCATATAGCAAATGACAAGCTCCCATCATCGCTTGGATTTGGTAATATGAACACCGATCCATCAGCTTGTCAAGCTGCTGGACCCATGTAAGCTGGTCTGCCCCACCCGAAATCTGTGCCACGAAGGGGCAACCTACCCCAACTTGTTACAAACATGTTGGGACTCTTAATAAAAAATGCCTCGTTCCCCACAACACTTATATTAGGCACTTGTTCTAGGAAAGCAAGAGCCGATTCCAAGTACTCATCATCCATCCTTTTCAATGCTGCATGAATTGTGTCCACAGTGTCCACCAGTGGCTTCGATTGGATATCACCTGATTTCATAATTGACGAGGACAAGAAGAGTACATTTCGAAAGTACTCAAACGGGAGTGGAGGATTCAATCTAGACCTTCCATCTAAAATTATATTTAACTTGCTTGCTTGATCGTTGCCTAACCTACTTACCTTGCACATGCATCGCCATATATGAGCAACTAGGACTTCAAACGTGCTATATTTGATGGTGGGTCCTTGATCTTTCTTTGCCTTTGCCTTTAGGGCGTTGACCTGAGCATATGATAGTTTGATAATAGCTGAAGAAGTGAGTTCGGCAGGAGTTGATTGTAATTCTTCTGCTTGTGTTGGGGTGTTCATGGAAGGAGGAGGATTGTATTCGACGTGGTGGAATTTAGGAGAGATCCCAACACCTAGTTTGGTTCGATCAATTAATGGTGAAATGGTATTGGAGAGGCCACTTGTCATGCTAGCCCACGTGTTGATGAAATTGAATGCTGAAATTCCATCTGCCAATGTGTGGTGCCACCAGACCCCAAGAGAGACTCCTCCACACTTGAAATGAGTTACCTACGAACCATTCGATAATGATAATATTCTTTTCAACTATTACTTCCAAATTTTTAAAAAACATTATAGCTTCGTTTTCGATATATAAAATAATTGTGTGGATACTTATAGGATAATAATACTTAAAAGTAATGTGTAGCGATTTAAATTTATTGGAACTTAATAATTAACTGGTTTATATAGTAATTACCTACTAGAGCAGAATAACTAAAGCTCACTATGCATGCGCTACACATAGACTTCACTGAATTGTAAATATGTTGACACGTTTATGGCCGGTGTCAAGATTGCAAAAGACTTGAAAAGAACCAGTTACAAAGTTTTGGCTAGGGGAAGTCAGTAATGAACCAGGCTTATATAAAGAGGCGAAGAACAACATCAGATGAGAGCTGAGGGACGACAGATTGAAAGATATAGTATCCTTTAGCATAAAAAAGGATAATATTATGGGTATGCTATTTGATTCTGAGCACATGGAGACGTGAAGATTTTGTGATAGGTTTATGTCATGCATGTCACAATAATAATTAATCTCTTTCACTTATTGTGCTCTTTTATAATCTAATAAAATTATGTTTTACATTAGACTGTAAATAGGAATAATTAGGTACGTTGCATGTGTAATATTTTTCTTATGATTATGGTGATTGCTTTTACCTGTACCAAGAAAAGTGCGTCAGAAGGGTTATCGCTTGAATCACCCAATGCAGGAAGGAGCTGTAGAAGCTTGAAGCTTGGTGTGGAGTCACCCAAATCATCAATAATACACCTTGTTTCAGCCTCAACAAACAAAACACCCTCCGCGTTACACTCAATATCAGCTCTGCCATTATCATCCCTAACCAACCTCCCAGCCACGGGATAAAACGACACAAGAGCCTTGCTCAAACCCTCCTTTAGCGCACTCGCTTCAAAGAAATTTGAACAATCATTCTGCCGCCAGTAGAAGTACACACTAGGGACGTAAAATTGTGGCACAAACAGGTCCAAGTTAGTGTTCTTCAGGCAATGTTTGGGAGTTTGCTGAGAAGGGCGTATAATAGTTGATTCTTTTACGTGAATTTCCATGCTCACTCTCCTGCAGTAGTTATATATATGTATGTATCCCTTTAATAAAACTCATATTAGATATAAATTTATATTTATATTTGAGACAATTATGATTGATTAAATTTTAAGATGATTATATGTAAATAGCATGATGTTGTTACTATACTCACTCTAATCTGACATTCTGTTACGTAATTCTACAAAATAAAAGATGCATTTTAATATCAAAAGTAGGGTGAAAGGATTGTGTAAATACATTTCTAGTTTTATTAAGAGAAATAAATGTTATGTATTGCTACACATTGATAAATATGCCAATTCATTAATCAAGAACAGGAGAATGAAGAACATATACATACCTCTGTGTCCCTTATAAGTCCTAGATAATTGTTTGGCGATGAATTGATCTCTCGTGTGCATATCTGCTAATCGAGTGCTACCTAATAGCAATATTTATACTCTTCATTTATGTATATGAAAATGCACGTAAAGAATCGCAAAATATATCCATTAATTTTATCCCAAAAGACACAGTCATTGTCTAGCTCTTTATGCGTGCTAGCCAATAACAATCTTTTATACTCTTTATTTATGTATATTAAATGCACGCAGCTATTGCAAATTTCAAAATATAATTCATTAATGTTATCCCGAAGGACGCAATGCCGCCTAATTCTCATTTACGTATACTAAATGCCCGCAGAATATTGCAAATTGCAATTAAATTATGTTCATTAACTTGGTCCCAACAGATGATCGTAGGACCGGGTCAAGCCGACATAGTAAATGCTAAACTAATTGAAGATGAGAGTTCCGGAGGTATATAGTAAATGCTAAACTAATTGAAAATGAGAGTTTCGGAGGTATGCATTTATAAGAAATATAAAAGTACGTTGTAACGTAAATCGGCACATGAGAATTTTTATGTGGTTCGGTTATAAAACCTACATCCACGTATAGCTATAGAGCTGTAATTTATTAAGTTCTTATTTGTACAATCTTTAGGACCTTTTACAGTGTTTACTCACTCTCATACACTGACCTAATCTTTAACAAACAAAATCTTCGCAAAGATCTTAAACTCTGGTGACACTGCCCACTCTCTGTCACAGATAACTTAACAACACACTGTTAAGTTACACATAATAATGACGTCTGACACTGAATTACATAAACACTTAACTCGCAAATTATCCCAAGTGTCTACTAACTCACACAGATCAATCAACAACTCATGTACGATTTTTACCACTCATATATGGATCAAAGGACTCAAAGAATCAAATGAATGAAGACATTCCTTTTGCGTTGAAGCTCTCTTCTATAAATTCATGGAATGCCGAACTCAAGACTCTCTCACAACCAAAACAGCCAACACATTAATCTCTCAATCACGTTATCAGCCGCCTGAATAGCTTTGTGTATATATAGTGAGAGGTCTGACTGAAATCTCCTAGAAAATCCTGTAAAAAATCTAATCAAAATCATATTATGATTAGGAGCAATAAAATAGGAAGTGTTATAAACAAACTCCAAAAGGAATTAGGATAAATAAATATTCTCCTATTCTAATTAGGATATAAGATATTATATCCTAATCTAAAGAGATATTTATTACAAATCAAATACTTCCTAAAATATAATTCTAGAAACATTAAAATAGGAATAAAAATAATATTCTTGTTTTATCACAAGTTGATCAAAACTCATCATGTGCATGGCATATGCATATGTAGTAGACTTTGACACCAACAGTCTCCCCCTTTTTAGCAACTTGTGATGAAAACACCAAACTATTTTTGATCAGAGAATATCACACATGATAAGTCAATCATAACAATAAGTATCATGAAATAGCAAACAGAAATTGTCATGTGTAAAGAATTAACCAGTGAGCTATTACAAAACTCATAACAGAGCACTGTCAGAATAAGTATATCCTGCAATCAAAATAACTTTGTCAAATTGATCAAGCAACACTCGTTTATCAATTCATGATCAGAGCAATTATATCAATCAATGCAATCAGATCATGAACAGAGCAAAACATCCAAGCAAAACATTCATCAAATCAAGATATCTTGAATGCACACATAAAGCAAACATAAGAAGTTCTTCTTACTCCCCCTTACTACTTACTTACATCCCTTGAGAAATAAATAAAACAGAAGTAAAAAAACACGGTAATATCAGACATAACAAAAAGATCAAAAAATCAAAAAACTCCTTGATCTCCCCCTTGATTTTAGCACAAGTGCTAAAAGCACTTAACGAAGTCTTGGAGACTTGCGAACTGGAGGAGAAGAGGAACTGCCAGTGTGCTTCCTAAGTCTGCCAGCCTTTGTTTTATATCTTTTCCCTGTTATGGTTCGAGTTGGCTGTGCAGAAGCTGTAGGAGCAGGTTGTTCTTCAGCTGCGTCAGAAGAAGTGGCAGTGACTTCAGCTACAATTCTTCGAATCTCTTTGTCACGTCTCTCTGCATTAGTTTCGGCCTTTCCATCTGTAACTTCCTTTGTGAAGTGTACTTCTCGAACTTCTGCTTGATGTCGGCTGTGATAAACTTATTGTTCTGCAAAAAAAAAATTCAGAACAGGAAGAGAGAAGCAAGATACGAGACAGGGAAGACATTGTTGTGGGAGTATAGAATGAACAGGAGAAGCCTAAAATCGATTCGTAATATACTAGGCCAAATTTAAAAACAATTTTGTTTTTAACAAAAATTAGTGTCAAATCTATTTCCAAAACCGTTTCATAACTGATATTTATAGACAGAAATTCAAATTTGATTCCAATTTGAATAAGAATTCTAATAGAATTAGGATTCCTGCCACTGAAACTTCTCCTCCTCAATTCAATAATGTTGACACGGCATTTTTGACACATGGACACATAAGAAAATCAAATTTCAGATAAGCACAAAGAGCACCGTATGTTATAAAAAACGTAACAGAACATAGTTAAAAATAACATAACAATAATATATGAACATCATATGAATCATTCTAAGAAAGCATATTCAAGAGCTGTTTTATTTTCTTTTAATTATTTTACCACTTAATCCAATTGAGTGATCAACTTTAGCATGCTTCTTACACACACAAAAGTTAGTATCAATGTGAATTTGCTAAATAATACAGTAGTTTTCACACATGTATAGAGGTAGTCCTTTTCCATTTGAGTGGGTGATCTCACCATATTTCCTAAATACAATGAAGTTACTCTCAATGGATGGCTTTCACACATCATATACTGGTAGCCCTCTTTGTATTTTTCATTTTTGAACCAGTATTTAATTATTCACACAATTTTTATATCACAGCTCACGCATGCTTAATTAGAAGAAAACTTATGATATTGTAGATACAATTAACATAATAGGAAGCAGTGTTCATTCATGTAACTGACAGATGCCTAAGGCTTTTCTTAGATTTTCAAATCTTGTTGTATCCAATGCCTTATTGAATAAGTCAGCCAATTGTCTATCAGTGGAGATGTGTTCAATGTGTATCACATTAGACTCTACTAGTTTCCTTATAAAATGGTATCTTATGTCAATGTGTTTTGTTCTAGAATGCTGAACAAGATTTTTGGAAATATTTATAGCACTAATATTATCAAAACACAGTTATAGGCTTTTGTTCAATACCATAATCACTCAACATTTGCTTCATCTACAATAGTTGTGTGCAACAACTCCCTACTGCTATGTATTCGGCTTCAGCAGTAGATAAAGAAATAGAATTCTGCTTTTTGTTGTGCCAAGAAACCAAGTTAGTACCAAGATAAAAATAACCTCCTGATGTCAGAAAATCCGCATTTTTTGCCCAATCAGCATCACTAAACCCTGCAAGATAATTATTTGTATCTATAGAAAACCATATTCCATAATCTGTTTCCATGAACATACCTGATGATTCTCTTAGCTGCTGCAAGATGTGATTCTTTGGGATTTGCTTGAAATCTAGCACAAAGTCCTACACTAAAGCACAAGTCTGGTCTGCTTGCTGTGAGATATAGTAGGCTGCCAATAATGCTTCTGTACAAACTTGCATCAACATCTTTTCATGCATTGTCTTTTGAAAGTTTTAGATTAGTACTGATAGGAGTTTTCATTGGTTTTGTATTCTCAAGCCCAAACTTCTTTACAAGATTTTTAGCATATTTTGATTGAGATATGAATATCCTATCATTCATTTGCTTAACCTGTAATCCAAGAAAGAAATTTAATTCTCCTACCATGCTTATCTCAAACTCTTCCTACATCAACTTAACAAACTCATTAGTTTTGCTTTTGTTAGTTGATCCGAAGACAATGTCATCAACATATATTTGAGCAATAATAAAATAGTTAGATGCATGTTGGATAAACAAAGTCTTATCATTGTTGCCTCTTTTATAACTTCTATTGATCAAAAAGTTTGTCAACCTTTCATACCAAGCTCTAGAAGCTTGTTTAAAACCATACAAAGCTTTGTGCAATCTGTACACAAAATCAGGATGTTTAGGATCTTCAAATCCCTTAGCCTGTTCAACAAAAACTTCTTCATTGAGATAGCCATTTAAAAATGCTGTTTTAACATCCATTTGGTACAGCTTAAAATCAAGCAAACAAGCAATTGCAAGTTATAATCTGATTGACTCAAGTCTAGCTACTGGTGCAAAGGTTTCTTCAAAGTCTATGCCTTCCATTGTATGTAACCTTGAGCAACTAGCCTAGCCTTGTTTCTTACTACTTGTCCACTTTCATCAGTTTTATTTTTGAATATTCATTTAGTTCCAATGACATTTGCATTTTCTGGCCTAGGAACTAATTCTCATACTTCATTCCTTTTAAACTGATTAAGTTCGTCTTACATAGCTTGAATCCACACTTCTTCCTTCAAAGCTTCTTTTACATTTTTTGTTCAACTAAAGAAACATAACATGCAAACCTTACCTGATTTCTTACCTTGCTCCGGGTTTTCATCATACCATCTGGTGTTCCATTGATAGAACTTGTTAGATGTGCCTTCTGAATCCATGTGGGTGGATCTTTTCTATCTTCATCATTCCGGATTGGACTTTTGTTCAGATGTTTCTGTTACGTCAGGTGTAATAGCAGTTGTTTCCTCTTTCATAACAACATCTTCCTTTTTGTTGCTGTCTGAATCTTTTTTTTTTTTTTGTCTCTTCTGTGAAGTTGGTTATGCTTTCCTCTTGTGAGTACTTTGCATAATCATCAAGGTTATCAAATACTACGTTTGCAGATTCCATGACTGCCTCAATTCTCAGATTGTAAACTCGAAATGCTTTGCTGTTTTGAGCATATCCCACGATGACTCCTTCATCACTGCTTGGATCTAATTTTTCTAACAATTCTCTGTCGTTTAAGATGCAACACCTACAACCAAAGACATGAAAATATTTCAAATTAGGTTTTCTTTCTTTCAAAATTTCATAAGGTATTTGATTAGTGCCAGGACGAAGAAAAACTCTATTTGAAATATAACAAGCAGTGCTTATTGCTTCAGCCCAAAGCCTTTTTGTCAACTTCTTGCTATTGAGCATCACTCTTGCCATCTCTTGAAGAGTTCTATTCTTCCTCTCCACAATGCCATTCTGTTCAGGGGTTTTGGGAGCTGAAAATTCATGATCAATTCCATGGTATTTGCAAAAGTCAGCATAGCTAACGTTTTCAAACTCCTTTCCATGATCACTTCTTATTCTCACAATCCTTCCAATGTTCCTATTTTGCTCATTTTCAAGCTTAACACAAAGATTCCTAAAAGCTTCAAAAGTATCAGATTTTTCTTTAATGAAATCAACCCAAGTATATCTAGAAAAATCATCCACACAAACAAATATGTATCTCTTACCTGTAATACTTTCAATTTGCATAGGACCTATAAGATTCATGTGAAGCAAATCAAGTATCTTAGATGTGCTAAGATGTGGACTTGATTTGTGTGAACTTCTGATTTGTTTTCCTATTTGACATGGTCCACAAATTTGATTAATTTTGTCATCAAGTTTATGAACTCCTTTTACAGTACCTAACTTAGTTAATTTAACTAAGTCTTTGTAATTTGGGTGTCCTAATTTTTGAGGTCACAATTCTAAATCCGAAATCCTAGCATGAAATGCAATTTCTACCAAATAACAATTATCTAAAGATCTATTACCTTCTAGAACGCATTTACAAAAATTATCGAAGACCATGCATTTGTTTTGTCTAAAATTAAGAATATACTTGTCATCACAAATCTGACTAATACTAATAAGATTAGCTTTCAAACCTTCAACCAGCAAGACATTTTCAAAATTGGGTAGGCCTTTGACATTCAAAGTTTCTTTACTAATGATCTTACTTTTTGCTTCATCTCCAAAGGTGACATTACCATCCCGGCATGCTTTAAAATCTGTTAAAAAAAGTTTATTTTCAGTCATGTGCCTGGAACAACCACTGTCAAAATACCACAAATCATTAAAAACATGATTAAGTGTAGTAAAAGCAATATGGCGTACTGTTTTATCTTTTCTAACCCACTGCAGTCGTGATTTAGGTAACAGTTTAAACTGTTTTGATCTTTTATGCAAAAAATTCAACAATTTAAAGCATCTAGGCTTAATATGTCCCTTTTTACCATAAAAATAACAAGTAGGAATGAATTTCCTTACCTTTTCAGGACTGGACTTGAACGAACTTAGAGGAGAAACAAATGTTTCATCACTCTTTGAACTAGGACTTGACTTTAAAGAATTAAGTTCAGAATTTTTACCTGTTGTTGAAGCTTTTACAAAGACTATTTTTGATGTAGATGCAATATTACCTTCTATATACCCCAATCCATGTTTGTTGGAGTTGTCTCTTCCAAGGTTTAAGGCCTGATCAAGTTTGGCTGCTCCAATTTTGAGTTGATCAACACTCCTCTTGCTTTCAACCAGTTCTGTTGTGATTTTCTCAATATGTGCTATTTTGTCTGTTAAAACAATTTTTAGTTCAGTGATTTGATTTTCAGCAAAGGATTTTTCGCATTCCAACTCCTCAATCTTCTTCTTTAAGGCTTTAATTTCTTCCTTCTGATTCAGCCATTCACCATAGAGTGTGTTGTATGTCTCTTGCAACTCTTCATAGTACTCTAGTCCTTCTTCTTCATCTGAATGATCAATACTGGTTCTGCAATTTTTTGTTATGTCAAACATAACAGCCTTTCCTTTGTCATCTGCAGATGCAGTAAATGCAACAAAGTTGCTCATGCAGTCTTGATCTTCTAACTCCGATTCTGATTCATCACTCCAGGTTGCTATCAGCCCTTTATTCTTCTTCTTGAGATTTGCACATTCAGATTGAATATGCCCATAACCAGAACATTCATAACACCGAATTTGCCCTTTCTTTTCAGGTTGTTTTGGCTTCCTCTTGTCATTCTCCTTGCTGAACTTTCTGAATGTTTCTTCGCTTGAGTTTGATGGCTTTCCTTGATTCTTTTTCCTAAAATTTCTTTTCATAAACTTGATATAATTTCTTGTTAGAAAAGCAATCTATTTAGAGTCAGTTTCATCAAGGTCATCACTACTTTCATCATCAGATTTTTCAGTTTTCACATTGAATGCAATGCTTTTACCTTTTTGCTTCCTAGTACTTTGATTAATTTCAAAGTTTTGGAGGATGCCAATCAATTCATCAACCCTCATCTCATCAGTGTTGTTAACTTCCTCAATGGCTGAAATTTTGGGTTGAAATTTTGGGTTGAAATTTATCCGGAACAGACCTAATTATCTTGCTAACAATTTTTGCATCAGTGAAAGTTTTGCCAAGCATGTATGCCAAATTTGTAATGTGACATATCTTAGAGCAAAATTTAGAAATTGGCTCATCCTCATGCATCATCAGATTTTGAAATTGAGAATTTAATCTCATCAATTTAGATCTTTTAACAGATGCAGCACCTTCATGTTTTACCTCAAGTATGTCCCATGCTTCTTTGGCCACTTTGCATCTAGAAATCTGTCCGAAGTTGTTTAAGTCTACTGTAGCAAAGATTGCATTAAGAGCCTTTGAATTCCAGCTGGAACGTCGGTATTCTTCATCAGTCCATTCATCCTCAGGTTTCGGTTTGGAATCACCAAAAGCATTCAACTTTGTTAGCGGTGTCCATCCTTTAAGCACACTAGTCCATGCCCTATCATCAAGAGATTTGATATACATCATCATTCTTACCTTTCAATATGAATAATTACCATCATCAAGAATGGGTGGTTGTGTTCCGGATCCACCAATACGAATAAACTCCATCCTTCCAAATCAGTATGATCGTTTTCTTCACTTGTCTATCAATGATCCTGCTCTGATACCAATTGAGAGTTCTGGAGGTAAGCAGTTATGAGAAATATAACAGTACGCTGTAATGTAAATCGGCACAGGAGGATTTTTACGTGGTTCGGTTATAAAACCTACATCCACGGACAGCTATAGAGCTACAATTCACTAAGTTCTTGTTTGTACAATCTTTAAGACCTTTTACAATGCTGACTCACTCTCACACACTGACCTAATCTTTAACAAACAAATTTTCGTAAAGATCGTAAACTCTAGTAATACTGCCCACTCTCTGTCACAGATAACTTAACAACACACTGTTAAGTTACATATAACAATGACGTCTGACACTGAATTACATAAACACTTAACCCGCAAGTTATCTCAAGTATCTACTAACTCACACAGACTCAATCAACAACTCATGTACGATTTTTACCACTCATACATGGATCAAAGCACTCAAAGAATCAAATGAATGAAGACATTCCTTTTGCATTGAAGCTCTCTTCTATAAATTCATGGAATGTCGAACTCAAGACTCTCTCACAACCAAAACAGCCAACACGTTAATCTCTCAATCACGTTATCAGCCGCCTGAATAGCTTTGTATATATATGGTGAGAGGTCTGACCCAAATCTCCTAGAAAATTCTGTAAAAAATCTAATCAAAATCATATTAGGATTAGGAGAAATAAAATAGGAAGTGTTATAAACAAACTTCAAAAGGAATTAGGAAAAATAAATATTCTCCTATTCTAATTAGGATACAAGATATTATATCCTAATCTAAAGAGATATTTATTACAAATCAAATACTTCCTAAAATATAATTCTAGAAACATTAAAATAGGAATAAAAGTAATATTCTTATTTTATCACAAGTTGATCAAAACTCATCATTTGTATGGCACATACATATGTAATAGACTTTGACACCAACACAATTAAAAACAAAAATATTGAATTTATAAAAAAATACACGCATAAATTCCAAGTTATTTTTCTTAAACTAATGTATATAGCATTAATTGCAATAGCATAGGGTAAGGAAAAGATATTTGTTATAAGATATCCCCCGCATAAGACATTTATTACAACAGAGCAGCTTACTAAGAAAATAGTTGATGAGTGACAACATTTTGCACGTAAATTACATATTGTACAATCGATGAGGGTGTTGGGATGTGACTTTCCCAAACATATATATATATATATATATATATATAGAGTACTTTTGCCACAAATCAAATAAGAACATATAAATATATATACGGGATTGGAATAATATAACTTAATTTTTTACATAAAATTATACATATTTATGATAATTAATTATATGTATTTAATTAATGAGATGGTTAATATACGTACTCGGTTAGAAATATTTAGATAAAAAAAACTTTTTAATCATAAATTCATATCACTAAATTCTATTTCAAGATCTAACAATGTTGATTTAATGGTTTTAATACTAATCTAGTAGCAACGTGATATACATCATTTAAAAGAAAAAAACACGTTTATGAAAGATTTATATTTTTTATATGATACGAACCTGTAAAAGAAATGTCTTAGGTGAGAAATAATAGATTTATTGATACCGTTTACATCATCAACTCGATGAGTAAGATTCTGTATATTATTAATGATGTTGATGTTAAGTAAATAGAAGAACAGATGACATAGGCTTTTTAAAGACACGTGTTTGATAAATTTAATTAGTCGACAAAAAAATCAATTATTTATAAAAAAATACTTATTTAAAGAGAGATCATAGCATATACTGTTTTTGAAATACTGTTTTCTGTAAATATATATTTATCAATATATTTAAATAAATATCAATTACATATTATTTTCAAAATTCTAAAAAATTTAAAATCAACTACATATTCTTTTCAAATTTTGAAAAAAAAAACTCAAAATATACAGACAAACACAATCTAATAACTTACCATTTTAGATTTCTTGACATGTATATTTTGTTCAATGTTAAGATAACTCCTAAACGTATATGACATAGGCCCCTATTGGGTGCATGCATGCACACTAATTTATCTTTCTTCCAAAGAATTAAACATATAATGCCAAAAATTTTTAAAAAAATGTATCAAATTCCTTATAATCTAAGTGATATGCTCGTCTTCTTATATATCCCACTAATATATAAAAATGATGAATTGAAATGTCAATACAATATATATGAAACAAATTAATGATTGAGTATAAAAATTTGATATTATTGAACACTAACATTGCTATATGCACTGCTTAAGGTTTTTATATTTATTGATAGATTTTTGTTTAATTTAATTCAACTACTATAGGATCAGAGAAAGAAATTAAAATATGGTGGTTCTTTAATGCTACTTGAATTAAATTTAAAAAATGATTTTCACACATTCTTCTTTTCTCGAAATTAACCATGTTCAAAAGTTTTGTACCATAATTAACTCTTTATTATGGTTTAATAATACAATTCAATAACTTTGGATTATTGTTGTGGAGAGAAAATCATAAATTTGTATAAAAGATTTGGCTAAAAATTTGAAGTTAAATTAAAAACCCAACATTTATTAAAAATAATGTTAAACAGCTTAGCTATATAACCCTACAAAATTAATATAATATACCTGTAACACAAGGATTGGATGGGAAGAGATATGAGTAGTTGTATAATCGATAGTTTGAACAAGCTGCCTCATCTTCGAGCTTGGAGTGAAGTCACCAAACTCATCAACACCAGAGCTATTTTCAGCCTCCATAAACAAAACTCCCTCCGCATTGCAATCTATCTGCAACCCGCCATTTTCGTCCCGTCTCAACCTCCTAGCCAAGGGATAAAACATTACCAGAACGTTGCTTAAAGCCTGCTCAAGCACACTAGCTTCGAAGAAATTTGAACAATCATTCGGCCTCCTGTAGAAGTACACCGTAGGGATGCGAACTGTTGGCACCAACAAGTCCAAGTTGGAGATCCATAGGCATTGTTTGGGAGTGTCTTGGGCAGGACAAACGGTAGTTGATTTCTTTACGTGAATTTCCATAATATATAATAAGATCAAAACACAGAAATGGGAAGAGGGAAACTGCTTAACTCGAATGGTTTCATTATAAATTATAAAAATTAAGGATTTGTTATCTACTTGTTGATGGCTTGATGACACATAATATAATTATTAATAGTATAATATATATATATATAGTAACGATTTGTCGATTATTAATGAAAAGGAGCTAGCTTTGTTCAGAACATATATAGAAGCGTGAGAATATATTTTAATATTATGAAACAGAATTGTACTTGGAAAGATTGGAAGTAATACTAGATATATATCAAAATAAAAAAAAAGCGAAAATATATATAATATATATATATCAATATACCCCTGCAAGATTTGAAATTACAAATTACCCCTTAATTTTTGAATTCTGACGTTAAGTTAAACGGAGTAGGGGTATTATTGAAAATAAAACTCGTGCGATAAAATTAAGGGATATTTAACAATTTACCTCCTGAGGTTAAACGAAAATACAAAATCCCCCCTCCCGAGAATAAAAATAATTAAAAAAATTAGGATGAAAATAATAATAATTAAAAATATTTAAAACTTTATTGAATAAGTAATAAAAAGTAAATTTGAATCAAATTGAACCCACCATTTAATTCGAGCTTTAATTAACAAACCCAAATTGGGCGGTGACAAGCTCTAGTAGAGGAGAGAGAGGAGAAATTGGTGATGGAAGCAATTTCGCTAATAAAGAGAAGGAAACAATGATCGGGGGGTAGCAATTCGTGTCATGTGTGTTGACCCATTTAATTATTCGTGATAAGACATGAAAAGCAGATTCGACACGGTTATTAAATGTGTCACCCACGTATTATAATAGTGTCATATTTAATTAATATAATTTACTTAATTCTTTAACCTAATTATGCATAATATATCATATTCTATATATTTATATCAATTAAAATTATTTTTAGAATATAAATAATTGTTTGTATAAAAAATTATTAAAATCATTATAATTTACTATTATGTAAATTAATTTACTTTATAATATAAAATTTTCAGTTTTATAATATATATGTTGTAAGAAGGTAAAAATTATATCACTAAATGAGCTTGCATATTAATAATTGACAATATATATTTAACTATTCATGTCATTAAACTGGTTAGCGTGTTGAACACCCTCAACATGAATTCGACCCATTTATTAATCTTATGTCGTGTTCGTGTCGCATTTGTGTCATGTTTGGGTGTCATTATTCAAAATGCCACCCTTAGACGATGGCGGTGTGGGGAGGAAGATTTGGTGAAGCACTAAGGAGAGGTGGTGAAGATTGCTGGTACAGCGAAGACAGAGAAGGAGACGGAGGAAGAAAGAAGGGTAAGGGTGTTTATATTTATATAAGGGCATTTTGGTCGAATAGCATATATTATCCTCTCTCTCATCATTTTTCACTTAATTTAATGTCGAAATTAAAAAATAAAAGGACAATTTGCAAATTCAAAATGTGCATGGGGAATTTGTATTTTTACTTAATCTCAGGGGGTAAATTGTTAATATCAAATGACCGAATATGAGGATTTTTTGGTAAAATTATGAAAAAAAAATTTCTCTCTCCTCCTTTTCCGTTTAATTTAACGTCAGAATTCAAAAATCATGGCAATTTGTAATTTCAAATCTTGCAGAGGGTAATTTATATTTTCACTTAACCTCAGAGGTTAAATTGTTAATATCCCAAAAAAAAAAAAAAAACTGGACTGTACAGTATAATATGAAAATGGAGAATTTGAAATATCTTAAGTTCAAACCCCACAAAAGTCATAAAAAACGGAGAATAAGATCATCACCGGACATATATAGACATTACCTTGTCAGGTTAAGGAGTTTGGTGGTGATTAGAGAGTAATTTTTCTCAGCTCGATCAGAGTTGTGCAGAGGAGAAGTTGGTGCACTTGAAAAGGAAATAGAGAGTCAGACATATGCATGCAGGCACAATGGGCAGGGAGAGAAGGATATATGTGAATATATATATCATGAGATTATTTGCTTTCGAAAGGCTCATCAGAAGGTTTTCTTAAAATCGACAAATTATTTGGCAAGTAAAATTTTAATTTCCTAATTTAAGTAGTATCAATTTTTTAAAATTATAAAATGAAATAATACATTCCTGTCCACTACTACCTAGGCCTGATAACATATCGTGTTAGAGTGTATTTTATCGTTTCATATTTATGTTATGTTAAATTTGTTAAATCAAAATTTGACCCATTAATTTATTGCGTTTAATTTTGAAAACCCAAATTCAACCGTTAACTTAACATGTTATCAGAAACCGATTGTTTAACCCGATTTTTTTCTTTTTTAATCAAATACTAATATATCATACAATTTATAGCTTTATGCTTTAAATATAAAAAGATAAAGATAATAACAACTTATAAAACTCTAATTCTTCTCTTAAATCAATGAATAGATCTGTTTATTTATATGGCTGACATAGCTATTATTTCTAGTATTTAATAGATATTATAAAAAAAATTTTGAAATTTATACAAGGACAAAGATATTAAAACCAATTAAAAATTTGGAATATAATTAAAAAGATTGCTTAATATCACTTATTAAGGTCTATTAAAATATGTTGTAGAAAGTGAAATATATTTGTCGAAATAAATAAACAAGGGTGAATGATTTTCTAAAATTTCAAAATATTTTATGACCTTCCTCTCTTTAATAATAATTAACTTAAAATAATAATTCAACCAACAATAATGCTTTTGAGTTAATAATAAATTTTAACCTTATGTATATGAATTTATTAAGATATATAAAAGGAGGGGATATTGTAACACAAATTTTTAACGTAATTTACTGACACAAATTTATAGTCATTGATTTCACAAAATCCAATGGTTAAGATTGAAAGGCAATAATATGTATTTAATACTTCCAACTCATTAATCAGCTTAATCATTGAATAGTATATCAATGGCTAAAAAATTGTGTCTAATTTTATATTAAAAGTCTTGTATTAAATTATCCCCTCTGATATGTAAAGTTTTAACAAATTAAATGTGCGAAATGAGTTTTTACCAGACTCAACCGAAAGACTCATTACTGATCTAGCCCAATAAAACTAGACTTAACATCTGCTTTTATCAAATGGGTTCATGTCATTTTAATTGGTCGTATAGAAATTTGCGAGGCCTACTACTGTCTAATAATATTTTTTATTTTAATTACAAATGAAAATGTCTATTCAAATCATTTCTTACAACTTTTCAAAAGAAAACAAATTTAATTTTACTGTAAGAAGTACAAATATAACTTTTAATTAGCCACATAATCTATTTTTAGAGTTATAAACATAATTACTTAACCATTTTAATTATTTTTTCAAAAAAATAAATAAATTTAAAAATGAGGGTGCATAGAGTATTTTTGGGCGTTGATTTATCCCCTGCTTGAATGAATAAATCAGTAGAGAAACAATGCTTTAATGGAGGTTCATTTTAATATTTTAATGAAATTAATATCATGAGCATGATAACAAATTTAAAAAAAAAATGAAATAATACAATTCTAAATTATTCATACACAATCTTTAATACGAATTATGAAATTTAAATATATAACTAAATATTTGATAGTAATAAGATATATATTAAAAAATCTTCACAATACAATGAAAATTTATTAATAAAATTCATTTGATACTAAAGAGCTTGTAAGACTAGTTTCTAATCAGTAAATTATTCACGATGCAATAACATTTTTAACAAACTAATTTATTTTTAAATAAACATTGTGAAGAGTGTAAGAAGACAATTGTATTTATTATTAACTTCGTCAGTTAATTATTAAAATTTTGGAAGTTTCTAATTTAACAGATTTGGACATTTCGTTGCGCATCATTAAGGTACGTTTCCAATCACTTCTTTTATTTAATGATTTTAACATCAAACATTTAATAGTGCGCAGCCGCACACGGCTGGCGCCTTGCTGTGTACGTATAGCGGGTAAGTACGGTGATTAGAGGATAGGGCTTGGCGACTATTGGCCACAAACGTGCCATTTGGCCCCAAACGAGCCACGTTCTGTTTCTGGCTCTAACAGGAAAATTGAGGCCGCATGATTCCTTGAAACAAGATAAATAATTTAAATTCATGCATGACGATGATATAAACAGTTAAAAACTCTTTCTAAAATAATATTATAAACTTAAAAGTACTTTTAAATATTAAAATATTATAATTAATTAGTAAATAAAATTTTAATACAGTAATAGAAATAACATTTTCTAAAAAGAAATTATTGTCATTGGATATCACTGTTGTTGATGATGAATAGTGGATGACTTAGGAATCCTTATATATCTCGTTGCCAATGATTCTATCGTTTTTAATTATGGAGAGAGGGAATATTTGGTACCTAACTTCATATTTGTTACGATGAAATGCCATCTCATATGATAACTTTATATTTCTTCCATGTCTCATATGATCCATGGGACACCATGTTATTGGTGATAGGCAACGATTTTAGTCCGGTTATGGTATTTTATCAAGCATATATCTATAAATCAATTTAAAAAATCAATTTTTTTTTAACATTTAATAGCGTTTCCATAGTTACAACCTGAATTTTCTCACAAACAACAATCTTAACCAAACTATCGCAAAAGGATAGCAAGAGCACCATTGATTTTTTAATAAGAAATGCAAATCTAATAATTCTTTGTATCCGTCTTTTTGTTTAATTAATTAATTCTCCATTAATTCTTGCAAATGAGTACTGCACAACATAGGCATCGACAAAAAGAGCTAGCATTTAGTATGATTGTATACAAAAATTTGTATATGTTTAATATTATTCTTTTATTTTATAATTGTAAAGAACATTCCTTACAAACTAAGAGTTAAAAGAGAAGACAAAAGACAACTAGGGTTTCATATTATTCAATAATGATAAAAGTATGGTTACAAGGGACTTATATAAGAGCAATACAAAAACACTAATATACCCTTACTAGAAAATAATAAAATATTACGCTAACATCCCCCTTCAAACTCACGATGTGGTAATAAGCATCGAGAGTTTGCCAACAAGAAATCGAAAACGAGGAAGCGTGTGCGACATTGTAAACAGATCAGCAAGCTGCATAGAAGAAGAAACAAATGGCAAAGTAATAGTCCCATGCTAAAGATAATGACAAGTAAGATGACAATCAATCTCAATATGATTGGTTCGCTTATGAAAAACTGCGTTATGAGCAATTTGAATAGCACTTTTGTTATCACAATACATAAAAGTAGGATGAGAAAGAGAAACTCCCATGTCAGCAAGTAACCAATGTAACCAAACAATATTAGTGGTAGTTGATGTCATAGCACGATACTCAGCTTCTGTAGAAGATCTTGAAACAAATGGCTGCTTCTTGCTCTTCCAAGAAATAAGAGAATTACCCAAAAATATACAAAAACCAGTGATAGACTTACAATCTATAGGATCACTCGCTCAATCAGCATCAGAATATGGACATAGCTCCAAAGATGAGGTAGATGAAAGTAAAAGACTTTGAAATAAAGTTTTGCGAAGATGTCACACAATACGAAGGATAACAGCCCAATGAATAGTAATAGGAGCAGTAACAAACTGACTAACAATATGAACAACATATACAATGTCTAGGCGGCTAATAGTGAGATATACCAAGCTACTAACAATAGGACGATATAAAGTAGGATCAGACAAGGGAGTACCATTTGACGAAGCATATCGAACATTGAGTTCAATAGGGGTTTCAACAATCCGAGTATCAGTAAGATGAGCACGCTTAAGAATGTCAGTTGTGTAATTAAACTGTGAAAGAAGATAACCCTTTGGAGAGAAAGCTACTTCAACACCCAAAAAATAGCAAAGAGAATCCAAATCTTTCTTTTCAAATTGAGAAGCTAGTTTTGACTTCAACATGGAAATCCCATCAACATAATCACCTGTAATGATCATATCATCAACATACAAAGAAAGTAGAATATCACCTACATTAATACACCTAAGAAAGAGAGCTAAATCATGATTACTGGGTCGAAAAGCAAGAAAAGTAATCACAGTAGAGAACTTCTCAAACCGAGCCTGATGTGCTTGTTTGAGACCATATAAAGCTTTTTTAAGTTTACAAACTTCTCCAGGTTTATGTGAAACACCAGGTGGGGATCATGTAGACTTCTTCTTGAAGATTACCATTGAAGAAGGCATTTTTAACATCCATATAAGAGATATGCCACTGATGAATAGATCAACCGCAATAACAGTATGAATAGTAGTCATTTTTGCAACAAGAGCACAAGTCTCCTCATAATCCAAGCCATATTGTTGAGAAAATCCATTAGCAGCCAATCGAGCTTTGTACAACTCAATTGAACTATCAGATTTTGTTTTGATTTTATAGACCCAACAATAACCAATTATACATTTATCAGGTGGTAAAGGTACAAGATCCTAAGTATCAGTCTTATATAAAGCAGAAAGTTCCTCAGTCATAGCCTACTATCAAACAGGATCAAGAACTACCTCTCTATAGGATAAAAAGCTCAAAATGACTATGAATGGAAGCTAAAAAAGATGTAAATGAAATCGAATAACAAGAATAAACAAAATTTAGTAATTTAGTATACTTATGAATACGCTGAGGATAGCAAGGAAGAAGCGGAAGATCCACATCCTCAGGAGGTGCTTGAGTAGTCATAGGAAGAGAGGATGTATCAAAATCATTAAAAGTTAAAGGACCAATATCTGCAACTTTTGGAACTAAAGAGGAAAAACTATCATCATCAATAGAAAAAGGATCAATGCAAATGATATCAGACTTGTTTAGGTTATGAGAACTAGTAGGAATAGAAAAGAAAGGTATATGCTCAAGAAAGAAAACATGACGAGATACATATAATTTCTGAGTAACTGGATCAAAGCAACGATATCCTTTTTTACCTTCACCATATCCTAAAAAGACACAAATAGCAGAACGTAAGGATAACTTGCTACGCTCAACTTAAGGTTGAAAGAGAAAACAAGTACAATAAAAAACTTTTACGGAAGAATAGTCAAGAGCATGTTGATACACCTTTTCAAATGGTGAAAGACCTGAAGTGTAAGAGGATGGAATCTTATTAATTAAGTGAACAGTAGTAAGAACTGCTTTCCCCCAAAATTAACTAGGAACAAAGGCTGACAATAACAAAGAACGAGTAGTCTCAACTATATGCCTATGTTTCCTCTCAACAACTCCATTTTATTCTGAAATATCAGTACAAGAAGTTTGGTGAATAGTTCCATCTAAAGTAAGCAATTCTGAAAATCTATTATAAATATATTCACCACCCAAATCACATTTAAGACACTTAATGACCATGGAATCTTGGGTTTTGACAAGAGCCTGAAAGGCAAGATAAATATTCAAAAAATCAGAACGATGTTTCATAAGATAAACCCAACGATAATGTGTATAATCATCAATAAAGGAAACATAATATCGAGAGCCTCCTTATGTAACAACAAGAGAAGGTCCCCTAATGTCATAATAAATTAAATTAAATAGTGCACAAGAAAAAGAAACACTTCTATTAAAGGGTAAGGCATAAAATTTTGCCAGTTTACAACGACTATAATCAGAAATATCATGAGTTTGCAAATTTTCTAAAGCTCATATAGAGGCTAAGTATCTTAAACGAGATGCTGAAACATGACCTAAATGAGAATGCCATAAATAAAAACTAGAAGAAGAAGAACTCAAACGAAAAGACGACAAGTCAATACTAGAAGCGGCAACAACTGCTACTTTTAGCTCGTCCAAAATATATAATCCTCCCTGCCTACGGCTTGTCCCAATTAGCTTTTGGGATTGTGGATCCTGCATATGACAAGTAGAAGAAAAAGAGATTAAATAGCCAGAGTCACATAATTGACCAATAGAAACAAGATTCAATTTAAGATTAGGAATATGATAAACACTAGAAAGTTATACATAAGTTGTAACAATAGAACCAACTCCTGCTAATAACATAGGGGTGCCATCAGCAGTCATGATAGATACAAATGATGTAGGACATATAGAAGTAAAAGATGACAAATCAGGTGACATATGATGAGAGGCTTTAGAGTCTAAGACCCATATAAAAGAAGGCATACCTGAGGAACTAGAAGATGACTAACCTATGGAAGATAAGTGTCACGAGCTTAGAGTTTTGCGCAGCTGCTCGTGCGGCACTTAGGCAACGTGAACCCGAAAGTTGCTAAGTAAGCCTTGTAGTGTGCTTCTCGCTCAAGGAGAAGATAGGACCGTTGAGCTTAAGAGCTTTAGAGGCTAGAAGAGAAGAGAATGAACTTAGAGGCAAGTGTTACAAATGCAAAAGAGCTTTGTATTACTCAAGAGAACTCTTTACAATACTTTGCTTTGTGATTGCTTGGATGCTTACAAATGAGCCTTGGAGGGGTATTTATACTAATCCACCTCCCAAATGAATGGCTAGGATTCAATACATCCAATGGCCACAAATGAGTCCTACCTAATTTAGGTGTGGTAGGTGAATTACCTTTGACAATGTATATTTACATGTGAGAGTTGTACATATTTGACTTACTTAGAGTTTCTAGAAAATGGCTTGGGTTGCATGTCTTCTAGAAATCGAGCCAAGCCTTTATGCACATTTTGGGCCACTTTAGCAAGCAAATTGGGCGGGCTGTAACATCCTCCCCTACCTATTTCTGCGACGTCCTCGACGCACTCTCATCTTTGTAGCGTTGGATGTGTTCGCCAAATTGCTACAAGAGATCTTCGCGTTCCCAACTCGCCTCGTTGTCTGGAAGGTTTTTCCACTTCACCAAGTATTCGGTGTATGGTGGAACTCCTCTCCTTCGTATTACTCGATCCGCAAGGATGTATTCCAAGTCCTTGTCGAATGAGATGACGACGGCTATGGGTGCTCGTTTGGACTCGCTTCGACTTGGATCCTCCTTGTCCTCATGATAGGGCTTGAGGAAGCTCACATGGAAGACCGGATGGATCTTGAGGTTAGGGGGCAAGTGTACCTTGTAAGAGACTTCACCCACTCGTTTGACAATTGGGAAGGGACCTTCGTATTTTCACACCAACCCCTTGTGCCCTTTGCGAAGTGATTTGAATTGTTGGGGTAGGAGCTTGACGAGTACTAAGTCTCCCTCTTGGAATGCGAGGTGTCGTCTCTTCGTGTCTGCCCACTTTTTCATCTTTTTGATGACCTTGTCCAAGCATGCTCTTGTAATGTCGGCTTGTTCATGCCACTCTTTTGCAAGCTTGTAGGCTGTTGGACTCTTTCCTCTGTATGTCGAGGCTATGACATGTGGAGTCATTGGTTGTTGTCCCGTCATGATCTCGAAGGGACTCTTACCGGTTGCCTCGCTCCTTTAGAGGTTATAAGAGAATTGGGCAACATCTAGCAACTTTGTCCAATCGTGTTGATGAGCACTCACGTAATGCCTTAAATACAACTCGAGCAAGGCATTGATGTGCTCGGTTTGTCCATCGGTTTGGGGATGGAAGCTTGTTGAGAAGTTCAAATCCGTCCCCAATAATTTGAAGAGTTCTCCCCAAAATCGACCGGTGAAGCGAGGGTCACGATCACTTACAATGTTTTGTGAAACCCCCCATAGCTTCACTACGTGTTTGAGGAATGCTCGAGCGGCTTCATTCGTGGTGCAATCCGTAAAGATGGGTATGAAGGTGGCATACTTGCTAAATCGATCAACCACCACCATTATGCTTCCATACCCTTCGGATTTTGGTAAGACCACGATGAAGTCCATCGACACGCTTTGCCATGGCCTTTCCACAATTGGTAGGGGTTCAAGCAACCCTGCTGGACGTTGGTGCTCGACCTTGTCTTGTTGGCACACAAGACAAGTCCTCACATAGCCTTCCACGTCTTCCCGCATTTGAGGCCAATAGTAGGAATCTTACACGAGTGCAAGGGTTCGTGCCATACCTGGGTGACCAGCCCACTTGGAATCGTGGCACTCCTTGATAATTTCCTTTCACAAGTTCCCATGTCGAGGCACTAATAGACGACCTCCAGTTGTGAGGAGTAGGTCTTCGTCAAGCCAAAAGCGTCGTGTCTTCCTCTCACTTGCCAACTTCAAGAGATTTTTGGCTAAGGGGTCATGCTCTAGGCCTTGCTTGATGCGGTCGATGAGCACACTTTGTGGACGACTTGTACTCAAGGTGGCGAGTTTCGCCTTGCGACTTAGGGCATCAGCCACGACGTTTGCCTTACCCGCTTTATACTCGAGCCTATAATCAAACTCGGCCAAGAAATCTTGCCATCTTGCTTGCTTGGGACTTAGTTTCTTTTGAGTTTGGAAATAACTTGTGGCCACATTATCGGTCTTGATGACGAAGTGTGAGCCAAGCAAGTAGTGTCGCCAAACCCGTAGATAATGAATGATGGCGGTCATCTCCTTTTCTTGGACCGTGTATCGACGCTCCGTGTCATTGAGCTTTCGGCTTTCGTATGCAATGGGGTGCCCTTCTTGCATGAGAACTCCCCCTATGGCAAAGTCGGATACATCCGTGTGCAACTCAAATGGCTTGGTGTGGTTAGGTAGCTCCACCACCAGTTCTTCACATATGGCCTTCTTTAGTTCCTCGAAGGCATATTGGCACTTTTCGGACCAGTGCCATGAGCGGTTCTTCTTCAGAAGATCCGTGAGAAAGGCGACCTTGGCTGAGTAGCCCATGATAAACTGCCGATAGTAATTAACCAACCCAAGGAAAGATCGTAGCTCCGATACCTTAGTAGGAGGCTCCCATTCTTGGATGGCCTTCACCTTTGCTTGATCCATCATGAGCTTTCTATCTCGTATCCGGTGGCCAAGGAACTCTACTTCTCGTTGGGCAAATGAACATTTCTCCTTCTTGACATAGAGTTCATTGTCACGTAGCACTTGGAAGACTTGTTGAAGGTGTTGCACGTGCTCTTCGAGAGTAGTGCTATAGACCACAATATCATCCAAGTATACCACCACGAGCCGATCGAGATAAGGATGGAAGAGTTTATTCATGAGGGTGCAAAATATGGCGGGTGCATTGGTGAGGCCGAATGGCATGACTAAGAATTCATAAGTATCGTACCTTGTTACACATGCGGTCTTTGGCTCGTCGCCTTTGGCAATGCGTACTTGGTAGTACCCCGATCTCAAGTCAAGCTTTGTAAAGTATCGAGCCTTTCCAAGTTGATTGAAAAACTCCGCAATGAGTGGAATCGGATACTTGTTCTTAATGGTGATCTTGTTAAGTGCCTGATAATCGATACACATACGGAGGGATCCATCCTTCTTCTTTTGGAAGAGGACGGGTGCACCGTATGGAGCTTTTGAGGGCTAGATGTAACCCGCATCAAGTAAATCTTAGAGTTGTTTCTTCAACTCCGCAAGTTCGGGTGGCGCCATGCGGTAAGGCGTCATGGCTGGAGGCTTTGCACTGGGCTCCAACTCGATCTCATGATCTACTTCCCGTCGTGGAGGCAACTTCTTTGGAAGTTCTTGTGGCATGATATCCTTGTACTTCTCAAGGATGGCTTGAATTTGCCTTGGCATTGGATCCTTGGCAACGGCAACGTCCTCTCCATCGTTTAGTTCTCGAATAGTGGCAAGGAAACTTGGATCCTTCTTCATTCCCCGTTTGAATTGTAGTGCGGAGAGCATTTTGCTTTCAACCTTCGTTGCATGCTCCGCCATCACCATGCATGAATGGCTCCCATCGAGTATGTTGAGGGAGTTTGAAGATGGTATGGGGAAAGCATGGACTTGGTCGAAGAATTCCATGCCAAGCACTACTTGAAAATCATCCATGGGAACAATGGAGAAATCAAGCTTACCGTTCCATGTGCCAAGTTGTACCGAAGTTGCCTTGGACACTCCCAAGATTGCCTTGACGGGTGAGTTTACCGCCTTGATGGTGCCACCTCCGTTGGTGTATTTGAGGCCTAGCCGTTTGGCCTCATCTTCCGAAATAAAGTTGTGCGTGGCTCCCGTGTCAAGCATCGCACGCACGTCTTTGCCATTGATTGTGGCGCTCACATATATAAGACCCTTTTGCATAGGTGTGGGTCTTTTGAGTGCACCAATCGTGCGGAGAGAACCCATCCCCGCTTGTGGTTCTTCATTGATTATACCTTCGTGTTGAGCGACAAGGGCGTTGAGGGTCTTCCTCTTTGGGCAATCCCGAACCCAATGAGGACCATCACATATAAAGCAAGGACTTTTAGGTTTAGGGGCTTCAAACTTACCTTTGTTAGGCGTGTCTCGTTTGTCCCCTCTGAAAGCCTTGCGCGCACCACCATCCCTTCGGTCATGTCCTTTCTTGGTATTCCGCTCTCCCCTACCTTTACCGTGGCTGGCCTTCCTTTCTTTGGATTGGGATGTGTAGTCGATAAGGGATTCGACTATGGCTATGGCGTCATCAAGATTTTGCACGCCACGCCTCTCAAGCTCAACCCTTGCCCAATATTTTAAGCCATCAAGGAAGTAGAAAAGGGAGTCTTTTTCGGACATACCTTCGATTTCGAGGATGATTGTGGTGAAGTCCTTGACGTACCCGCGAATGGTGCCACTTTGCTTCAAACGATGGAGGCGACCCCTTGCCTCCTTTTCTGCATTGCTTGGAGAGAAGTGCTTCCTTAGCTCTCTCTTGAAATCCTCCCATGTGCGGGAATGACGATGCCTTTGCCCGCGTCGCCATGCTTTCGACGCCACCATAATTGGGCTGCATCGCGAAGGAAAGTAGGCGCAATGCCAATTCTTGAAGCGTCGTCGTGGATACCTTTGGCTTCGAAGTATTGCTCCAAGCCAAATAGGAAGTTTTCGACTTCCGTAGCGTTGCGAGTGCCATGGTATGTGGCGGGAGTAGGCACTTGCATGTTGGTTAGCCCGCTTAGACTTGAGTAGGAAGGGCTAGCACGTTCGCAAGGGTGCTTCTCCCATTCCGTGCGAGATTCTTCCACTTCCGCACGGATTGCCCGCAACTCACGCTCCATAAAGCTTCGCAAGCTAACGAGCTCTCTTGTGAGGTTGTCACTAAATTCGAGTATTGTGGACTTTCTTGCTTGGGTGATTTCTCCATAATCCGTCTCTAGGCCTTTGAGACGATCGGAGAGGCCCTCGATAGCATTGTCCATACTCGAGAGAGATTGCTCTATGCTAGCAACATGAGGCTCTAAGGATTCCGAGGAGGGAGCTTTGGACTTACCTCATTTTCCTTGTGTGCGTGGTTGAGGTTGAGGTTGTTCCTCACGTTCGCGGACTTGCTCCTCCAAATTCATCTCAATGTCGAATGCCATTTGCTCTTATGCTCGAACCGTGCTCTGATACCAACTGTCACAAGCTTAGAGTTTTGCGCAGCTGCTCGTGCAGCACTTAGGCAATATGAACCCGAAAGTTGCTAAGTAAGTCTTGTAGTGTGCTTCTCGCTCAAGGAGAAGATAGGACCGTTGAGCTTAAGAGCTTTAGAGGCTAGAAGAGAAGAGAAGGAACTTAGAGGCAAGTATTACAAATGCAAAAGAGCTTTGTATTACTCAAGAGAACTCTTCACAATACTTTGCTTTGTGATTGCTTGGATGCTTACAAATGAGCCTTGGAGGGGTATTTATACTAATCCACCTCCCAAATGAATGGCTAGGATTCAATACATCCAATGGCCACAAATGAGTCCTACCTAATTTAGGTGTGGTAGGTGAACTATCTTTGACAATGTATATTTACATGTGAGAGTTGTACATATTTGACTTGCTTAGAGTTTCTAGAAAATGGGCTTGGGTTGCATGTCTTCTATAAATCGAGCCAAGCCTTTATGCACATTTTGGGCCACTCTAGCAAGCAAATTGGGCGGGCTGTAACATAAGGCAGACATGGCTTGTGGCTGTTTTGCAAGAAATTTCTGAAACTGATCAGCAAGTTTTGTGATGGTAGGATTAGTAGCAAATCTAAATGAATATGATGGTGGTACAACTACTATAGTATTAGGCTGCGGAGGCTTAAAAACTGATTGTTTGATCTGATTTTCGAATTTCAATTGAGGAGGTCGTTGTTGCACTCTATTCACCATTTTGGGACATTGAACCTTCCAATGGCCTTTCTACCTATAAAAGCTATATTCATTCACGTTAGGCCCTTGAGTAAGGCTTTTGCTGAAAGTTGGAAGGTGGTCTAAGAGGTACTGTTAATATAGATGGAGTTGGTGGTGGAAGAATTTCATTTCCTGCTTGAGACTTAAGACGAATCTCCTTAGCCAACAATTTACTAACCACTGAATCAACAGAGGGAAGTGGGTTGAGATGCATAATTGACCCACGAAATCCCTCAAAATCATCATGAAGGGCCATCAAAAATTAAACCAAACATTGTTCCTCTCTGCGAGCAATACATGTATAAAGGCTCGTAGCTCTATGGATTCCGTAAGAGCCAACTAGTCCCACAGATCAGATATCGCAGCATAAAATTCTTGAATATTCATACTTTTTTGTTCAAGGGCTCGAATATCAGATTCTAACTGATACTATTTTACAAAGTTAGACTGTGTGTACAACCTTGCCAAATGTTCTCAAACCTCCTTAGTTGGTTCATACTTCGTCAACTGTGTACCTATCGAATGCTCGATAGAGTTGTTGACTCAAGTGATAATTTTCCAAGTGTTTGCTTCCCAAAAATCTAATTGCTCTACATATTTTTCTGAATTTTATCCTTAGGTTCACCCAAAGCGCCAGCTATATAACCCTACATCTTTTTGCCTTAGAGAAAATTTTTCATTACATAACTCCAATATGAATAATTTTTTCCATTCAATCTTACACTAATAGACTGAGACGAATCATCTTTTTCACCAGCCATGACAAATAAAAAGAATAACAAATAACCACCAAACAAAAGAAAGATGTGACCTAGAATCAAAATAGAGAGAAGGTCAAATACTAGAACCAAATGGAAGTAGACAGTGCAATCGAGATGCTCATTGATATTATACGATCAAATGAAGGTTTACTGCTCTGATACCATGTGAAGAATATTCAATACAAACAAAGAGTTAAAGAAGAGACACAAGGAGGCTAGGTTTTGTATTATTCAATAATGATAAAAGTGTGGTTAAAAGGGACTTATATAAAAGCAATACGAAAATACTAATATACCCTTACTAGAAAATAATAAAATATTACGCTAACAATAATAAATTAATGATTTATTCATCTAATATTGGTTATATTGCCTTGGGAAATTAATTTATTAAAAGTAAATTTCAATGGATTTGATTCAACATCATATTGGCGAAGTTCTGATTTTAGTTTTGAGGGGCTGGATTAAATTTTAAAGTTCAAATATGAAAATATTTATTAAATGATTTAGTTAACGTTTATCCAAGTGGATGAAAAATACAGTTTACTAAGAGTTTCAAAAATAAAGCAATAAGAATTTATAACTTATCAAATAATCTAAATCAGAAAATAAACTGATCAATAAATTTTTTTAATAAATATTCAAAACTAATAATTTAAAGTAAAAATAAATTGATATAAATTTTAAGTTCATTTTAAGATATAATGCTATACTTACAAAGTTTGTATATAAATTTGATGTGTCATCAAGTGAATGAAATGATGAATGTAAAAAATTAATGTAATAAATACTAGTGAATGATATAATATTAAATGAGTTATGTTACATAAACTTTGTAAATAAATTTTGTATACAAACTTTGCAAGTGTAGTATTAGTCAAATATAACAAGAATTTCTTCTACTTATTCCAATTTATATTTAAGTTTTGAAATTTTAAGAGAGAGGGCATATACATGAAAGTTAGGGACATAAAATCCTAACATAATAATAAAAAAAGAGTATTAAATTTTTAAAAAGTTCAAATTAAAGACCTAAACTTGGACAACAATATTTGCTGGAAAATGATTTCTCTTTTTTGTAAGAAATTTCATAAACTTGTTATTTGAGCATAGAAAGAGCAAATGCTTGTTTTTTGGGTCAAATGTGTTTCTCATATAGTTCCATTCAAATGAAAAGCCTCATACTTTGACTTTTATCTAAATTAAAAAAAAAAAATTGTTTGAGTGGTTTCCTTAATTTTTTTTTTCATTATATATAAGATGAATAAATTGAAATTATAATTATTCTCATGACACTTAGATAAACTTAAAATTAAATTATGTACACATTTTTCTATAACATATAAAATATATAACGAATATAATACTTAATAAGTCATATACATCTAATAATATTTTTATGTTTCTAATTCATAAATACAAACAGCTTAAAACTTATTATCGTACCTTAAAAAAATAAAAAGCAAGATATATTTCATATTTTTATATTAAAATCGATTTATATTTTAACCAAATTAAAAACTATTTAGAATTTAGAGGAAAAAAAGACACAAATCATAATAAAAACTGGATTTTTGTCCTTTTTTTGTAAATTTAAAAGTAAGATAATATTATAAAAACTTGAATATAGAAAAGTTAGTTTTCTTAATACTGACATGCGTAGAAGGGAAATAAATTTCTTTAATGTGAAACTCTCTTTAGAATCAAAAGTGGCTCCGCAAATCACTAACAAGATGATTCTTAATAGGCAAATGAAGTAATAATTCGATCGTGATCTATTTGCAAAAGATAAAAATCATTCGACACTGAATGACAGTCTTTGGATCATGCATACAGTGTGACACGAGCCACCCCTAGCTACACGGATAAATCGTGTCTAAAACTATTCACTAAGAGAATGATCTTTCAATTAACTATCTTCCTACACTTTTTGCTCTGCCACTCTGACAAAACTAGTCATAAAAATTTTTTTCTAGTTCAGGTCTTTTATGTAAAATACTCAAAAAAATTTTAATGAAAAATCGACAGAGTTTCCCCTATAATTTGAACAAAACCCCTACAAAAGAACACACATTTTTCACTTCTAAAATATTTCTCATCCCAACTTCTTTTGTGACTTTCGTCCTTATCAACCATAACATACTAAAAGATAAATAATTTATACTCAGCATACTTGATATTTAAAAATTTATACAAGATACGTAAAAATGAAATGTTTTTAATGCATGAAAAATTATTATACATCGTGTGGTCTTCCTTAGCATCAGAGACAGCTTAGCACCAAACCTGTAGTACCTGGTTGAGAAAAAGAATAGGAAAAGAGTGAGCTAAAGGCTCAGTGAGTGGATAAATTTTATTATATAAAATATTACTTTCTTTCTTTCTTTCAACTCATTTCTTGAACAAAACTTTATGTTCTAAAATCTCATTTTTCTTAAAACAAAATACAACGTTTAATCACCTTTAAAAGGGAACCAGTAAACTTTTCTTTTCAAAATAACGTATAAACGACTATTTCTTCCCAACTTTCTTTATAAACTTCATTTTTATAAAACGACTGTAAAAGTTTATTAACCCTTTGTAAAGAAAATACTTTACATAATTCTTTAACTTACTTACCAGAATAACTTAATATTCTTAAGTTATATAAGCAAATCACTTACGTACCTTTACCTTGAACCCTTATTCAATCTCGTATACAGTGCAAAATGTATCACTATATCCCTTTTTTTTAATAAAATAAATGTATAAGTAGACGCCAAAAGGAATCAAATAATATATAACTTTTTAATAACATTCCTCTCATCAAATACTCAGTCACTTATTGACTTTATTTTCCAAACCAAATCATAAATTGTATTACTATGACCACCTCATAAAAAAAACCATATAACACATTTCCTACTAGAAAATCTCAGCTCATATTTATACTTAAGAAAAATCTATCGTACTTGTTAAAATGTCATCAAATCTCTCATAGAATTTTCAAAACAAATAACTTTTGATTAAAAATCTTCAATATACAATTGCTTGATTCTATACTCTTTAAAAATAGTGAAAAGAATGCATATTTCTTCAATCTTATAAAATAAAGCTCATGATGATATGCTGAAATCATCGCTTCAATTATTGACTATACAAAATATAATTTCCTTAAAAATCTTCTTTCAAAAGAAACTTTTGTGAATAATGCCTCTTTCTCAAACTAACTCATATAAATATATTTAAAACTCTTTTCATTATACTAAACAAGTACCCTTGAAGCTGTCTTATCCTGTCTGGCGAGATCTATCATCGCACAGGCAGAGCTATCTGAATTTCTTCATACCTGGTGAGATCTGTTGACCCAGGTATGGCAACCCAAGAGGGGGGGTGAATTGGGTTTTTATTTATCAAAACGGATTTAGAAAACTTTTCTTTGAAGATCAAAATTATTTAACTCTTTCTTTGAGAATAAAGTGAAGAAGATGAAAATAGAATGCAATCAAGAGAATAGCAATAAAGAACAATCACAAGTGCAAGTAAATATAAAGAGGATAGGGATAGAGAGAGTGCAAACTCGATGTACGTGGTTCGGCAAACCTTGCTTACGTCCACGGGCTCCTAGCTCCACAAGCTAGGCTTTCCACTAAGTTGTAGAAATCTTTACAACTTGCTTGATGAACAACCTCACCAAGACTTTTTCTTCCAACCCTTGATAACACCACACCAAGAGTTCTTCTTGATGAACAACCTCACCAAGGCAACTTCCTTCAACTCTTGATAACACCACACCAAGAGTTCTTCTTGATGAACAACCTCACCAAGGCAACTTTCTTTAACCCTTGATAACACCACATCAAGAGTTCTTCTTGATGACCAACCTCACCAAGGAAAGAGTTCTCTCAAGGATAACTTTTATCCTTTACAAGAAGATCCCACTCTCACCACAATACAAGAACAAAGAAAATTTTTACAACAAAAGCACAACTCTGTTCAAAGAGTAGATAAAGAATATAAAAGCTCTCTAAACTTGATATTTCTCTTGTTTGTGGCTTGATGGATTCTTCTCTTCTTCTTGTCTTACTGAATGCATGGGAGAATGGCTCTTTTTATAGGCAAATGGGATGAACTTAATCAATTGAAGACACCAAGTCCAAATTTTCTGCCCACCATAAAAACGGTAAATTTTTCTATAATTTTTGTCAATGTTCCGTTTGAAATTTGAAAAACTACAAAATATAAAAGATCTGGAAAATTGAATAAGCTTTCCAACGCATCAAGAACCAAGTTATTTGGATTTCTCTAGCTCAAGATATGGCCAAAACACCATTCGGTGCTCATGTGACTTGATTTTTCTTTCATGTGTCAGTCCACCGACTTGGATGTATATTATGTTGGCCTTCTGTTTGAAATTTGAATTTATTCAAAGAATATGAAATCTGCTTAATTGAATCATCTTTCCAATTCCATAAGAATCAAGTTATTTGGATATCTCTAACTCAAGATATGGATAAAATAGCATTCGATACTCAAATGAGTTGATTTTTCTTCTTTGTGTCAGTCCACCGAATTGAATGTCAATTATGTCAGCCTTCCGTTTGAAATTTGAATTTATTCAAAACATATGAAATGTGTTGTTAAGTCATCTTTCCAATGCCATAAGAATCAAGTCATTTTGATTTTTCTAGCTCAAGATATGTCTAAAAGAGTATTTGGTGCTCATGTCAGCTGCTTCCATTTGTCTTTCAAATTGCATGATGATTTGGACAACCTTACACTTGAAATTTGAATTTATTTAAACATATGAAATGTTATAAATTGAGCAACCTTTCCAAAGGCTCAAGAATCACATTATTTTGACTTTTGTAGAGAAATATATGACTAATTGATTGAACATTACTCATGTGTCACATTCCTTGAATCAAGCCTTGTTCTTAAACTTTGGTGCCTTTAACATGTAGTCTTCTCCTTAGCTTCAACACTTCATTTTAATAAGTCTCTTCTTAATTTTACAATTATTTCAATGATCTTACTCTTGCACATAAATAAACATGTTAGTAAATCTCAATTAATCAATGTGTATTGTTATCATCAAAATTATCATGTAGCTTTAGGGCTAGCAAGATCTACATCACACAGGCAAAGCTATCTATTCCTGGTGAGATCTAACATCGCACAGGCCTACTATCTGGTCATACGTATGCGTATAGCTGCCCCCAAATGGCTAAAACGCCCAAATCACACGGCCCAAAGCCTCTATGTGTGTCTGAACGGGCCCCAAAGGCCTCTATCTATATCACTGTCTAAGTGATCCGAGTAACTGTCCAGGTATCTGGGTACTAGCTTAGTGTAATATAACTGCACTTTCTTATTTTTGTTAAAAGCTGATTTCATATGCTAAACTTTCTCTTTTCAAGCAAATTTATCCAAAATCTGAAAATTTTATACAAGCTAAAACTGGAAATATTTGTATTATTTGAATTAATCTATGACAAACATTTAAAAGGACATTTCTAAATACTTTAGGAAATCCTTGAGTCAATTGGGTATGAAAAATTTAAATATCAATGCTTTTACACTTTCTCTAAATTTACAAAATATAACTTTCTGAAAAACTAAAATGCACTTTAAATATAAAGTCTTTCTAGATGTTATATCTTTGTTCAAAACTAATTTTTAAAATTAAAATTCATGTCTACAGCCATTTTGAAAACTACCTTCGTAACATCTTATTAATTGAAAGCAAGTATAACAAGTGGGTCTATTTACCCTCAAGAAATACTATAGAAACTAGCTTGAATTATTATAAATTTGCCAAAATTCTCTGTAATTCTATAAAATGCTAAAATAAGCATAACTAAGTAAATATTAAAAAATATTTCTTAATTATCTAGAAAAATAAATCTACTACTCTCTCTAACACTTTCTAAAATATCCATAAAAATAACCTTTAGAGAAACCATAATATAACCCATAAAATAAAATACTTTTCAACTCACTAATTTAGTTGCACGACTCGGTTAGCTCGCAGTTGATTTCAAAGTCAACGTCCCACCATGTTGGCCATATTCTTCAACGAAGAATTAATCCTTCATTGTCCTAACATCATAAAAGAGTTCATCACATCATATTTAATTTATAATCAATTTGAATGCTTAAAATTCCCAATATCCAACTTCATATCTTAATCCAATCAATCCTAATTAACTTTATTTCCAAACTTCTTAAACAGAGCAGTTCTTGTTCTCTGATTTTTAATAAATAATTGACCTATCAAAATGGTCTAATATTTTATACAAACCTTCTACACATACATATCAAATGCCATATAAAATTTCATAACATTCTAAGTTCGTTAGGCACCTCAAAATCTTCATGCTTCCAGATACAAAAATTTTGTAAATTCGTTTCCAGAACTGACCTCTCCCTTTTCCAAAATACATGATAATTTGAAATAAATTCCTAAAATTATAAAACTCTCCAGATTTAAACTAGACATATATAAAAACCCTTTTCTCAAATTTCATAATTTTTGAAGACCTCTAGATACCTCAAATAACTTACCCAAAACTGATTTTCTACAAAAAAAAAAAAAACTGAATTTTCAGTAGTGATCAGTAAACTTAGAAAATTCATATAAAATTGCATGCTCAACATTTTTCAGTGAATCTAACTTTAAACAAATCCTTAGGATGTCTATTTTAACATATATAAATTTGATAATCAAATTCAAAGCCAACAAATTGCAGCAATTTTTGGAATATATACTGTTCACAGAACCTTATATTTCATTTCAACATCTTAAACCTTAAAATTCACCAAGACAAATCATAAGCATCAAGAAAATGATCAATTACCTTATATAAGACTCCAATTCCATCTTGATCTTCCTTCTCTCTCTCTAGCTTCTCTCTAAAAATTCTAAAACATCGAAATATCTCCTTAAATTTCAATTCTCTTGCATGAAATACACAAAAATAACTTAATATTGCCTTAAAATTATGAAAATCACCTGGTTTTCTTCTCCAACAGCCCCAAAAGCCTCTTCCCTCCTTTCTCTCTTTACTCTCGTCACTCCTCTCCATTTCTTTAGAATTGCCTTCTTCTTCTTCTTCTTCTTCTTTTTTTCTTGTTTATATTATTTTGCTAAGAGGGTTGGGCTGATATATGGAGTGGGTTTGGCTTCTTGTAAATGGGCCTAAAGAGTGGGTTGTTTCACAGTGATCTACGTCAATGATGGAAAACCTAATAAATAAATAAAGATATGAGAATATATACGAGTGGCAATTTTACTTACCAATATTTATGTTTAGAAGTGTTTCAAAATCAAATATATATGTTATATTCATTGAAGAGAATAATTTTATTATATAATGAAGAAGGATTAGGGAATATTATTTGGAGTCCAGGTAGAGAATATATACATACATGACCAAATTGAGATATGTTCATGTTCTTGAGCTACAATTTTATATATAAGAAAAATAAAAGAGGAGAAAATATAAAGGGTCAGGTTGGGGTTGTTGTTGCTGTAGAAAAAAACAACTTTTACTTTGCTATAGAAAAAATTATCTTTAGAAAACAGTAAGAAGGTGTTTGATAAACCAATCTTTAAAATTTGTTTTGTTCTTCAAAAGTAGGATAGATTTGTTTGAGATTACTTTTGTTGTAGCTTGTATTATATACAAATGATCAAAATGAGCATATAAATTATTCGTTTATAATATTTTATTATTAATATCTTATAATCAATTCTTTTTTCCTTTTTTAATTATTTCCAACATTATTTATATATATTAATTAAATAATATTTTATAGTCTATTCTTTTTTTAACTATTTCCAAAAATTCTATATTAATTATTTACAATAATATTTTAAGCCAAAATAATTTAAAATTAATATTATAATATCCAAATAGATCTATTTATTTATGAAATAATTTAAACTTTATACACACATATTATAAATTTAGATAAAATGAATTTAGATCCAATATATATTTTTAAAATATAATATAAATATATATTATAAATAAATTAAATTAAAAAATACTTTAAAATATTATATTAATTAAACAATTATTCAATTAAATAAATTATTATTAAATATTAAAATAATTAAAAATTTTTGAAAAATAAAAATTTATAAAAAATTTAATTAATAAATCAATAAATATTATAAAATTTTCTTATTAATTAAATTAAATTTTTTTAAAAAAATTAATAACGAGGATAATTTTGTATCTTTGTTTTTCTATTGAAGACACTCTAGACTTTTTTCATTTCAAAAGTAGTAAAACCACTGCTTTTGGAGTCCTTTATAAAATCTAATTTTTTTTTTTTTTTACATTAACTTCTTTTTGAAACATATTGGAAAGTAAACTCAACTACTCTAGGTTATTGTAGTTGCAAAAAAAAAGAGCAACCCCAAACTGGCCAGAGTATGAAGGGAACAAATACTGATCTAAAATTAACTTCATCATACAACTCCCTCTATAGGAAAGATTCCTCCCACCTCGGATCCAACGCCACTCAACAATCTCATGATTATAAGAACCCCAGATGATGTGCCTGGAGAAGAATATTTCCTATCTAAAGTTTGTATTGGACTATGACATTTGGCCCACCCCAAACAACCAAAGCCCATCTAATGCAATTAAATCAGAGACAAGGCAAGGAGAAGAGAAAGCAGGTTAACTAAAGCGAGGGAGTGTCCTGCAAAGAGAAAAGAAGCAAAGAAAGGGGGGGGGGGGAGAGAGAGAGAGAGAGAGAGAGAGAAACTGAGAGAAACAGAGGCTAGGGTTTCTGCATAACTTGATCTTCAAAATAAATAATGGTTAAACAAGCTCAGTTTTAACTTAAACTTGGAGTAATGAATCTTAGCATGATCCTCTAATTAAAAATCTATTGTGTTTGATTTTCAATCTTTATGATATTTTCTTGGGAAAATTGAAAAAATGGACACAATTAGGGGCCTTAATGAAATTTGGACACATCTTAAAAAATTTTCATACCATAGACACTTTCTTGACAAAAAGATTTAAATACCCTTTGAAATTCAATTTATTCCTAAACTCTTTATTTCCCTCTTTCCTTCACTTACCTCTTCCTATTTCCATAACCGTGTCCTGTTTTCATAACCATCTGTTGTTATCCAGCTTTCAATACCCCTCGACACCGTTGAAAACGCAGTCCGAAAGGCGGCAATAGGAACGAGAAACTTATTCTATGTTTGGGGATTTGGCATAGATTTTAAGAATTTGGCATAGATTTTAGGGATTTGAATTTGAGGATTTGAGTTTGGATTTGTATTTTGTATTTTTTCTGTGTTTGTAGGGCTAAATGAAGTGTTATTTGGTTGATTTTTTGGTTTGATATGTGTAAAAATGATGAAAATCGACGCATTTCATCGTGATGAAGAAGACACTCGACGTGCCGAGTTCTGTCAGATGCGTTAACTAACACTCGACATCATCGTCGATGTTCACTCGGCACTAGACATAATGTGTGGAGTCTTGTCGGATGCACAGAATGACACTCGATATAACATGTCGAGTCTTGTCGGATGCACGGACCGACACTCGATATAACGTTATGTCAAGTGTCGGTCCGTGCATCTGACAAGACTCGACAGATTATATCTAGTATTGAGTGAGTTAAAACATCTGATATGACTCAACATATCGAGTGTTCCCTTCGTCACGACGAAATGCGTCTTTTTTTTTTTAAGTTTGAGTTTCAAATGACATTTTAGTCATTTTTTCAAGAAAGTGTCTATGGCATGAAAATTTTTCAGGATGTGTCTAAATTTCATTTAAGGCCCCTAATTTTACTATTTTTTCAATTTTCCCTTTTCTCTTAGGTCTAGGCTTGGGCATTTGCCCCAGCCCCACCACTGACCCAGCTGGACCTGGTTCAACGGGGCGGGTCTCTCTGTAAGGGGTGGGTACGGGGCTGCATAGAATCTGCCCCGTCCGGGGCGGGTCCGGGGCCGGGTCTTGCCTCTAGACCCGTTGGACCCGCCCCGCCCCACACAGTTAAGGGTATAAATGAAAAAATTCAAAATATAAGGACTTAGAGATAATTTTAGGGGGTTATTTTGTTAAATTTTAATATATAGGAACTTTCAGAATATATTTGTTTTTTATTTATTTTTTTGGATTTTTGGCCGTGACGTAAGCATGTTGATGATATTGTATGAAATTATGGATGGACTTAAAAGAAATATTGTGGGTGATGAGATTGAAAAATATAAATATTATGGGGTGTAAAGGAAATTTTGCGGGGCGGGGCGGGGTGGGTATGGATCTGGCTCTTTTTCTTTACTGCCCCGCCCCGCCCCGCCCCGCAACGGGGCGGGGCAGAAAAAAAAGAGACGGGGCGGGGCTGGATACTTGCCGCCCCGCCCCGGTACCAAGCCTACTTAGGTCCATTTGTGAGAATATGAAAATTTACTTTTTATTACCTGTGCTTTTAGAATCCACCTTTTGGTGATGCTATTGAATTGTTAGTCCAACCCAACATATTGAAGTTTGGATTTGTGTAATCCATTATTGGATAGTGAAATTAACAATAATCCCATGGTTTTTACATCTTTTCGGGTTTTTCTCAAAAGTTTGGTGTTATTGATTTGTGGATAATATTTGATCATTTTCATTTAGCTTGTGATTGATTATCGTACATGATTACTTGTTTGGGTCACCAATTGGTATACTTTATATATTTTGATCACACAAAGTGGAAAAGATTTAAGTTTCACGTTCCTATATTATATTGGCTTTCCAAACAAGGATAAACCAAATAATTCCTTCTCCCAAGAAAAAATTGTGCTTGCCTAAGATGTTCTCACTAGGGATGGCATTTTTTTCCGGTTGGGCCGGGTACCCAGAAATTACCTGTACGGCCGGGGAAAAACCCGAAAATCCGGGGATTGGGCTCGGGGACGGGGATGCTAAGTACAAACAAGTCCGGGTGCGGGACTAGTATTACTAAGAAACCCCGGCCCGCACCCGCAAAGCCCAGCATTTTTTTTTTGTTTTACAATGTAAAATGCATATGACAAGGTTCGAACCCAAAACCTATCAGATTAATTTTGATTTGTTAACCACTAAACCACATGCCTTTTTGTGTTATTCGATCAAGATAAGTTTATATTATGAATTTTGTTTTATATATTTAATTAAAACTTATAAATTGAGGGAGCTATGGTTTGAGCCCGGGCCACCAAACCTTATGCAACTAGCTTTGCCATCAATGCTAGCCACATCTTTGAGATATTTTATGCAAATATATTTTATTTAACTCAACTAAAAGCACAAAAATTTTTAAAAATAAAAAAATGCGGGGAAAATCCGGGGTTTTTTTTCGGGTGCAGGTGTAGCACCCCAATACCTGTAAATACCCGCACCAGAAAAAACCCAAAAAAATCCGGGGATTTTCTGGGGTGCAGGAAAGAATATTTTTTTCCGGTGCGGGTGCGGAAACACCAAACCCGCACCCGCACCCGGATTTTGTCATCCCTAGTTCTCACTCCCCACTAAATGTTAGTTTGAGTTATTAGAATTTTTAGCCAACCTTTGGCATCAATAACATGTATAAAGTGATAATTAGAACCTTGAGGATTTTATAGACTTAGAAAACCTTAATACATTTCTTATTAACAAAATAGGGTAAAAAAGATAAGTACACTTTAAACATTCATTTAGTGAAGAAATTAAGGATTACAAGTTAATCGCAATAGGGATTTTAATTACAAGATTCTTCCTTCTCACACCTGAAATAAATCGGTCGATCTTTTTCTTCTCTTTGTTCATTTTTTAGCACACAAACGCTACCCCACCTTTCCCTAGATTATAAACACGAACCAGACTAAATCCTCAAGTTGATACAATTAAGAGATGATAAATTGACAGACATTGATCGATCGTAAGCATTCAAAAGGACATAAAAAAGAGTAACACAATCGCCACAGTCCAAAGTGCCAGTGAAGAAGATTTCAGAACTGAGGAGGATGCTCCACCTTTCTTCCTAGGACGAAGAAGATCTCCACCGCCATAAACTCCCCTATTTGCTTTCTTTAACTGATAAATAGATTTCTTTCCTCTTTGAAGATTCGCCAGTTCAAGAACTTCAGGTACTGATCCTTTTCCTTTACATGTTCTCGTGCTATCTTCCGTATCTTCTTTTATCAAGACTTTGCCGCCATATCCATCTGCATATACGAACGAATATGTTAATAGAAAACCAGTGCTTTTATGGAATGTTACACTAAAGTAATATTAAAAGTGAACAAGCCCGAATAGAGTTACTCTTGGTGAGTTGTTTCTCTTTCTGCAAGTGGTTGTAGGAACCAGCTTTTGATGTCAAAGTGCTTGCAGAGCCCGAAGAATATGGAAGCGCTTTACAGCAAACTATGATGAAGAAAAACCATGCAAGTAATACCCTCTTCATGCTAACGGGTTCCTTTCTAACCTTCAAGCTAGCTAGATTGAGTGTTAAAGTGTTTTAGTAGCTAGGGTTTTGGGGTTTGTGTTTGTTTATTTATTAGCTTTGGTATTCATTTATAGGGTTTCGTTAATAATTAAATAACACCCAATATACAAAAGAGAATCATCTTAACATTTCGTTGCTGGGCGTGACAAAGATAATTATCAAGAGGTGCTCACTGAATAAGAATCCAAAGAGACATTAATGTCCAATGTCGGGAAAGTGAAATCTTTAGCCTTCTCTTTTTCTTTTCTTTTCTCTTCTTTTCCTTCATCCTTCGTCATTCTTTTTGAAATTAGCATGGAGCAGAGGAGGCGCATATGCCTTTGGCGGTTCCGATAAGCAAGTTCTTTCGGTGAAATGAATACTAATCCTAAGACAATAAGAGGAATAAAATTAAAGAGATAGACTTTTCGTTCCATCGAGAGAATCTATTCATCAACAATCCTCTCTCTTTAATTTGAAAATTGTCTCATCAACTTTTCGTCCATCGATTAAAAGATGATCTAAAAAAGCTTCTCCATGAATACTTTAATAATTAATTAGTTTTAATTAATCGTCCAGTATAACAGAAATGTCGACATTATATATGCACAGACACACACACACACACATACATATATTCTTATATACGCGTGATCATGATCAGGAAATTGGAAATATTTCAAGGAATGAGTTGTGCAAGATATGCTGGGTACGCTGCATGCATACTAATATACAGATTTGTTTAGAAGCTATGTGTATTAATTTATTGGTAAACATTAATTATTCCTACTTTATGAGTTGGTGACTCAATCAAATTCTAATTTTAATTAAATATTTTTTTTTATTCCCATTTGTACGATCTCAAGTTGCTGGTTCAAAGACGAGAACCTGTCATCTTCAATCCTTGTAGCAAATTTAAGATTGTGAATTTGGCTGGGCTCAGGCATTAAAGACACATCCTTCTCAATATCTATTGCCAGCCCAGCCGACGATGTCCTGCACAGAGCATTGGCGGTTTCTGGGCATTTGGTAAAACACAGTACTCCAATTAATAGCGACCAAGTATTTTGGTACTGATCGATCCAAAAATTTGGATCGAATCTCCATCGAAAAAATCTTGCCAAGAGGAAGAGATCCCAAAAACAAAAATAATAATAGGGAAAATTGAAAAAATGGATAAATTTAGGGGGCTTATTTGAAAAATGGACATGTTTTGAAATATTTTCATCCCGTAGACACTTTTGTGTCTAAAAGACAAAAACACCCCTGTCCTGAAATAAATTCCCAAAACCTTTGTTATTTCATATCCTTCGGACAAATTTGAAGAAAGACAGTAAAGTAAAACAAAGAAGAACCGAAACCAGTAACAGCTCGAATTATATACCTTAAAAATGGGTTATGTATATGAACTAAGGGTAGAGATAGTGCTGTCTGTGTGAAAAAATGCTGGAAATTGGCTGTCGGTGTGCAAATATGGGTTTTCGCAGTCGAAGGTCAAAGAAGACGATTGTGTTCGAGTGTCTTCGAGTGTCGTCGAGTGTAGTCGAGTGTCGAGAAGTTCTGTCGGGACCGAATCTCGACAAGTCCAATGGTTGTTTCGAGTGACTTGACATTGCGTCAATTCTAGGTTCGAGTGTCGCGAGTTCGAGTTTCGTCGAGGGTCTTATGGATTGTCGAGAGTTCGTGTGTCGCGTGTCGAGAGTCGAGTGTCGGACGAAGGGAACAGACCTGTAGATGTCTCGAACCATGCATGTCAAGTGTTTCGAGAGTTGTGACACTATTTTGTCGAGCTTTCGAGGACGTGCGTCGAGTGTCGAGTGAATATGTCGAGTGTCGTCGAGCGTTTTGGCAGAACACTTATTTTTTGGACTTTTGCAAGCAATTTCGTAATTATTTTTTGTCCACGGAACTTATATGATATGATTGATGAACACTTAAATATGCATGTTTAATAAGAGTTTAGTTCATCATATTGCATTAATAGTGTCATTAAATTCCTCAACTTAAGCATATTTGTAGCATTTGCATCTTTGGAATTAATTTCTCTTAATTTTGGTTTTGTTACAGGTTCGGTAAAATGGGCATAACTCTCTATTTATAGATCAGAATGGTGCAATTCTTAATGTTTTGGAAAGCTGATTTAATTGTCTACAAGATTGCATTTCAAGAATCATCAAATTCGGGCTCTTAGTGGACCAAAATTGGGCTTGAAGTGAACCCATCTACAGTCTCGGCCCAGTCTGACCAGGCCTCAGTATTTGGACCGTATCTCTCAAAATACGTATCCAAATTGTGCAAATCAATATGTTCTAGAAAGCTGAGAGAAATATCTACAACTTTCATGAAGACATGTGATTAAAATTCACAACATTTCGATGTCAAAATTGATGGTCAAAGTCGGTGCCTAATGATCCCAATTGTCAAAGATATTTACAACTAATATTTGACAATTATGCCCTTGTAATTTGACAAGTTTGCCCCTGGATGTATCTATAAATAGAGGTGCCTTGTGACCCATTAGGGCATCTTGGCCTTGGCTGGAACATTTTGGCTTTGGCTAGGATCTTGTATTGTGTTTTGTGTGTTTATGTTATTAATGAATTTCCTTTTTCTTGCATTTTATTTTCTTTCTATTATAATGTTCTTCTAATTTCTCTTTTGCTAAGGTGAAAGGGTGAAACCCTTGATATGAGAATAATGATTCTCTAACCCTTAATATGTGCTTAATAATCTTAATCTTATAATGTTTATTCAATATGATTTATATTTAATTTCTTAATCAATCTTGACACCACTCGTAAAGTGGAGGTCTTGATCCATTGTCGACAATCCTTGGCACATCAAATGCTTGGATCCTTTCTAGATGATGTATGGTTCTTCCTTACCGACACGAATCTAGTTAGGAACCTTGATTTGTTGTAGACATATGGTGATTGGCACATTGGATGCTTGAACCCATTTACAAGAAGTGGTATAAATATTGGTAATGAAACAAATATAATTCATATAACTAAAATGGGTTAATTATCCTTATTTGAAATATCAAGGGCGGATCCCCTAACCTTAGCTTTCATTATTATTGTGTTAATTCCTTTTACTTGCGCATTTTAATTATTCTCATCCATTGTTGATATTATCTTCTCATATCTTTGAATCATCATATCGTATTTGCTTAGCTTATAATTTGAGCGCTAAAATCTCCTTCCTCGTGGATCGACCCCGGTCTCACCGGGTTTTATTACTTCGACACTCCTATACTTGGGAGACAATCCTTTTTCGGATGTGTCAATGATATGTCTCAATCATGCAGGAAATGGAAAGTTTACACATACTCATTGTATACAATGGTTGTTGGACCAGAAAACACGAGAAACATGTATGTACTATCACAAAGACCCCCCCAAGGTTTTGACTTAATTTCATTCGGAAACACTGTTTGTTACATTTCATCATACGGTACCCCTAACTTTCTTGCCAGATATTGTTGTGAATGTTGTGTGGTAGGTGTTCACATACTTCCGAACATCATCCTCCTTTGAGAGGCTAAAAAGCTTCCTAATATGGGATGCCCTTTTTGGACCGCTCATCGTTGGGTTTCCACTGTCTGTCAACCCAGGTAGATCGTTCTCATCCTTCTTAACTATAACCAAGTTCAATACAGACAGATCTTGATTAACAATGCATCCACGAACAGATTTCCTCGTTCGCTCTCCATTGCGCCTTCCATAACCTCTGAAGCAAGGGGAGATTGTTGCCCTAAGGCTACATGATAATTTTGATGATAACAATACACATTGATTCATTGAGATTATATTTATGTGTAAGAATAAGATTATTGAAATAATTGCAAAATCAAGATGGGGCTTATTAAAATGAAGTGTTGAAGCCAAAGGAAAATACTACATGTTAAAGGCACAAAAGTAGTGTTGAAGCCAAAGGAGAATACTACATGTTAAAGGCACAAAAGTTTAAGAACAAGGTTTGATTCAAGGAATGCGTCACATGAGCAATGTTCAATCAATTGGTCATATATTTTTCTACATATGTCCAAATGAAGTGATTCTTGACCCTTTGGAAAGTTTACTCAATTTATAACATTTCATACGTTTTAAAGAAATTCAAATTTCAAGTGTAAGGTTGTCCAAATTATTATGCAATTTGAAAGACAAACGGAAGCAACTGACATGAGCACCGAATATTCTTTCGGACATATCTTGAGATAGAAATATAAAAATGACTTGATTATTGTGGCATTGAAAAAAGGACTTAATGGGGCACATTTTATATGTTTAGAAGAAATTCAAATTTCAAATGGAAGGCCGACATAATTGACATGCAATTTGGTGGACTGACATTGAGAAGAAAAATCAACTTATATGAGTACCGAATGATGTGTTATCCATATCTTGAGCTAGAGATATCCAAATGACTTGATTCTTGTGGCATTGGAAAGATGATTCAATGGATCACATTTCATATTATTTGAAGAAATTCAAATTTGAAACGGAAGGCCGACATAATACACATGCAAGTTGGTGGACTGACATATGGAAGAAAAATCAATTCACATGAGCGCTGAATGGTGTTTTGGCCATATCTTGAGCTATAAATATTCAAATGACTTGGTTCTTACAGATTTTCAAATTTCAAACAGAACATTAAAAAAAGTGGCAGACAAGATTACGTATTTTATGGTGGGCAGAAAATTTGGACTTGGTGTCTTCACTTGATTAAGTTCAATCAAATTGCCTATAAAAGGAGCCCTTCTCCTATGCATTCAAACAGAGCAAGAGAGGCATCTATCAAGCAAAAAACAAGAGAAATATCAAGTCTACAGAACTGTTATATTCTTTATCTACTCTTTGAATAGAGTTGTACTTTTGTGGCTGCTGTTTTTTTCTTCGTTCTTGTATTGTGGTGAGAGTGAGATCTCCTTGTAAAGGATAAAAGTTATCCTTGAGAGAACTCTTGGTGTGGTGTTATGAAGAGTTGAAGAAAGTTACCTCGGTTAGGTTGTTCATCAAGAAGAACTCTTGGTGTAGTGTTGTCAAGAGTTGAAGAAAAAGTCTTGGTGTTGTTGTTCATCAAGCAAGTTGTAAAGATTTTTACAACTCAGTGGAAAGCCTAGCTTGGAGCTAGGAGCCGGTGGACATAGGCAAGGTTTGCCGAACCACGTAAATTGAGTTTGCACTCTCTCTATCGCTATCTCTTTATATTTACTTGCACTTGTGATTATTCGTTATTGTTATTCTCTTTGCATCTTTCATAACTTCTAATTTCATATTCTTCACCTTTATTCCTAAAGAAAGAGTAAACTAATAAAGAAAGAGTAAACTAATTTTGGTTATTCAAGAAAAGTTTTACAAATCCATTTTGATAAATAAAAACCCAAATCACCCCCCTCTTGGGTTGCCATACCTGAGTCAACAGGTTCCTCTTTGAAGCAAAAGATGAACACGACCAGGAGTCAGAACTCCCAGTTCCATTGGGAATCCTTGCTTGTCGCAGCCTCCCATGATCTTAAAATCATATCCTTGAATTGTAGACCCCAGAGCATCTGTACTAAATTCTTGGGAGCTCCTCCTATCTAAAAGGACTCGGGCTTCTGATCGTCATCAATCTCAAGCTTGTTGTGGCAACCAGTGGTTGGGTTTGCTATGTTAAACTTCATTTTGCATCAACTCAACTCAACTGAACTCTTGCTATCAGCGTGCGCAGTGCAGAGGAGGCAGCGAAGAGCACTTGGGTTCTGTGAGCAGCTCCCGTGAGACTGGTCAGCAGAACTAATTAGATGGGTTTACTTTTTTTCCCTTATTCATTACATTTATTTTCATACAATTAACGGCAAAACTGACGGAAGGGGTTTCGATGATTTATTTCAAAAAAGTAAGGGGTATCGTATAATGGAAAATGGTAAACAGTGTTTATGAATGAAATTAAGTTAAAGCCCAGGGGAGGTATGTGTGATTAGTCCATTAAATAATGTCACTATAGAATATTGTGTATTTACAAGTTTTCGTACAACTATACATCGTAACCATGTGCTACTATAAAAAACATGTACTATACAATAATGTGTTAGTGTCCAAAAACAAAAAACAAAAACAATTTTGTTTAACTAAACATAATATATACAAAAAAATAGGTGATCTCATGGTCCCAACGTGCTCGGCTGCTACTTGACCTCCGCTGAATCAACGTCGTCATGGGCAATAGTGGTCATAACATCTCCTGACACATCATCAGCAGTCGCGGTAGTGCCTGCAACATCAGCAGCTGCAACATCAGCAGGCACTACCGGTTGAGGCAACAGCGCCTGAGGCACAAGATATCTAGGCAAGAGCGCCTTGATGTCGTAGGGCACCAGGATGGGCGGGGCCGCCTCTTGTGGGTTTTCGCGGCTGAGCCAAAGATGTAATGCCATTCTCTCCCGGCATTCGTCGTCCTGGACTGCCTTAATCTCGGTCAGTGGAACGTCGCCAACCAACCGCCCGCCGCACACATAGGATAACGCTCAGGGGGGGAAATGTAACTTCAAACAGTACACCGGACCCAAACCACAAGCACGCATTGCCCCTCCTACCCTTCCCCCCATTGCTCCTGTCTTTGTGGCACCTGCTCACACGTCCCCCCCCCCCCCCCCCAGATCGAGTCGCAATGAAATGTCAAATATAGGGATTGTTGTAGAGAGTATAGTCAGGAATACCGTAAACCTCCATTGACACCATACGGGGTAGTAGCTCAGCGAGGCACCGGACTGTCTGCATGACTATGTCCGTAGAAGTATGCCCAATATATGAGTCGTATATGGAAATCTGACGGCGATTCAAATGCACCTCTGCTGCCACCCAATGATCATCGGTGAGGTGAACTGGGAGATAGAGCTGAAAACGAATTGACAACACGGAAATGGAAATGAATCACAACATTTTAAATAAGATGGCACATGCTAACTCAGTGAATATAAATGTTCTCACCCTGTCAACGTCGACCCATGGTGTTCCAGCGAGGGGCACCTGTCCCAGGACATACTGGACCATGTCCTCCTCATTTGCCCAGGTAATGTCGTCCAATCTTTCCGTGTATAGCGCCCACAACGACTTCAATTTCAACTGCAAGTTCATGAGTTCAGTTAGCGCATTGAAGGAATCATAAATTACAAGTGACAAATTGTTAATGTAAGATGTCTAAGATTTACGTACCCAAAAAGTGGTGTCGAGGAAAGCAGACCTCTATACACCAGGTCCGGTCATGGTGCGAGCTCTGCACCGTAGAACCCACAAGTAGCTGTCTATGTGCTGAAAACAACAATTGCTATCAATAAGAAATCCAATTGTATATAGCAATATTCGACAGCCAGAGATGATATGAAAGTACCTCAGCTTCAAGCCATTCTGATGGGCTGATCAACGTCGTGAAGAACTTACGATCTGCGCTGAAGACTGCCAACTCAGCGCGATCTGTTCTGGTGTCGTCCGCCAGCCACGCGTGGACTCCCTTCATGTCAACTTCTGCTATCAGGGCACGTGGGTCGAAAAGTGGAACCGGAGGGCACAAAATGAGACCAGTTCCTACATCTGCTGATGGCCACTGAGATCGATTGTCTTCCGACTGAGCAATAGGCGCCTCGGACTGTAAAGGGGCCTCTGACTGTGGCTGCTGCTGGTCTGCGGCTTCCTCTGAGGGCTGTGGCTGCTGCTGGTCTGCGGCTTCCTCCTACTGCTGAACCCTCAGCCTTTTCCTACCTGGTGGACTGACAAAGGGGCTCCGCTTATGCTTTGCTGGTAGGAGGCGGCGACCCCGGCATGAAACCAAGGCTGCCGGAGGAGCATCGGCTGCAGGAACATTACGGTTAACGGAATCAGGATTCGCGGGCGGCGGACCATCACCGTCATCACCCGGACCTCCGTCGGAATCAGCATCTGAATCCTGAAATCAGACAAACATAACCATCAGCTTAAGCGTGTGTGGAACTGGTCAAAATCTGGTATGTAAATATTGGAAAG